>OY744522.1:187643051-187675551 GCA_963556195.1 Sepiola atlantica
ATTTATTTTGTCTCCAAAACCGCAGCGCGTTTTACTCGGTTTTCCGCAAACGGCGCTAAAGCGAACGTTGATTGCGGCACAGAATGAAATCAGAAAGATTTTTTTGAAAACGAAAAGACGAAAAACGAAATCAAACCAAAAACGAACCTAAAAACCAAAAGTATGAAGATTTTAAATAATGATTTCTAACTCTTCGGCAATTCTCATCCCAATATTATAAAACCAGGCGTGACTTTAAACTTGGAAAATAAATTACAATAACCATGAATTTAAGCAAAACGAAAATCTATATGATAGTGAAACTCTAGGGATCGTGGTTTGGTTTGGTAGTTTTGTTTTACGGCATATCAACCCTTTTTGGGTTATTTAATGCCGAATCTGGTCATTATAGTAAAAGTTTTTATGCTTCAAGTTCTTTATATCTTCAAATGTTTAATCATCGTTTTTGGTTTGGTAGTTTTGTTTTACGGCATATCAACCCTTTTTGGGTTATTTAATGCCGAATCTGGTCATTATAGTAAAAGTTTTTATGCTTCAAGTTCTAAAAATAAAATAAAAAAGGGGAGGGAGAAAGGGAGAGGGGCTGTTGTTTTTGTTTTTGGTTTTGTAGAACATAATTAAGTTTTACAAAAAAAAAAAAAAAAAAAAAAAAAAACGTCAATGTAGGTGAATTTCGTCTCAAGAAGCCACAGGGCAGCCTGATCTGGTATCACCAGTCTAGGGATCGTGAATGGTTGTTCGTGAATGCATTTTTAGATGGCGGGAGGGGGGGGGGGTGGACAGCAAATAACTTGAATAAAGGGCGATTGGTGAGAGGAATTGAATGATTATTAAAAGAGAGATAAAGAAAGAGGGAGAAAAAGGGGGCGAGGAAAAGGGATGTCATTAAATAATAAGGAGAAAAGGAAATAGTGGCAGAAGAGAGTTTATGAGAAGAGAGGTGGAGAAATGAGAAATAGGAAGAAAAAGGGAATATCATGACATCACAATGTATTCTAGAATGCTTAGACTATATGAATAGGATTTGTGGAAAAGTGGATATTTTGTCTATTCTTTCAGTTACAGTTGCTTGAACCTATCTAAGCTTTTACTATCTTTATACATTTTTATCTACAGGTCGTCTATTACATTACAAAGATGGCGACTTCATTACAAAATAAACACAATCTGTCATGTTTTGGTCCATTAAGGGTTTCGCTCTTTTGACTGAGTACAGAATAGATACTGTTGTTTCGGAGAGGACGTGAAGATAATCCGAAGACTTGGAATCTAATGACTTTCGCTCGTGGTTCGACTTTGCTATTCGGGACACAATCGCTTGAAGACTCTTCGTATAGGGTCTATGGCTGGATTGTTGGTTGTCGCAACAGATTAAAAAAAATATTGACATTGGTACCCAAAAGACATGCAGTTCTTTATTATAGCATGATACATGCTTCAGACAGAGAGAGAGAGAGATAGAGAGAGGGGGAAAGAGAGAGAGAGTAAGGTTTAGTATTGGCGGTTTTAAGACGTCACGTGTTACGTTTCATTGTCCACTTCCTAACAAATGCGTCGCCCAACTGCCTTGTTAAAACTTCTATTTGAAACTTCCCGGTATGCTATACGATCACGTAGGTCATGTCGTTTCCGGTTTTGCCACTCGTCCACGCCTTCCCATACATCTCCAATTTAATATCTGATCGCAGTGATAGCCGACATCCGGTCACCGTCATTTTTTGTTTGAACTGTTCGTATTAAAGTGTCTCAAGGCTTTCATGGTGTAACAATACTCCACTTTGATCCTCGCCCGATTTTGTCTATTCTTTTTCATATACTTTCGTTGTTTTTTTTTAAATATTTTTCATTCACTCTTATTAGCATTCTAGCTACTTCATTCACCTACTCACCCTTCTTAGCCTTTTGGCTAAGATCAAAGTGTAGTATCTGTTCCGATGGATACTGCACCCTATAGACTGGTATTGTCTTGGCCTTCGGGGCTTGATTTACGCCGGTCTATGGGTCTGTCCTGTGCAGTTCTAGGAGGTCCACCCTCCCAGGCTTTGCCTCCCCTCTTTGGGGAGGAGTACGTTTATTGCTTACTGTCTCAAGCGCCCCTACCGGGGAATGTCGACGGGGCTGCCCAGGCAATTTTTAAACCCCACTTTCCCGACCCAACCTTGGGTCACATCTTACTTGTGGGAGTAAGATAAAAACTGGCCTTGTGCCTAACTCCTGGAGGGTAAATCAATACTTCATTCAGGATTCACATACATAAACATATACAGAGTTTGAATTATCACCTAGACACTATCTTCGGGTGTCTTCGGTCTCTCTATACAAAGGTTTGACAGGACAACCTGATATGAGCATACTTCACCATACAAGTAAACTCTGACCGGATATTCAGAATAACATAGTATTCGCAGCACAAACACGTTACTAAACTCCACGTGTGTGTGTGTGTAATTCAGTGCTAAGTAACCAGTAGTTACTTAGCACTGAATTACACAAACACACGTATATATATATATATATATATATATATATATATATATATATATATATATATATATATATGAATTCCCAGCTAGGCACCATCTTCGGTCTCTCTGTACAAGGGTTTGTCAGTATCACCTGACATGGGGATACTTCACCCTACAATTAAACCGTGACCAAATGTTCAAAATAATAGTGTTCGAAACCCAAAATAAGATCCACTCGACACGGCTATACACTGGCTCATACGAGGAATGATGCACCTTCTCCAAGTTATGCTGCCCCAGGTAACAACACTTAGCTGGATACTCCACCAGACTAGATGAATTCGTGTCCTGGAATCCAGTAAAACCAAGAGACTACAAGTAAGATATACTGTAACATAGAAAACTTGTCAATTGGGGATAGGAAAATTAATGTTAACTTTTTTTACTAACTCAACGTTTTACAAGTAAAGAGAAATTTAATAAAATATTCGAATATCTATGTATCTCATATAAGGATTAAGTGTTAGCCCCAGGAAGAGGGCTCCTTGATTTCTGAGAACTTCGACTGAAGTAAAATGGAACAAAATTATCAAAAAACGATGGAATTCATTTACAATAATATATTATGTATAACGCTGATTTTATTTTGGTTCGCGTAGATAATACCGCAATTAATTCAAACGGTTTTTGTTAGGTTTAATAATATAAATAAACAAGCATGTTGTCTAAAAAGTGATATACGAATTATACATACAACTAGCGGGTACCCGTCGCGCGGCGTTGCCCGGGACAAAATAAAATTTGTAACAAAAGTACAAATTGTCCCAGTCTAGAAGGATATCTCCAGTGTAGAATGATATATCCTTCACTGACCGCTTATACAGAAGTTTAACCTAACCGAACTAAGCAGACTTTTGCCGAACTGAACTTAAAACATAGAATATCCCTAAAGCCTAAAACACACCAAAAAAAACACAGTTCGATTCAAATTTTTTTTTTTTTTGTAAATGAATAAAACGTAGAATTATTTTTGTATTTTTATTCTAAAGTTTTGGTCTAGTTTTGGTTTCAAACAATCTATTATTGCTATTTTGTTTTTAATGTACGTTTACCTAAATCAAATTAAAATGATTGCTGGCTGGCGTGGTATCAAGAATTGAATGTTGTCGAAATAAACCCTGCATGTCGTTTTACGCTGCAAGAATTTGGTGGAAGATTTTTAAGACAAAAAGGTATTTAAAAACAACAGTCTGGTTCAAATTCTGTGGAAATACGAATTTTTTTAAACAAATAAAACGTAGAATACATTATTTTCATATGTTATTCTTAAGTCTTTGTTTTGTTGTGTTTTTAAGCGAATTATTATTGCTATTTTATTTTTAAATTAAAATTTTGTTAAATAAAAATTAAAATGATTGCTGGCTAGCGTGGTTTCAAGAATTGAATGTTCTTGAAATAAACACTGCTAGTCGTTTTACGCTGTAAGTATTTGCGAGAAGATTGTTAACCCTTAAAGCTGTTATGTATTAAATTGTCTTGTAGCCGTCATCTTGAATCACGGAACACTATTAGTAACTATATTCGTTAAATGTATTCTCTAAAAACCGAAATGAGAATAAGTGTATACGTAATAGGTAGAAATAACGTAATCCGATATTCTCGACAATCAGCGGAATGTGGAAGAGCGTCCATTAAATGTGTGCGTAATATATTGTATTTTGTATAAAATTAATAGAAGATAAATAGTAAATAATAAGGATAGACATTGTTTATTAGTTCCCGGTGTAGATGGGGAGAGTGTCAGTAGTGATGTGTTAGAGAGAAAGGTGTTTGCTACCACCTCTAAGGAGTATGTTTTGGGGATAGTCTAAGATGGTGTACCAAAAGTAATCATAAATTTAGTATAACACACTCGAGTGAATAATCGTTATATAGTGGTGAGTTTAGTAGTCTGTGATGCATGTGGTCATTTTCTTACTCTTGCCAAAGGTACAGGGGAAAAAACGTCTTTAATTTATATAGAAGATTTAGACTTTTGATTATAGTCCTGTTTGGGTGGGTGCTAAAAACGACTCTAGCTTAAAGATGTACCTCTTTGTAATCACAGGTTCGAAATCCGTACGGGTCTTATTTTTCTCTTTTTGAATGGTCTATGTTCACAATGATGTAATATAATTAACCTTTTCTTTTTATCTGGTAGCGCCAGTAGCTTCTATTTTACCTATAGATGGGGCCCTTACTGGGACTTCAACTCTGGGCCAGAGTGGACCTGGGAGCAGTGGCAACTAAGAGGTAACTCCACATTCCTTACAGTTCCCAAATGGAGGTCAAACCATAGGATGTCTTTTAAGGTCGTACCCAATACCTGAGACGTTTTACTATATATTTTAATGACAAAAAATACATGCTGAAACATTCTTTTGTTTTATGATTTTTTATTTTTATAAAAGAAAACAATTATATTTATTTTGATTAACCGTAATTTGTAATTAACTGTCACCCATCTTTTACTTAGCTATCTAACTATATTTCACTGTTTATTGATCAACCACTTCGGAGATATTCTTTACTCCTTCTACGAGAGGCAAAAGAATACCTCTGAAACACGTCCGTTTCATTCGCAGACTAAAAGAATTATTTCTTTCTGCCACGTATCCGATCTATTAACTTCCTGTTCGCTACGTCACTTCTTTGGCACGTTAACCCACTTACGTTCTCCTTATATTGTTATTTTAAAGTAACCTACTTATTTCTCGTTCAACGTTGCTACATCAAATTTCCGGTGGAGTGATGTTTATGATCATTTTAACCGAAAACATGTTTTTAATATAGTCGTATGTTTCCTAAACATGATTAAATGCAATCATGTATTTCTTGTAAATGTAATACTTTTTTTCATAGAAGTCTTTTTAAAATCGTATAAGTTTGTGATAGGGTTGCATGTTTGAACGGTTATTTCTACAAATCTGTGTATGTTAATCTGATTTGTATATTGTATCTACGCTTTCTTACACTGACGAATATAAATTAAGTTTAAATGTAATCTTTTTAACAAAAAATAATGTATGTGTATTCAGATGACGTCAGATTCTGTCGCTGGAAGTTAAACTTAACAAAATATGACGTCATATAAACACATACAACTGATTTAATTCATGAGATACAAACAGGCAGCCCGGTGTTACCCGGGAAAAAATGAAAGCAACTATATTATCCTACTCACAGCACTGGATTTTCTGTCATAGAATTTTTGTTCTTACTTTATTCTAGAAAGTTAAAAAAAAAACTGTTTATTGATGTCTGTCGCGAAAATAAAAACCTATGATATTATTGTAAAAAAAACAATGCAACAGGAATAGGATAATTAAATAATTTGTAAACTGTATTTGATCTTGGTGTAAGGCTTTTTTTTCAATCTCCGGACACAGAAAGAATAGGAAGAGAGTGGGGAAGATAGAAACATGCACGACTAATTGAAAAAATATTTTTTGCATAAAAAATAATTTTTGCATAAAAAATAATTTTTGCATAAAAAATAGGCCAGCCACTCATATGCAATGTGCGCGCACACGCCCTTGATCTACGTTTGTAAGTCCTGTCGAGACATGTGTTTGGTTAGGGTCCAGGTGTCCACGTTGATATCGATGAAACCCTCATTTTTCGAAGTAAAAATTCAGAATAAACGCCACTGTGAAACGCATCGCGGAATGGTGGACAATTGTCTGTATAAGTTTATGTGAAGGCAGAAATATTAGTGAAGGGATCTTTTTCAGGCAAGTACTCAATGGCATGAATCGATTCCATCGGTACTGATATCGAATATAAATCAGTTTCCGGGAACTTCGCGTCGGCAGCGTTCGGGCATGTTACGTAAATTGTCGAGAGATGCCGAGGCGAATGTTAACTTCGATACGTTGCTGCGTCGTATTTTTTTAAGTTTCATTTTCAAGAAAGATAGCAAATAACAAAAAAAATGATAAAAACACAGCGAAATCACTGTTAATGTATATATGTTTTTAATTCTTTAATAAAAGAATGCTAAACAACTGTTAATAAATACATTGTATTATTTTTTTGCATTTCTTTTCGTATTCAGTCAATTGGTTTTAAAGTAAGTTTTGTGTGTTTCTTAAAACTGTAAAATAATTGTTTGTGTGTTTTAGATTGTTTTTTGTGTATGTGCCTTCACAGATAAGGACCCACGCTAAATTTGACTCCGTTATTAGGGTCAGGGTGTGGTTACGGTTAGACTCAAAATTCGTGTAGGTAAGAATCTAAGAAAGTAACGTCTTTTTTAATCACTCGGGTTAGGATTAAACAAAGACTCGTCTATCTCAACCGTATGCCCTGGGCCTCCGATCTGACGAGGTTTTCGAAACAAATGGCCTTCGCAGACCTCCCTCAAAAAATTATTCTAATCGATCTACGTGTTCGGTGATCCAACGCCGCATTCCTTCCATGTCGTCTGACAGCTGATTGGCTAATCGCCTCGGCATCACTCGGGTGTTTACGTAACATGCCCGAACGCTGCCGACGCGAAGTTCCCAGAAACTGGTTCACATTCCATATCAGTACTATTCCATCATGTTGAGTAAATAATTGAACGTTTATTTACTACAATTCGCATTTTCTGTTTTGGATTTATGTTTTTGGAAGGCGGTGTTTTTTTTGTTTTTTTTGGGGTTTTTTTGTTTGTTTTTTTGTTTTTTTCGACGGGGCTCTTCTACACAAAATCCAAATCTAGCATAGATATATTTCGTTGTTCAGTTTCTTTGAATGTTTTTGAAAATTATTTCTTAAATCCCTGCAACAGAGATTTGATATTATATTTTATTGTAAATATTTATCAAACTCGTTCAGAGTTAAAAAAAAAAAAAAAAAAAAAAAAAAAGGAAAAAAGTAAAGAAACCCACGTTGAGGAATCCTTTAAAATATTACTTGAAGAAAATCCTTTTATCGCAAGTGGAAAAGAGCTTCCATGTCAAATCATTGAACTGGAAGACTTAAAGCATTCATTTTGAGTTCTGGTCTCATCTCTGAAAGGCTCTTACAACAGAATTACTGGCGGTAATAATGAATGCCAAAATAAAGGAAATGCTTTCATATTATAACTTTGATTCGGCGAAGCGAGCGCCATTTTTATGTAACATTGACACTACAAACATGGCTGATGGGATTGACCGAATAATATCTTAATCTTGAGGCCGCTCATAATTCATAATTATTGCATTTAATTTAAGACATTTTTAATTATCAACACGTGTTCAAATAATAATAATAATAATAATAATAATAATATTAATTAATTAATTAATTTTAAAAAGTGGTAATAAATAGCCAACTAGGATAAAAGGGTCCTGGAGAGATAGCATGACCTAAACCTCCACAGTAAGGCTACTGAAAGTACTGGAAATTTGAGAAAACTTTTTGCCACATAAATTCCAGCGAAGACAAACGGTCGTTACTAATGGTAAACTGCTGTTGCAATAACGCAAAGTAACTTGCAACGTTTATCGAAAGAGGCAGAAATAGATAGAAACCCGGGAAGATTTGCTGTCACTCAGACTCCATGGAACACCTCTTATTGAGCAATAACTGATGATGACCTGTGCGAACCCTCCTAGTGAGTAAATAATAATAATAATAATAATAATAATAATAATAATAATAATAATAATAATAAGTAATTTCCAGAGGGTCAAGGAGGATGAGAAGACCGAGGAGGAGCAGCACAAACCAGACTTCCACTGGAAGAGTGCGAAGAATGCTATGACCTTGGGGGGATTATTGCCACCCAAAACAACGAGAAAACCAACCGTTCTTGCCAGAGATAACTCAATGGTAAGCGGCTGTTGCGATACCGCAGGGTAATTAGCGATGGTTATCGAAAAGAAGTGGAGAGTACTGGAAATCTGTTGTCACTCAGACTCCAGGGAACACCACCGGTTGTTGTCGGTGAGCAATTACTGACGATGACCTTTGTGATAACTCCTAGTGAATAAAACAAATAATAACACGTACTTCCTTGGCCTTTTGGGTAGGAGCAAAGTATAGTATCTGTTCTGGTACTACACTTCATCTTTTCTGCCCTCGGTCAGTGAAAGAGAAATTCTTCTTGGCTGAGAGAATTTTTATTTTTTGTTCCAATAGAGAGTGCCCCTTATCGGGGAGCTGAATTTTCCCTACATTAAAAACCGATCTAGTGTCTAACTCTGCCCACGTGGGGGGGGGGGCAAGTAAATAGGAATAATAACATACGTTTGGAAGGTCGTCCACTGGGAACTGTGCAAACGCCTGCGCTCTAAATATGCAAACAAATAGTACAGACACGAACCAGTTGTAAAAAATAAAAATCACAAAATTCTCTAGGACATGGACATACCAACGGAAAAACTCATCGAAGTGATAATAACCAGTAAGAAGAAAAAGACGTGCCAAATTATAGATTTCGCCGTCCCGGCAGTTCACATGGTGAAGATCAAGGAAGATTAAAACTAAACAAATACACGGATATTTTCAGAGAGCTGAGGAGAATTTGGAACACGAAAAAAGTTCATGTAATAGCAATAATTGCAGGATCACTAGTAATAGTTACGAAAACAATGAAAAGAAGATTTAGAGAAATTGGAATCAAAGGGAAGATTAAGAACTGCTAAAAACAGGTGACATTTTAAGAAAAATCGTCTAGTGCGTAAACCGACCCACATAACCAGGTAACGCCGATCAAGCACAAATAAGTGGAAACAGAATAACACGGCGTAAACGCAACTAGAAGAATATGGTCATGGTTATTTTATATTTGATTTTCCTGTACTTTGTTTGTGTTATTTAGTCATGCAGCTTGGTTTCTGCACTCTATGGTTTTTTCTTATTATTCCGATTGTTTTTATACGTATTGCGGTTTGTATGGTGTCGATCCTTCCTCTGATTCAAACTTATTCTACCATTGTTCTATCTTTTAGACTCTCCTAGTGCTCATACAATTATTGGTGTTACCGCGGTCTCTGTGCCGTAGCCTTTTCAGTTTTGTAGCAAGTTTTCAGTATTTATTTGGTGGTTACTCTCTTGCCGCTTCACCCTATTATCTGCTGAGAAGGTATTTTCTCTCTGTGGACAATTATCATGACTGGTCTTGTAGCTTGACTAAGTTTATATGTTTGTATTTTAAAGTCTCAGGGGAGTTTATGAATTTCTAGCTCCGAGATTTTACTATTTTTTTGTATGTTCAACGTGTAGTCGTGTACACAGTACCTAGTGGACTAACTTCTAACCTAGTCATTCTTTGTTTCTATATTGCTGCATTCACTTATGATGTTGTTTACTGTTTCATCTCTTTGTAAACAAAGTATACAGTTGCACTTTTGCTTGATTGTTTTTGTCTTGAATTTTGTAGTTTATTGTATTCGCATTTTTATGCAACTGTCTGTAGCGATTCCATTTCGGTTTTAAATGTCTTTTCCGTGGTCAGTTTTATGTTTTCGTTTGCTTGATTGTTTTTATCTTGGATTTAATGTTTTCAAATGCGTAATTTCTTTGCTCTGTCTTATAAATAATCTATGTAGTTGCGACTGTTTCCATATTTCTTCTTGCATTTGGGTTTCCTGTTTCGCTGTTCCCCATATTGCTTACCATAATGCTGCTATTGGCGGCAGTAATCAGTCTTTCTGTATTCTGCGTCATTCATTTTTTCTAATCCTTTTCTTGCATCGTATATGTAATCTTCAATGCTTACGAGCACCCCCCCCCCTTTAGGTGCAGTACGTTGTGCACAGTCATTTAGTTTCTGGTTCTTTTTGTCTAGTTTATTAAGCGTCCAGTATTTACTATACATGTAATCCTATCTACTCTTTCAGCAGCAGTGGATGACATCTATGTGAAATTAGACGCCCAAGCTTCGATTAGAGCTAGTCTAGGAGAATAACTATGCTGAAATGTACGATGCGACCAACTAGGTCTCTGATAAGGTGTAGTAATATTGGGCACGGGTGTGTTAATATAGTGGTAAAAAGGATGTTTCCACATAAAGCTAAATAGAGTAGAAAAGCGGGTAAATTCTATTATTAAATAAATATTATAATTAGAGTTGTGCCAGGGTATGACGTCATAAATAGGAAGTCGAAGGCATCACGTAGCAAAGAATATAGCAAAATATATCTCTTTGGCTAGCGAATTGATCGGGGTCAGACGTCTTTTTAGAATTTCTACCCCCCACCCCCCGAGTGAGCGATAGGAATAGTATGCAATATGTAACTTTACAGTGCCGTAGAAAACTAAAACAACAGAAGAACATGATGTCATTAAACAAGAATGGTGTTGGTATTTTTTATTGTTATCCTATTACAGGACCAAAGCAAGAATGAAGACGAGGAAATTTCTGATACTTTATCTTCGGAGAGAAAGACAGACAGATGTCTTGCAACTAATAGAACCGACTACTTACAACGTGTCAATAAGTCTACAGCTGTTTCTGTAAATAACAAACTTGAACAAATGTTTACAATGCGAAAATAACTGGTTGATTGTCACGTTACAACATGTGCATACATTGTTGTTTTGTAGAACGAGAGAGACAGCTAGAAAGAGAAAGCTTGTCTTGTTAAGCGCAGTTCATGATCCATTATAATTAATTCCATGTTAGGTGATCATCTTATAAGTATTAAATAAGATTCAAATATACTATTTCAAGTAGCGAATTCTTTTTATTGTTCTTTTTTTTACGTGGCCGTGGGGAAGAGCGTCCTACATAGCCACGTAATGATACCTCCGCATTTCGCCAACTGTTTTAAATGATTATGTCAAAAATACCCTCCCTCATATCTATTATCATCTCCACACATTGTTGGGAAATTTATGAACTCGCAACGACCTTACAGCTCTGAGTAAAATATCAACACGTGTTTAATTGTACATAATACAAAATGTATTATGATGTTGACACACTGGTTCCCGGTTGATCATTGAAGTTAAGCAACGCTGGCCTTGGTTATTAGTAAATAGGTGACTATTTTAGAATATCTGGCGCTGTATGTAGAAGGGATCTCTGCTCATCCCGGCATTGTTTACAGTCGTTTTAGACTTCTTCGTGTTATTAGACTCAAGCAGCGCCTGTTTAGGAGATGTGTGGTTGTGGATTTCGCAACCGTTGCTTCATAACAGGCTCGCCGCGCAGGAACCTTTACAGAGAGTTCAATTGTTTCTCGAAATTAGACTGACGCATCTTATAGCTTACTTGTATGCAAAGCATCGTTTAGAATAGGTAATTATTTTTAATCCGAAAAGGGGTTGATTTGCCGTAAAACAGATACACCCAACCAAACCATGGACATAGTTTCATTCGAGAATTCTAATTAGAAAATTAAAGATTAAAGGTACCCGGGTTGAATTGCTTGAACGTATTCAATCGATCTCCCTTATGCGACGCTTTGTTAATCTTATTGTCTCAGCAGGTAGACAATGAACCTACGAGACCTCGGCACGGTTCGAGAGAGATGGAGTCGGGGGATCGAATGCAGGAGCCGGCGGTTACATTCCCGTTAGTTTACATTCGTTCGGAAAGTAATTAATTAATTAACCAACGACTTCAAATTAATTAATCAAATTACTCGCCTAATTTAATATACTTAAAGTTTCCGATCGGCACTTCGGATCACAACTTCCTCCATATTAAATCGATTCTTTGTGAGTGAAACACATACTAATAAGACGGACGCTTAATCTTAAACTAGATGCACTTTTCTTATTGTTCGACACTAAATGTATCTGCTTTCGCTTAAAATAGTGAATGTCTCTTAGCCAGACCATGTAAAGTTCGTTCTCGGTGATGCTACGAATGAACAGCTTATTTTCGGATGAGTAACATATCAGGAGATAATATACTGAATCAATTTTCATTTATTTAGATTAATCGAACAACTATCCTAATCTTCGTTATTATTTTAACAACGCTTAGACAGATGTAACATCCGGCCTTTTTCTTTTTCTAACTTTGGAATCTTCATTTCGAACTCGGGGATCCTTATCTCGAACTCGGGAATCTTCATCTCGAACTCGAGAATCCTTATCTCGAACTCGGGAATCTTCATCTCGAACTCGGGAATCTTCATCTCGAACTCGAGAATCCTTATCTCGAACTCGGGAATCTTCATCTCGAACTCGGGAATCTTCATCTCGAACTCGGGAATCCTTACGTCATTTCGAACTGAACCCTTTATTTAATCAAAGTGGTAACTTTTTCTGGGTTTTTTTTTCAGTCATTACCGGGTAGAAGTGTGAATTAATTATTATGTTATTTTGGTACTTATATCGATCTTGACCCAGTTTTCGCGAGTTTCTTGTCGGAACCGTTCGGCTATCTTACGCAAACGCCCGAGAGATGACGAACCGATTTGTACCAGACGACAATTTTGATACGGTGCTGCGTCCTATGATTTTAAGTTATATTTTCAAGAAATTTTTTAAACAACAAAACAAATAAAACAAGCAAAACAGAGCGAAATTACTGTCATCAAATAAATATTTTTAACCTCAACCCTAAACCCTAACCCTAACAACAAAAAACAAGAAAAACATTAAAATCATAGGACGCAGCACCGTATCAAAATTGTCGTCTGGTACAAATCGGCTCGTCATCTCTCGGGGGTTTGCGTAGATAGCCGAACGCTTCCGACAAGAAACTCGCGAAAACCGGGTCAAGATCGATATAAGTATCGTTATTTTTGTTATTATCGCCTGTCGTAAGGAGCGACTGTCACTGGTTTTTAATCAAGGCCTTCATCCGTTGAGAGAATGAGAACATTCCTCGTTCCGTTGATTAAATAAAATGTTTAGTTTATATCCCGTATAAGTTCCCGAGTTCGACATAAAATGTTATAAGTCCGAAAACACGCACCTGAAGAAGCCCGGGATTACATCGACCGAAACGTTTTGAAAATGGCAACCAAGATGAGAATAGTAGTCCGAATGACACAAATAATACTCATACAAAAAGAACGGCTACTCGTCCATACAAATTAGAAGCTTTTCTGTGTTCCAACCAATGCAAAGTAAAGTTCTTTCGCGTGTATCATTTACGATCTGGTCACCGGACGGCTTAAACTTAATGTCGCATAAAAAGAACGACAAGGAAGTTAACGTCAAATAATAGATTTTGTGATTCAAGATTAGCATTGGCGATGTCTTGTTCATAAGACTAAGTAACGAAAGGAGAGAGTAAATAATGCCAGGAGAGAGATTAGATCTTTAGCGAGATCCATAAACCAGTTGGTGACGTCAACTTTATTCTCGCCTTATTTGACTGGATACGAATACAGTGAATAAAAAACGATTTTTATAAAGCCACTAGAATTATACCCGTCACAGAATAGATAAAATTAATTCTCCCAACAAAACAGTTTTTGCACCACTTTTATATCCTCTTACAAAGATTAAAATCAACATATAATGATACTAAACCTAATGTCTAGAAACTTTATTCCAATTTTTATCAAAATCCATTACATAATTTTACATACTGTAAGATGCCCAACATTTTGGGGTAAAGCTTAGCGGGTCTTAGAATCAATTGAAATCCAGCGAAATCTTGCTTCATTGATGGCTAATGACTAATAGATCAAATTTGATGAAAATCTGAAATATTTTGATTTTCAAATGAGAGATTGTGTCCATATTATAGCCCTGTAAAAACCTTTTAACAAACACTAAATAAGCAGAAATTTATGGAAAATATATATCAATTGATGTATAATACCTATTGATAAAATTGCACAAAAATCGAAGGTATTTGAATCTTCAAGAAAGGCTTCCACCTCGTCTTAGCCACTTTGCATAAAATAAAATAAATATAGCCCACATTACCCAACTGTACTACTAGAAGCTATGTTCCACATTCTATATAAAGATCGGTTAATTGATTTAGGGATTAATATCATACATTTAAATCTATGAACATGTACATATACTTAACTTTAAATAAATAGAGATATACTGTTGGTTTCTTCGTTACAGACAAGCTGGTCATTTAAGAGTAAAAACACACACTTGCTCATTTAACCCTTGTGTTGTGTAATGAGTCGTCACCGAGTTGAGGTCTATGTAATCATTTAGATACAAAAATTATTTAACAATTAATATTTCGGTACTCTTATAGATGACGCACCGTGTTTCCGTGACTTCGCGTCGTCAACCTTCGGGCAGGTAACAGAAGCGCCCGAAGGTTGACGAAGCGAAAACTGCCAAAGGCTAAATTGAAGACTGTCAGCCGATAAATTACGACGAAGAAAACCAACCTAAAATACATATATAAAAAATAAGTAACGAACAAACCATAGCTAAACAACTGTTAGTAATTAGATGTTTATTTTTGTTCTGTTTTTTTTTTGTCAAAGGAACCATTGTTAATAAAATGTTTTTAAATAAAATGTGTTTTTTTTGTTCACCGGAAAGTTTCAAAAGATGATTTTGTTTGATTTCTTAAGCAAGTTTTTTTAATTTTTTTTTACTTTTTCTACATTTTTTTCAAAAAACTCAATTAGTCCTTCGGGAGATTTAACTAGCTTACAGGTTATAGAAATTCATTTTTTTTTTATTGAACGCGATTAATTTCTTCCAAAAGTTATCGGCTGCTTGGGTAATAGTTTCGTCGACTCTCGGACGATTCCGAGACCTGCCCGATCGTTGACGACGCGAAGTCATGAAAACATGGAGAATTAGCTATAAGAGTACCAATATTTCAACCAACTCAAAGTAATATCTTGTCTTTCCGATTTTACTTCAGTCGAAGTTCTCAGAAATCAAGGGACCCCTTCCCGCGGCTAACACGTGATCTCTATATGAGATATATAGATATCGAATATTTTATTAAAGTTCTCCTTTACTTGTCAAACGTTGAATGTAAAGAAGTTAAGAACATTAATTTTCCTCTCTCTTATTGACCCGTGAATTATGTTATAGTATATCTTTCTTGTGGTCTCTTGATCTTACAGGATTCCAGGACAGGAATTCATCTAGTCTGGTGGAGTATCCAGCTAAGTGCTGTTACTTGAGGTAACATTACTTGGAGAAGGTGCACCATTCATCGTATGAGCCAGTGTATACCTATGTCGAGGGGATCTTATTTAGGCTTCGAATACTATGTTATTTAAAATATTTGGTCAGGGTTTACTTGTAGGGTGAAGTATCCTCATATTAGGTTGTTCTGAAAAACTTTTGTACAGATAGACCGAAGATACTTGAAAATGGTGTCTTGTAGATAATTAAAACTTGGCCTCGCGCATGTATGTTGTTATCCTTTCGGATTGGCGACAAATTCGATGTATGTAAACAAATCTTTCTAACATGCTTCGAACATTAATTATTCAATCAATCAATTCAACAAGACAATCTTACAAATTAAAATAAAACCTTTTATATGCTTTTTTGTGTGTATTCTCTATTGCAAAAAACTAATGGAAGACATTATGAAAGACAATAAGATTAATTTTTTGAGTGTTTTCTAATAATAGTTTTGGTATTTACCTACATAAGGAAAAAGTTGTTTTTCCATTGATCTGCTTGGAAAAATGTTTAATAAAATAAAGAAAACAATTTTTATATTGACGGTTCTGTTTTTTTGTTGAATTTGATCGGATTTTTTTTTTAAGGAGCCTATTTTGCTAGAGATGGGGCATCCTACCGGATGCCAGACATTCACCGGCTATTTCAGACACTCCAGCCTAGAGATCTTTTTTAAGATTCTAACCGTCCCTTTAAGTGCAATTGTTTGTATTATTCTTGCACTCAGTTCACCGGGTATACTCGCCAGATAGTTTTTGAAATTCTTTTTCATTAGTCCTGTTGCTCCTATAATTACTGGTATGATGGAGATCTTCCTAAGATTCCAGTTTCTTTTCATGTCGTACATAAGACCTTGGTATTTCGTAATCTTTTCCCTTTCTGCTCTGTTCAATCCTGCATCATTACGGGCACTGATTTCAACTAGGGTTGCTACTTTCTCCCTTTTTCCCCATATTACGATGTCAGGTTTAACAGCTCCGTTTTCTATATATATATATATATATCTGTCTTCTAGCATCCATCTTGGCAGATTCTCTGCACAGACAGTATTCCTCTGGTGTATATTATTTTTGACAAAGGGAAGTTTCTTTTCACGAAATATTAAATAAATGATTTATTTTATTTTTTATAATCATCCGGATATCACACAAAAAGCTAACACCACACTTGCTGTTATGTAAGATTTTATGGAAAAATAAATAGTAAGTCACATTTCGTATTCGATTTATTATTTTTGTCCCTTCCAGCTTACATCTTACCCGGAATTTGCATTGCCCACAGCCTTTTTAAAACATACTACTAATATATATGTATATATATATATATATATATATGTATGTATGTATATATATATATATATATATATATATATATATATATATATCTAAGCAAGTGTTGTTGAACATCACGGAACTTTCGCGTTTGTATATTTTCCTCGTGAGGTTCTCGAACCGTCGAGCCATCTTTCTGGTTTCAGGTGGCAATCCGTATAGTACTTCGCCGATAGTTTTTAATTCGGCCATTTTCTCGAGCGCTTTCGACTTTCGTAGTCGTCTTCAGGATTAGGGTTTTGTTTGTTTTTTTAATTTAAATAAGAAGACTGGAGTTAGTGTTTTATAGTTATCGCTACGGGAGAATGAAAGAGAGAAGAGGGTGTGTGGTTGAGTTCATTTTATTCTATCGTTTGTGTGTTTGGTTTTATTGTTTACTTATTTATTTTATTAAATATATATTTATTTTATTAAATATATTATTTATTAAAATACTAGAAGCAATATTCATTAAAACTAAACAGCCTAACATTAACAAAATAGCTTTCAACACAGGTACCAACATATTAAAAGTATTCCATAACTAAATGGAAATTAAGTAAAAACAAAATAAATAAATAAATAAATAAATTGATAAATAAACAAATAAATAAATTGATAAATAAAAAATAAATAAATAAATTGATAAATAAATAAATAAATAATAGTAATAATAGTAATAGGAATAAATAATAATACATAAATAAATAATAGCAAAAATAAGAACTAATAAAATAAATAAGTAAACAATAAAACCAAACACACAAACGATAGAATAAAATGAACTCAACCACACACCCTCTTCTCTCTTTCATTCTCCCGTAGCGATAACTATAAAACACTAACTCCAGTCTTCTTATTTAAATTAAAAAAACAAACAAAACCCTAATCCTGAAGACGACTACGAAAGTCGAAAGCGCTCGAGAAAATGGCCGAATTAAAAACTATCGGCGAAGTACTATACGGATTGCCACCTGAAACCAGAAAGATGGCTCGACGGTTCGAGAACCTCACGAGGAAAATATACAAACGCGAAAGTTCCGTGATGTTCAACAACACTTGCTTAGATAATGACTTGCTGCCTAAATATACATATATATATATATATATATATATATATATATATATATATATATATATATATATATATATATATATAGTGTGTGTGTGTGTGCATGTGTGTCAGCTTTTTGTTTTCGATGAAAAACAAAATCGAGAATATTTACTAAGTGTCAATCAATCAAAAGTGTTGCTATCTCAGAAGAACATATGTAAGTGTATGTAGTTTCGTTGCGTGAGACACAGTCTTAGTCAAATCAATATAAATTAATGCTGTTGCTTGTTTTCCATATTATCAATCAATAACAACAATGCACAGGTATTGCGTGCTATAATCTATATAATACTTATGAAATGTTTGTTTTGAAATGGAAAATATACTGTTCTTATTACACTAGCGAGTTGACATATTGGATAGTAAGCTTTCGATAAATAACATGATCAGTACTAGGATCAAAGTGTTGGAAGGACACCATCTACGCTTAAACTCCACCCCCATTGCATCACCTCCCATTTAGAGATAGACTCGCTTGTTTTCTGTTATAAAGTAACAAACAGTTTAGAGGTTCTTCCATATTGCCTCTTCATTTTATTCCAATAAATTTGCGTTTGTATTTAATATATATATATATATATATATATATATATATATATATATATTATAATAAGCCCCTTTAAGAAATTAAAGTCGAGCACACTCGGGGACGTTAAAAATAGACTGTCAAACAAGCTCTAATGCAAAGTTCCGTATAAGTTCGTCGAACCTTCCTGATTAGTCTTATGTCAGTGCCCGCTTCTAGGTACACGTGTCTTAATTTCACTTCATCACGTGACAGTTTCCGGTGGCCGAGAGGATAGAGCGAATGCCTTCAGATTCTAGGCTGACTCTGTGAACCGGGTTCGCGCCTCCCGACCGTCTGTTACTTTTCTGCATTGATGAGAGCAATAAGTTTTAAACACTGGCGTCTGTAGGTTATAAATAATTTTTGTTTTATATATTATATATATATATATATATATAATTCAAACAATTGGATATATTTAAAAAAGAACGACCTCTAGAGTAAATGTGGCATTGTGGTGACTACTAATGAGTTTAGTTAAGCTAGAATAGAAAGATGCTGACCAACGATCTTCTCATGCTCCCCACTTATAATTGCCGTGTTCGTAATATGTTCAATTATATCTTATAGTTTTGAAAATAAAAAAGTTAAAAGTGTAGTATCTGTTTTGTCATCAGTTAGATTATTAGGAATTCTCGTAGACTGAGGTAGTTTTCATTTCCGTCCCAATCCAGATGTTCCCTTTTTAGGGAGCTGATTATTCCCAACATCAAAGAAAGACCGAGCTTGCGTTTAACTTGAGCCATCGTAGCGCGGCAAGTAAATAAGAACATCAGATATTACAAGTGTAGTATCTGTTTGATCTCAAGAGGCCATCCTTCCAGGCATTATCTTCCCATTCCAGAGAGGGGATTTATGAGGCTCCCTTATTCGGGATCGTGTCGACGGAGCTAAATGTTATTTTTGTTAATAGTTCAGAGTTCCCGATTCTTCACATTAAGAAACAACTGTGCGTCCAAGTTTGTCTTTGTTGAAAAGTGGAATTAATTACCTGATATTTTCAATGTCGTAGGGTACTATCATCCCATGCATTAACTTCTCCTTCGGGAAGGGAGGTTTATTGACCGTCGTCTGAGACGCTTCTACATGGGAATGCGAACGGATCTGATCAAGGCTATTTTTATAGCCATCCGGAATCGCTTATAAGGGAAGATCACACCATATCTAACTTTTTGGCATTAGGAGTTTTTGTCCTTTTCTGATTACTAACCACATATAACGGCAAAGAGCCACTCGAAGACGAGGATTAATGACTAAGGTTTAAGAAAAATGTTTATTGGCATTCGATTTGAAGACGACCAATCTTTCCCCTCAACGAGGAAATTTGGTACCGCATGTACCGTAGATGGGCAGTTCTTGCGGAGTAATTTTTCATGAAAGAAAAAAAAACATTTCCAATGGTGTAAATACGAATGTAAATATACTTATAACGATTGTACACCTCCGTCACAAACGAAAGAAGAAAAAATGTTTCGCTAGTGTCCACATCATTAATATTCATATTTAAAAAAAAAAAACGTCTCAGTCGCTAAAGTTAAACAAAGAGATAAGGAAGAAAGAAAACATTTAAAACTGAAAAGTGTAAAAAAAATTTTTAAATGTATCAGTCAGTAAAGAAAAGGGAACTGATAAAATTAAAGAAAACGTCTGATTATGGAAATAGAGTAAATGATTTGTTTTCCGATTCATTTTAAATGGTGAGCGGTGCCGGATGTATTATTTGTTTTCTCCATTCCACTAAGCACTATGAATTGTTTCGTCCGATAAATCTTGTGTGTATGTATATATATATATATATATATATATATATATATATAATTTAATAATAAATATTTAATTATCATCTGTAGATAATAATTAAATATTATATATATATATATATATATATATATATATATATATATATATACGTTTCATCTTTGCGGAATCATCAGCGTAGAGATAACGATTACAGCCGGTCGCACGATTCGAACCCCGGAACGAGAGTTGTTTCTTTAATAACTACAAATCCGACATTTTAACCGATGAGGCCGGCATGAATAGTCACGCGAAATAAACTTATTTATGTCAGTAAGCGGACAAATTTTTAAGCAGCAGTCATAGTGTTCTACACACAAACACATTATATATATATATATATTATATATATTAATTATATACGTATATCAAAGTAATCCATGGACACGTGTTTGTCTCTCAGCCGTCATGACACACACACATATATATATATATATATATATATATATATATATATATATTGATCTTTATTATATAAGATAGGATGTGATGCAGAAGTATATCGATGGTTAAAAATGTAAAAAAAATATAATTTATTTATTTTTCAAAATAAAAAACAATAACCAAAACCCGATTCTAATTGTATTCATAAATTTAGGAACGCAACAAAATGTCTTTTGTTATCAAGTGAATGGAGTTTTTATTGTTACTTTCTTTCTTGATGCCAGTGTCTTTAGTAGATTGGTATGACAGCTGTTAGGTAGCTGTGTATTATTCAGTATCTAACTTCGCAAACGTGATTTAATCATTGTTATGCTTTTCACGCAACGAGTTAAAAAAAATTTGTTCAAAATTCAAACTGCAGAAGGACTTCAGCAATAACCTGCTGCTATTTTATCTCGAAACACAAGGCGATAATTAATTCAAAAATCTTCACAGATGTAAATAGAAAACACCTGCAAAGTTCTAACATCCCTCTAAGTAATTATTGTTCCTCTTCATTTAAACCGAGTTTTTGACCTACTTTCTTATCATAATCTTTTCAGATACGTTTCCGCATCTGTATGAGAGTTTCTGTCCGTAAGTTGGTCGGTCACGCTTCAGTCTTAAATAGCATTTTCAGCGATAACCTCTCAGATTGAATGGGCGCGTCTAAGTCTCCCTACCAATCGACGTACATCATCTTACATATTGATGTATTTTATTCTGGTCGAACGATTACCGACTCTGAAACTGAGGAATATTTTAATATGCATTTTTTGTGATTAAAATGTATGTGAAAAAAAAGACGTAATATTAGATTTCCTACGCGTTCTATTTTTCCGATTTACTTGCATATCCACTACGGCAGAATTAAACATAAGGTCATTTTTTTAGGGAGGGGGGTCCATCTCCCCAAAAATAGACACTCTGGATTGGAACAAAAATTCAAAATTGCCCCAGTCTAGAAGGACATCTCATTCACCGACCAAAAGACAGAAAGATGAGGTGCAGTATCAGAACAGATACTACACGTTCTATTGTTGGTTCGTTAGTCTTTTTCTGCTCTCTCTCTCTCTCTCTCTCTCTCTCCAATTACGGGTTAAATAGTATTACTACTGAGGTGCTATTCCCTTTTGTTTTTAATTGACTATTCCGATCTTTTTATTCTTCCTTTCTTTATTTCCTCCGATTGTAAATAAACAGAGAGAGAGTAAGAAAGAGAGAGGGGGAAGGAGAATCGAGAGGGATAGATACGTATATAATAAGAGCGGAAATCAAACAACATACAGTGAGAGAGGGTGACATTGATAAAGAGAGGGTGAGTGTGATAAAGAAAGGGTGAGAGTGATAAAGAGAGGGTGACATTGATAAAGAGAGGGTGACATTGATAAAGAGAGGGTGAGAGTGATAAAGAAGGTGTGACATTGATAAAGAGAGGGTGACATTGATAAAGAGAGGGTGATATTGATAAAGAGAGTGTGAGAGTGATAAAGAGAGTGTGAGAGTGATAAAGAGAGGGTGACATTGATAAAGAGAGGGTGAGAGTGATAAAGAGAGTGTGACATTGATAAAGAGAGGGTGACATTGATAAAGAGAGGGTGACATTGATAAATATAAACTTAATAACATATGGAGCACTTCATGAATTAATTGCAAATTGCGGTTAATTAGAACAATTAAAATGTCAGCTTTTTCAAACAAAACTCAATCCCAAAACCGAGGAATATGTTAATATATTCTGTGTGATTGAAAATATATAGAAACAACCTTAATAATAGATTTCTAACACGTAGGTTAAATGGACACATCTTATGGTTGGTGCGTCCACACACCTTTATAATATGAGTTGGATGTCGGTCTTCTCTCACGTTTAAATTCGAAATAGCACGTTTCTTTGCTAAATGTTTAGATTGAATAGACGCATTGTATTAAAGATGCGTCAAATAGTATCGATAGTCGGTCGGTCTTTCTGTCGACTGAAATGCTATTTTAAACTATTTTTCTATCTGCTTCCCGCAGCGGAAAGGATAGAAACAAGGTGAGTTAGCTAGAACTCGGCTCCTCCAAAGAAGCACTCTGGTCTGGTTGAAAAACTAACTTCGTCGTTCCCGTCAGAATTCCCTCCGAAATGAGTGTGCATCAGGCGAAAGGCAATAAATTCCATTTACTAAAGGAGGAGACGAAAGCCAATAAACCCTTCGTCGGCTCAGAAAGAATAAGGTAATTCATGGGAGAATGAGATCTCGAGATAGAATAACTACATTTTGATCCTGGTCTGAAATCCGCAGTTGTTTACCTCCCCCCCCCCCCCACAGTGTCAAGACTAGAAAAAAAGTGTTAGTTTATATTGGAAATCAATCATCCCAAAAAGGATCACTAGTCCAGTTGCAAAAGTAGCCTGGCATGCTCTGTTGGTGTTTCCTCACGAATGAAGACGCCCAATTCAACAAATAATACACCAATCCTTCTAAAATTGAAACGTCCTATCTGAAGGGGTGTAACGTCGTTCGATCTTTTACGGATTGTCGTCGTCTTTAAACATAACGTGAGCTTTCCCTTACCCGTTCCGGGGGGCGAGGGCGAATACAGAGCTTCAAAAATAAAAGGTTTCGAACACAGTGAGCTTACAGGGCACAAAACAAAATCTTCTCTCTTTTTCGCCACGTCCCAGTCTGGACTTCCTCTCCTTGACGTAACATCCTGTCATTTTTAACTTATAATAGAATTTTCCATGCCTGTACTTAACACAAGTTTTATACAACTTCATCTAAATGTTCCTACAGGGTTAATTCATGAAAGTCTGGACTACTAAGGTTTGAAATAGGGGTTAATCAGGGGGATTGATCTTAGATGCATCTTTTTTGGATTGGTCAAATCATTTCTATAGAACGTTCTTCCCATGCATCCATATCTTCAAGGGACGTCATGCAGATATTTTCTTTATCATAACTTTTCAGTGTGCATGATAGAGCCTGCTGGGGGCAATGTCCTCTCCAGACCACATACAGCACCTGGTATTCACAAATGGTCACCCATTTTAGTACTGACCCTGCTCAACGTAGCTTAACTTCGGTGATCTAACGGGAACCGGTGAGTCAACGTGAATATGCCGTATGTCAGTTTATCTAAAATGTCAAAATGTATTAATACGTCTACGTAACTCTATTTGTGGCTGGTCGATCGGTCTTTTGATCTGTCACACGTGTTTAAATAAGCATTTTAGACGTATCTCAAGAATGATCGTTCTTGGCTTTGTCTGAATGTTCCATTTCTTCATGTCTCTTTGATTCTTTATATGTTTTGGCGCGGCAGCAGATGAAGAATCGTCGTCGCAGACGAGTGCGTGATATTCGCGATCAGTCCCGCATTTTCTGCGGGCGTATTAGACACGCTCGAATAATTCAATAAAATCAGTTCCTCGGATCGATATGCGCACGACTTACAATCGAACCGTTATTTGAAATTCAAAATTAATTTAAATTAAAATTAATTTAAATTAACGTATTTGCGCGCGCGAGAAAAATATCCAATTAGGCAAGTGGCGTTTGCCGATAATCGAAATGCTAAGTGTATCAATGTGTTTCGATGAAGGACGCTGGAAGTCAGAGAGAATCTCGCCGTCTTATTTGAGACGTGCGAATTCGTGGGGAAATAAAAATAGAAAAGATTACACGTTAGCTGATTTGTTATCCAGTTTCGAAGTTGGGAATTTTTCACCTTGACAAACCAGATTGGAAATCAATTGATTAGTGTTATGAGATAATGGTGCTGGAAAGTCTGGCATAAGGTCAAGCTTAATGGTCGGTCTATGTGGCGTTACATGCAGAGGAAACAATTAACTCTCGTCATTTTTGACATTATCCAATAAATGTAATTCTACCGTTTTCTGGGGTCGACCGGGGCCCTCCTTTTACGCGATGGTTCAAGTGCACTAGTTATATTTTCACAATCAAACAAGCATCTCGCGTTCAGCGGTTTTTCTACATTCAAATCTAATCAGTGGGTTTGTTAAATAAATCTGTTAAAGTTTCTACTTCGTAATTCCTTCATTTACTGATTTGTAATTGAACCGAAACGTATAAACATCCAGACGTAACAGAAGGTTATACGTTTTTACGATGCTTGATAATATATAATATATATATATATATATATATATATATATATATATATATTTAATTCAGTTGTTCTTATGAATTGAATATGTAGAGTGGTTCAAATATGTACATTTTTCATTGTTAACTTTCCCCGCGTTCCTGAAATGTTATGCCTAGACTCTTGCGAAATTTATAACTTTGATCAACGGCTTTATTTGTAAGTTCGTGTGAAAATATTTATTGTTAACCCAACCAGCTATAAATGTCGTTTTTTTACGTTAATCAGTGTCTACAAAGTATGAAATGTATTAATACACTAGTGTGGATGTGTCGATATAAATGACTTTTGATTACCGAGAGAACTCAGTTCAGAATAGTATTAGAAAAAAGTCGCAGAATTTTTAGTATAATAATAAACATTTTGTATCCGTTTCAATATATATATATATATATATATATATATATATATATATATATATATATATATATATATATAAATGATAATTTATTTCATTTTGACTACAAAATTATCATTTATATTTCTGCTCTATATTTTTATTGACCACTCTCGTAAACCCAGTTCAACTCAGCTGGATCTATACCATACTCGCATTATATATATATATATATATATATATATATATATATATATATATATATATATATATATGAAGAAGAATGGAAAGGAAAGTTCGCTTTTAGTACACCACTTTATATATATATATATATATATATTATATATATATATATAGAGAGAGAGAGTAAAAGTCCATATATTTAAATCATATTCAATTAAATTGTAAACCAATTATTGAGATTCAAGAATTTTTTTAGTTCATAGTTGATAGTTTCTAACATACATTAAGAGAAGTTAGTCGGAAGCTTTCAAGTTTTCGTAACTCCTGTCTTACAATATCTATGTTCTGTTTTAAACAGCCAATTGTTTTTCTTCTTTGTACCATGTTCTTTTGTAATAAAATGTGTTTCGTTCGAGTGTATCTCAAAAAACACTTATTCTCGCTCGGAACATATTTACACTGGAATCATTCTCCACTAGTAACTTTCACAACATTAGCTGCTTACGTAGTTGAAAAAAAATGCATTTCTCTATATACGCCAGCTTTAAGGTAACCAATTATATTTTGTTAAGAGAGTAGAACGTGGACCTTATGTTTATTTTCGGCAGCCTCGTAACTCACGCTTCCCTTATTTTGCCCTTTAGTTCTCAAATTTCATGAGCGATGTTTCTGACAAAGGGGGAATAACTGCTGTTTTTAGGGTCGGAATCAATCCATCTAACACTTATCGTTGACTAGCTTGGTAGTGGTAATTTTTTAGCTCTTTACATCAAGTGGCGTTCGGGCCTTTTCTAGAGCGATTTCCATTTTACAAAATACTATTTATTTGTAATAATTACGTACAATCATATTAATAGGTAGAAAAATTTGCTTTTTTAGAATCTATCTACAATGTTGTCTTAATAAAATGTTGCGAGCAGCCTTCTAGAATTCCTGAATATTTGCTTATTCTTATTGTACGTCTAGTTCAATTTTAATTAATCTCGCAAGCCTAACATAAATACAGTCATCCGTACAAAATATATATAATTTTTATTTACATTTATGAGAAACTTTTAAAGGATTTGCAGAAGTGCAATGCTGGAGAGTAACAATATAATATTAATCTTCGACAGGTGCATAAGAAAATTATCGTGTTAATAGTAATCGGGTTGTGTGAGTACATTTATTATTGCTTGTAAGCATTCTTTGTCGAGCGGGTAGCAATAAAATAGTTTAAGATTGTTGTAATACAAACTGGTTTTGCGCGTACATTTGTTAGTGTGTAACTGCTTCTTGTCGAGCGAGTCCCGGTGTAATTTGAAAATACTCTCCACTCTGTAGCTATTATCTTATCAAATAGAACACACTCGTTCGTATTTATTGTGTCACTTTGCTGAGGATGAAATAAAAATAAATAGATAAAATGCATGTACATTTACGCAACGGCAGATCAAAAAGGGAATTGTTTTGAACAAGGTTACAGAATTCTGTTTTTAAAGGAGCTAAGTGAAAACTTTTGATTTCTTAAAAAATTGCATATTGTTTACTAATGAGATTTTTCTCATGTTAATTCCTTTGCCTATGGGTATTTTTATGTATTAAGGAGTCCCCACTTATTAGGACCCATAGGCCACTCAACGATAATTTTTAATGAGTTTTTCAGGGAGACAGTGAAATAACAAAGTGAGGATCTGTAACAATGATTGATCTTGGCCAAAAATTAGATAATTTAAGAGGACGGCTCTACAAGAATCTGCTAACATTAGACTTGAAAACGACCATGTTGTAGTCAGCCTGGAAGCAGCCCTGTGGTATTGGTTCCACAGACTGATAGTTTTAGGAAAGAAACTTTGCTCGTGGAAGTTCTGTTTAGTTTTAGGTGCACTGAGGGAGAAAAAGAAAAATTATTTACAGTTGTTGTAGTTAGACGAGTTCTTGTTGTAAATGTCTTACAGAGAGAACCATTGTTTAGAGGTCAGTCGAAACCCTCCCATGAAAATAAAGAGAGGATAGAGAAAGACAAGCAACGTCTGGAATCAAAGTAAAGTATCTTTTCTGCCCTCATTTAGAGAAAGACGCAATTTCTATTTTTGTTGCTAATCCTTTGGCTGGAAATGGGATCATTGTAAAACACGTGCCACATTGTAGACGTTACTGGTGATATATCTCGCACCACCCCCACCACGGGCCACTTCGTAAATATTGTGTCACTTTGATTAGAAGTAAGTAAAACAAATAAATACTTGGCGAAGATATTAAAAACATCAAATCACGAAATACATTTGTCCAGAATAGGCTCCAAAGATACGTGTTAGCTTTCGATTTATTTCTGAGCGGGTAAAAAACTGCCTATTGTTCAACAAAGTGATTCTTCTTCTGTTGATCTCAGCCTTTTTCGACTGCGATCAAAGTGTAGTATATTTTCTGTCTTTGGCCATTGGAGCCACACTTTTTTATAATGCATTGCGGTTTGTTTGAAAACAAGCCGACTGTCTTAATAAATTACTTCTTTAAATAAAATATGCATTTAGAAACAAGAATTAATTTACAGAAATTAATTTACTGATAAAATTTAATCTACTAGAATGCATTTAGGTTTCTTAGAAAACAAGTCAACCATTTTGCTTAACTACTTCGTAAAAGTAAAATTCTAATTACAACAAATAAATTATTTACAAAAAATAATTTATTTAATTATATCTTAAGATTATTTTACGTTTCTTAGAAAACAAGTCAGCCATTTTAAACAATTATTTCGGTAAATTGTATGTTTCAGACTTTAAATTACTTTGCGTTTTCCCGTGTATTGTTAAAACAACATTTACTTTACTTCCGGGTTACGGCTGGCAGGGAAAGCTAGTATATATATATATTTAAATGTAGACTAAACACGAATTATTATATTAAATATTTGCGACTTTTACAAAGATAGGCGAAAATGTCAGTTTCCCTAGGGTCGGCATCAATGAAATGATTTATTCATTGAACATTTACAGTAATAAAATAACAGTTGGCTTTGGCCACATTAGTAAGATAAAATGTATTTGATGATAACTAAAAAAAAAACTATTTCAAAGTAACTTTGATTCCATATAAAACGTGTATAATGCAAATAGATTACCTCCCTTGTCTTCTAAATAGTCTTATTGAGTGACCGAGAAAATGTTCATACTAACAAATTGATGGATACTATTTGTAAAAAAAACTATTTAACCCTAAAGTCTTACTGAACAGATGTGGGGAACTGGTTTCGTAATATAGATAAATGAACAGCTCAGATAAGTAGACATTTATTTTTTGTTAAGTCGCAAACACACTTTGTCTTCAAAACATTTTTTATATTGAATTTTATAACATGTTTCTTAGTATATCTGTGTGTTTGTTTTGTGTATTTATAGTTTAATTGCTTCTTGTTTGTTAAGAAATACCTACATCCAGGATGTGATATTTCTACACGATATAAGATTAAGGTTTTGGTATATGATACGATTTCTGGTTTCCATTATTGCAACATTTTGGAAAAGATAATGGGCTTGCTATTATCGTTGTGGCAAAGCCAATTATTTCTCATACATTTTCACATATACACATAGTTAAATGAAAAGAAAATATATCGAGAGGTGTGTCTCAATAAACTAATATAACATAGCCCTTAACTTTGATCACAGCTCTATAGAAATTCTCTGGAACACGTCGGACGAATTATCACCACGTAGTTTGTGAAACATTTGTGGAGAAGCAGCGATGTAGGTCGTCTGAGTCTCTTTCTGTGGCAGCCGTAGCATAACTTGGTAGTAATCATTAATGTATCAGTCGACATAATACAACAATGTCTTTCTGCATAAGATAACAACAGCACATATATTAGTTTTTGATTTTAATATTGATTTTTTTGTTTTATTTTTCATTAATTTTCTTTCATACAGAATGAGCTTTCCCCCTTACACGTCTCTGATATGAGAAGTCATTCTAAACACGCCTGATTCGTCTCTCAGACAAAACCCAAGAGTAGATATCTAGTCTTTCTTTTTTCCACGTATCACTTACCTCCTGTTACATCACTAAGAGTTTCCCGCCACGCTCGCTAACTTACATTTTTATAACCCATTTTGGAAACAAAAACAGCGATCATCATAATATCAATTACTTGCTATCAGATTCGGATCATTGTTACTTTCATCATTATTATTATTAGTGTTTCTATATAACCCACAGCTAGAATTGTTACCCTATCGAAAACATGCATTGATTAGAAAAAATAATATGGTTTGCTCGTGTTATAAGTTATGACATATATACTTAATACCCAAACTGTTTTAAATCTACATTTTTTCAAAAATATTGAAAACATTAGTTTTTAGATTTTTGTATGTATTTTTATAAAGCAGGAAATTTTTTTGCAGCTAAAAAAATAAAATATTTTTACGTGTTTTCTTTTTGTGTCTTGCATGAACTATCAACAATCTACAAAGCAATTAACCACGAGCAACACCAACACAATGACAGCTGACCAACAAGCTACGGGCAGTAACTCGGATTTTATAACCATCCTATTAGTACCGGGCTATGTTACACTCTGAAAATTCATGAGCTTATGAAATACCTTGTATATACCGAGAAATGTATAAATATCACAGTTATTGGGCAGGTGCATGATAAACTCAAATAAATATATGTAGAGAATTTTCAATTATAATCAAGGGCATCTTGGTGGTTTTCGTCAATGTTATCGCAGAGCTGTATATTACTATACGTTATGAGGAGTATCGATGGTAATTTGGCGTTTTGCTACAATAATGACTATTTTCTTTATTTTTACCAGCGATGCCCATCTAACAAGTCTACAGCATCACACATACACACATTTATCTATCTATTTCTTTCGCTATATATATATATATATATATATATATATATATATAGTAAGTCATGAAAATATATTTATGGCAATTAATTCATGACTTACTACCTAGCTCTACTCACGTATCGAGCACTGTTGAAGTAAATACTGAAAATTGATACATAAAAAAAGTATATCCCCCTATAACATTTCATGTGGATATATAAAATTATATATATATATATATATATATATGGGAAAATGAAAAAGGAAAACCAAAAAATGGATGTTTTTTATGTGTACATCAACGTTTCGTCTTTATTTATAAGACTTCATCAGGATGATAATATAGAGAAAAATGTCATGCAAGTACAAATACATGTAGGGTTGACATATTGGGAGGAAAAATAAAATAAAATAATGGCCATTACTGGGTGGACGTCCGTACTTGGTGGAGAATAAAAATGAATGTTTAAGAAAATGAGTGGAGAAGAAGTGGAAAGATGGGGGTGAGCAAGGACTACTGTGGCTGGTAGTAAGAGAAAGAGGTGGGGGGATGAGCAGGGATAAAGTGGATGGCAGAGAGGGAGTGGGGGAGAGGGAGGAGGGAGGTGTTTGACCAGATGGCTTCGGTCAAGATTGAAGGGGAAAAAGTAAGTTGGAATGTTTGTGTGTGGGGGGTGTATGCAGAGAAAAGGATGGGTAGAGAAGGAGGGGGCTGTGATTTTGGTTGATGGGCGAAAGTTATGGTCTTAGAGAGCGTTTTGTAGAAAATGAGGGAATTTAAGAAGGGGGTATGGAAGAGTGAGGGTATGAGAGAAATAGTTGAGAGGGGGAATGGGTGAGGGGGAGAGGGAGGATTTGTTGTGATAGGGTATGAAATATTTGAAATATTTGGAAAATGATAGCAATGAGTGAGGGAGTGGAGGGTGGAGGAGGGAGGTAATTTAACGGGTGGGTATGGAATATTTTCAAATATTCCATACCTGTACCTTAAAACTTTCGCCGTTCCTAACAGGCAAGCCTTTTGCAGAATAGGAAAATAAATTGTCAATCTGTTTAAGCCCCTTATAGTGGCTTTTCGTTATGGTTCCAAGCGTTCCTATTACAACGGGAATCACCTTTACTTCTTTACATTTCCATAGTCTTACTAATTCCCAATTTAGATCTTGATATTTTTTTCGTGTTCTTTCTCCTACACTCTAGTATCGAAGGCGCTACGCCTTTGTATATCAATGATTAAGCAAGTTCTCTTGTTTTTGTTTAGAAAGATTAATTCAAGAACATTAACAGTCTGTATGCGCATGTCCCCATGAAGTTTGACATTGTCATCCTACTGTACCACGTCTTGCTTATGCTCATACCACTTCTCATTGTGGTCCAATTCATAAAGTTTGCATATATTCCAGCCGACACTGATTAATGCGTGTTTCGACGCTAGCTGCGTTAGTGTAGACGACAACAATGTTTATTTAATTATATATATATATATATATATATATATATATATATATATATATATATTTATATATATAAATAGTTACATTATAGAACGAATTTTATATAGTTAAATATAGATTCGTATAAAAAGTAATATTTAGGATCAACTATACCAATCAGATCAAAATTGCCATTTAAAAACTCAATATTTCCTAAATAGAGCTTAATTATACAGGGTGGGCCAAAATAAGGGTCCTATCTTTAAATTTGAATAACTTGAATTTGAATAACTTCCACAAAATAAAAGTTAAACTCACCAAACTTTATGTGTGTGTAGACTGACCCTTCCGAGATTCTTTGAAATAAACAAAACAAATTTTAGCCGAAAAACACTTCTTAAAACTTACAAAAACTAAAGTATTGTTTTTTACACTGTTTTGAGTTTTTTAAGCAAAAATAATGTTTTATAAATGAGGGTACGTTCCTTAGGGCTAATACGGCTCATGCTTGCTTCGGAAGGGGTCCTTTACTTATTCTAAAAAAAAAAAAAAAATCAATAAATAAAAAAGTTATGAATTTTTAAAAATAGGACCCTATTTTTGCCCACCCTGTATATGTAGAACAAATTATAACATCTATATCATAATACGCTAAGGTATTTCATTTTCGTAGGTAAGTTATTAAATCTGACACGTTTCTTAATGAGATCTTCGATCCAATGTTGATCGCTAATTAATTATAAGGTGTCAGAATGAAACATAATTCAGACTTTACTCATTTTAGAATAAATAGTTTCAAAAATTAATTATGTAGTCCCATGGACTAAAAGAGTATAA
>OY744522.1:187680551-187685551 GCA_963556195.1 Sepiola atlantica
AGCTCGCAGGGAAAATTGAGGATTGACCGAAAGAATAAAAAATTAAATAAAAAAATTAAAAAATTAAAAAATAAGATACTAATAATAGAATGAGGGAAAAGTCGATAAGATTGGAGCTCAAGAATGAAAATTAGAATAAGGAAAAAGAAAAAGGAAAACAAGACCTAGAGAGGATATCCGGAATGGGAGTCTCCAAGGTGGAAAAAAATTTTGGGTTAGTAAATAAGCAGTTACGGGATGCTAGTTCAAATAGATATGGGAAAATATAAACTTTGAAATTTAAAAAAAAGTTATATGGAGGTTAATTAAGAAAATTGTTAAATAGGTTAGTGGAGGCCGGAGGAAGTAAGAGATATACAAGGTTAAAAAAGTGACAAAGGATTAAGCCAGAAGGAGAGTGGAGATCGCAGTTACAAGTAAATACTATAGGGGTTAAAAGATGTAGAGCTAGGGCGGGTTGGGGGTTGAGTAGTTTGAGAGAGATGTGCGAAGGGCGAGGTAAAACAAGGGGGGAATAATCGAGGCTATTAAAAAAGTGAGAAGAATTAAAAACAAGAGGGGAAGAATAATTAGAGTGCACAGTGGAAGCAGTAAGGAGTTCGATATCGAGGTGTGCAAATGGGATATGGAGTAGATAAGGCTAATCAACAAGTAAATAAAAGGGCTAGGATATAATATGAATAGAGTGGGTTAGTTATCACGTTGAAAGGGAAAAGAATGAAGAATGGAAGTGTTGAAGGGAAGCGGACGAATGCATTAAAAGAAGTTAAACGGGAAAGAAAATGGAAAGCCAAATAAGGTTATACAGTTAAGAAGGTTAAGTGGAAAGATTTAGGGGGTAATGGAAGAAAGGTGTTAAAACTAAGGGAAATGCGAAGCTAACGAAGTTTATGGGTAATTTTATTAAGTTAAGAGAGGGTTAAAGGGATGAGGGAGATATAAGTAGAGATTAAAGAACAACAGGAATTAGAACTATCAGAAAGGGGTTTCGAGATGTAAGGAGGGAAAATCCGAGATGAAGGGAGGGTATTTAATCAAATGGGGGAGGGGTGTCTGGGGGATTATTATGGTTGCTATACCTGAATTTACGTTTATGCCTGCAACTGGAGATAAGTTCATTCTTAGAATTAATAATATTTTTAGATTTAGTAGCAGTAGCTATCATAAAGGTTTCCAGAGTACAAAGTTGGCAATGGGATGCTCCAGGGGTATATGATTTGGACTTTTTAAGTATTGACCAGTGAAGTGAATAGGGAGTATTTTTGAGATTGAGGTTTCTAATTAGATTGGAAAGTGAAGTGCCTGTGCTGTTATCGCTGCTATTTTTAAAGGAATATATATGGTTAGAGATCCGGGTCTTTATGGGGAAAGAGGACGCCCCAATATATGTGTGTATCTTGAAGGGTGGTGCTATAGTTGCATTGAGATTACTAATGGTATTAGAAGAGATTTGGGTTTGGAGATCCATTTCTACCTGCTCTATCCTGGATATTGAGCTGTATACTCTTCACAATAGGGTTTTACCTTTCCTAAAAGTTCGCTTTTAGTACACCTCTTTATATATGTATATATATATATATATACATGCGTATATATATATGTATATATATACATGCGTATATATATATGTATATATATACATGCGTATAAATATATGTATATATATATATACATGCGTATATATATATGTATATATATACATGCGTATATATATATGTATATATATATATACATGCGTATATATATATATATACATGCGTATATATACATGTATATATATACATGTATATATACATGCGTATATATATATGTATATATATACATGTGTGTATACATATGTATGTATGTACATGTGTGTATACATATGTATGTATGTATGTACATGTGTGTATACATATGTATGTATGTATGTAAATGTGTGTATACATATGTATGTATGTACATGTGTGTATACATATGTATGTATGTATGTACATGTGTGTATACATATGTATGTATGTATGTACATGTGTGTATACATATGTATGTATGTATGTACATGTGTGTATACATATGTATGTATGTATGTACATGTGTGTATACATATGTATGTATGTATGTACATGTGTGTATACATATACATGTATGTATATACATGTGTGTATACATATATATGTATGTATATACATGTGTGTATACATATATATGTATGTATATACATATATATGTATGTATATACATGTGTGTATACATATGTATGTATATACATGTGTGTATACATATATATGTATGTATATACATGTGTGTATACATATATATGTATGTATATACATGTGTGTATACATATATATGTATGTATATACATGTGTGTATACATATATATGTATGTATATACATGTGTGTATACATGTATATGTATGTATATACATGTGTGTATACATGTATATGTATGTATATACATGTGTGTATACATATATATGTATGTATATACATGTGTGTATACATGTATATGTATGTATATACATGTGTGTATACATATATATGTATGTATATACATGTGTGTATACATGTATATGTATGTATATACATGTGTGTATACATGTATATGTATGTATATACATGTGTGTATACATGTATATGTATGTATATACATGTGTGTATACATGTATATGTATGTATATACATGTGTGTATACATGTATATGTATGTATATACATGTATGTATACATGTATATGTATGTATATACATGTATATGTATGTATATACATGTATGTATACATGTATATGTATGTATATACATGTGTGTATACATGTATATGTATGTATATACATGTGTGTATACATGTATATGTATGTATATACATGTGTGTATACATGTATATGTATATACATGTGTGTATACATATATATGTATATGTATATACATGTGTGTATACATATATATGTATATGTATATACATGTGTGTATACATATATATGTATATGTATATACATGTGTGTATACATATATATGTATATATATATATATATATGTGTGTATACGTATATACATACGTATATATATGTATATACATGTGTGTATACATATATATGTATATGTATATACATGTGTGTATACATATATATGTATATGTATATACATGTGTGTATACATATATATGTATATGTATATACATGTGTGTATACATATATATATATATATATGTGTGTGTGTGCATACATATATATATATATACAAATGAAGGAAGAAAGATAATTTTTAATTCTGGCTATTCCTTTGCCAACTTATCTATCTATGTAATTCCTCGGATTTTTTAAAAGACTGGCTTAAGGAAAGAAAAATAAACATGTTTTTATCGAGTACACCTTGCGACGATGAAATATATTTGTCATGCCCACATCTTTATCTCTCTTCCATACATTTATCTTTATATTTGCTCTATCTTGTATGAGCTTAAACCATTCCACGATATGTTAAATCTTCTAAAAGTATACTTTACGTCTCATATTTTATATGTATATATATAAACATGTGTATATATATATATATATATATATATATATATATATATAGGCCGTTAAGGGGAAATAAAAACAGAGGGACTAATAGCCTTTGAATGCGTATAATGTGTAATACTCTACAATTAAAATTCGATTAGTCATGCATAGTTTAGCCTATCCTAGGAGCTTTAGAGTACTAATTACCCGAATCTCTTAACTTGCGATTATCAATGATTAATTGAGTGTACACTGTATAGTATTATCAATAATATATATATATATATATATATATATATATATATATATATATAATCTGAATTTTATATGTATCGATATTCTCACACTGTTTAAAACGTTTAAGTTCACAAGTCTTACACGATACATTACAATTGGAAATAGACATGTGCATGCTACATATATATATATATATATATATATATATATATATATATTATTATTATTATTATTATTAAGGATGGAGAGGTATTTGTACATCTTAGCTGTTTACACAGTTTAGTAGTCTTGGGGTTTACTTACTGTGTAAACAATAGATGCAAACAGAAAATATTTATATAAACTTCCATTTCTTTATAAGATAAAAGATTGTGGAATTAGTATATATAAAATAAAATTAGTATTAAATTTTAAAAATTGCAAAAATATTATATTTTCATTCAGTTAAAAAAGTATCATGGCAAACAAACGTGGGTTATATTTCGATTAATGACCGGATAGTAAGAATACGTATAAAAGCTGTTAGTGTTAAATAAAATAGCTAATTTAACTAATTATCTGAAAAATATTTGTGATTAAATATTAAAATATATTTTTTTATATTTCTTCAATACTACAGATTTTTTAAATATCATTTATATAGTTCATTATAGAAGGGATTTAATGGATAAGTCTGTGTACTTCCGGTTGTACGATAAAACGGAAGTTGCTCATTGCACGGATATACAAATGTCAGAAAAGCATATAAAATAATGTAAAATTAACGACTAAACCCTGGATGAAAAGGAAATAATTAGGTTGAAAAACAAAAGATGGTCAGTAAATAGCATGTATTTTAATTCAAGGATTTTTGGGTGAACCCCACCCAATAGACCGGTATTGTCTGGGCCTTTGGGTCTTAGTTTACGCCGGTCTATCGGTTGTCCGTCCTGTGCAGTTCTAAGAGGTGCAACCTCCCAGGCTTTGCCTTCTCACCGTTTGAGAAGTGGTTAGTTTATTTCTAATCGCTTGAGGCGCTCCTACCGGGAAATGCCGACGGGGCTGCCCAGGCAATTCTTAAATGACCAGAGCGCTCAAATTCCCGAGTGCTGGTTTTTCAAATCCCACTTTCTCGACCTTGTGTCACATCTTACCTTGTGGGAGGAAGATAAATGGAATCAAAGCTCATCAGCTTGGATATTCAAAAAAATTTAAATATATTCTTTTTACTTACCGACTTTTGTTTTTTAACCAAATGAACGATTCAAATATTTTAGCGACATAGGGGATAATTGCTCTATTGGAA
>OY744522.1:187693051-187755551 GCA_963556195.1 Sepiola atlantica
TCTTGGGTTTTTCTTTTTTTCATTTTGCACACACACACACGCACATCAGCAAGTCCTGGGAGCATAGACCGGAAAGAATAGTTGGAAATAATTTATACACCATCCACTATGACTATGCAATCTCTACAGCTACATATCCAGAAAACGGAGCTGTTAAACCTGACATTGTGATATGGGACAAAAGGGAGAAAGTAGCAACCCTAGTTGAAGTCAGTGCCCCGAATGATGCTGGCTTAAACAGAGCTGAAAGGGAAAATATAACGAAATACGAAGGTCTTATGTACGACATGAAAAGAAACTCGAATCTTAGGAAAATCTCCATCATACCAGTAATTATAGGAACAACAGGACTAATTAAAAAGAATTTCAAAAGCTATCTAGCGAGTATACCCGGTGAACCGAGTGCAAGAGAAATACAAACAATTGCACTTAAAGGGACGGTTAAAATCTTAAAAAAGATCTCTCGACTGGAGTGTCTGAAGTAGCCGGTGAATGTCTGGTATCCGGTAGGATGCCCCATCCCCAGCAGAAACGGAAGGATAAGAAAAAAATGTTAAAGTGAAAAACATTATATATATATATATATATATATATATATATATATATATATATATATATATATATATATATATATATATATATATTAGTACTTCATGTACTTTAGCCTGACGATTCCCCCCGGGGATGAAACACGGGATCCTCTGTGTAGCTTGATTGCCATATATATTTTCATTGCTTACTATATATATATATATATATATATATATATATATATATACATACATACACGAGAGAGATAAGAAGCTTGGAAATATGGAATACGCAAAAAAAGACCGCCTAATTTAAATTAAAGAGTTTAACACAGTCATGATTTGATCACTATTTCGCCCAGAACGGTCTTCATCAAGAATACATGATGAACAACAGAATCAGTTTTAATATAGACTCGGTAATGGGATTTTCTCTACTGAAGCAATAACTGGATTAACGGGACAACGGATATGTGAGATATTGAATGTCCTTAGGCCAGACTGGTGTCACTCGAATGTTGGATTTTTTATGGAAATAAAGTGTTTTGAGAATGGCTTGATCAAAAAATTGGATGTTTAGTAGGAAGTCATGTACTAGGACTAATAACATTTAAACAGACTCCGAACATAACGCGATGTGTCCGTATGATCTGTTTATAAAATAAAACGGACGGGCGAACATACAAGTAGACACCGAAACGCTGATAATGAGGGTCAAATCCTGCTTTACCATCTGTACTTGATCTGCGACTGAAGATATCCGCCTACGAAATAATACCAGACAATTGACTGAACTGTGTACGTCGTGAAAGCGTCATAGAACTAATAAAGACAGTCTTTTATTTTTTTTATGAAGCTGTCTTGAACTCTTTCTTCATTACCGGCGTCTCGCGTCTATAACACATTCGTTTCCCCGCCTACGCAAATATGAAATTGAACGGACTGCTAAATAACTTTAACCAGTATAACCCGAGTTCACCATATGACCAAACGGGTCACATTTTTTCTAGTTTATTTATGCAAGTGTGTCTTATAAGTACGGATAGCCCGAATGACCTATAGAAAATCGATGGTGATTTTAGTAGCAGTGTATATATGGTTGTCTGTCTATCTTTTTCGTGTTAGCAGCATACATGTTGACGGCAGCCTGGCAGACGACATAATACGTTGATAACTCTTGACAGCGACCACTACTAATACTTTTGTTTATTATGTAGTCTTTATTTTCTTTACATTCCTCTCAAAGCAATTAGATGTGACATTACATTACGAGTATTCTTTAACACATTCCTATACGTAAAGGGGAGTGAAACTCGAATCATTGCTTCACCCTATTCAAAATGAATGGCTCTCCCTTGCTTTGGTAAGCTTCTCGGACGGAAGTTCACTCTTGGTGTAAAATTTAAGACTTACAACCAATCGGTTGCTAAGGCCGCTGAGAAAATAGTTGGATTGTTCTACCAGATCAAACAAAGAAAGTAGGCTGACAATATCTGAATTTTTTATGACGTAAGTCAATGCACAATGGACAGTTGGAATTAATTAGGTTTTCAGGTCGGATATAAAACAATTCGTATTCGCAAAAAATATTGAATCATGATTAATACAAGCATGTGTTTAATGTAATCGTGACACATGTGATATGTTAAAATAAAAATAGAAATACAGAAAGAGAACGGGATATGCAATCTCCTGCCTATATAATAGTCAGATACGTCCTAAGATGGAGTACTGTTTTCACAACTGGAGACGTGCTGCTCAGGGCATTCTTTGTTTCCTAGACGTAGTTAAAAATTGACTCTCTATTTTTTAACCTTACAGCCCATTTCTCAAAGAATAGATGTTGCTAGTTTCTCTCTAGTCTATCGTTATAGCAGTGAGTATCGGTTGTCTGTCTCTCTTTTTTTGTGTTAGCAGCATACACGTCGACGGCAGCCAGGGAGACTACATAATACGTTGGTAACTCTTGACAACGACCATATACTAATATTTTCGTGGAGTAGTATAGTATCTTTCGCGCTTGTTCCTTCTCCTTTTATGGGAAAGATTCTCCCAGGTCATACCGCCTCTATTTGGGAGGGGGTCTTGTAGTATATGATCTATTGTAATCGTAAAATCCTACCAGGCATTAGCTCTTCCTTTGAGGGTCAGTGTATGTCGTTCATTCATCTTGACATCCTCACAGCCTAGTAAATATGTGACCGGGGGAGCATATATTTACTAGTGTATATATATATATATATATATATATATATATATATATAAATAAATTTTTAGTGGTACAAAATTTGATAACGGCGAGGAATACGGACGTTTTGGACATTTTTTGGAGGGTCGAATGAGATTAAACAAATATAAAAAAAAACGAGAGAAAACGATTAAAAAGAAATTAATTAATGTACTGAACCGGTTTTCGTCCACACTCATCAGAGTAAAACGTGGAAATGATTGAATACGACTAAAACCTAAAAATAATTTGTAATGAACACTAGTGACAAGTTTAGGAGAAAAAAAAAAAAAAAAAAAAAATTATGGGGAGGAGAGTCATAAGTTGATCACATTAAGTCCTAAAAGCCATTCCTTTTGCTTACAAAGGGAAGGTTTGATTGACTTTATATATATGGCTTCCAGGACTTTGAGGTGGAATAGGGAATGCGATCTACTTATGACAGAAAACCAGTCACTAGTGTACGTCGACGCACATTCGGCGCTATTTATGAGATGAGCAGCAATAGCAGACCCGGATGTATTAACTAAATTATTTAAATTATTTAGTCGGCCCTGGCGTATGGCAGGGGGGATGTGTTGTTTGATTCTGGATTCAAACCTTTGCACTGTTCTTCCCACGTATACGGCATCGCACCGACATTTAAAAAGATAAAAAAGATAAAATTTAAAAATATATATATATATATATATATATATATTACGATATTATTTTAATTATATGAATAATAATTATCCACCTTAATACTGAATTTTAATTAACCAACGGTTTTTTTCAACTAGATTTTAGTTAGTATTCTCATCACTATTTAAAAACTTAGCACTGTGTGATGATTTTTAAATGGCAGTATCGGAAGGACAGCAGGTAAATGAGGTTAATAGCTGCATAATACTCGTTGAGAAACAATTGTAAGACCACAAGTAAGTCTACCATGGAAAGCTAAAAATAAAACTAAATAATTTGATTAAAGACTGAATATTTTGGCAATTGGAATATCAACAATCACTAATATATATATATATATATATATATATATATATATATATATATATGAGACAAAACATCTAGATTAAAGGATCAAGTATCTGTATCCTATTAACACTCTGTGCATCTTGTTTATGTAGGAGTGTTTTTGCTTGTTTCCGTGCACAATGGATGGCGTCACAAAGGGATAGCGTCATCCACTTGAACAGGTCTAAACCAAAGAAAAGGGGTACTTTACGACTTAATAAATGCTGTAGTGACATAAGAGAGACGTCTCCTTTAAAACAGAACATAGATATGGACTGTGTCCCGAAGTGTCACGGACAGTCTGTGTAGACAGTGACTGTATATTATATATATATATATATATATATATATATATATAAGTAAAGTAACACCGAATCACATAATCACCGGTACAATCCAAGCCAGAATGTTTGAATAAGGCCGTAGGGTCGAAATAAATTATTGCACCGGTGATTATATGATTCCGTGTTACTTTACTTTATTTTATTCTTTCTCTGTTTATTACATTGAGCTCTCATACTCGGATTTCCTTCTGGAATTAATTTCACTCTAACACACACACACACACACACACACACACACACACATATATATATATATATATATATATATATATATATATATATATATATACTTTACGAACCTTCTAGACCCAGTCGGTCTAGTATACTTTAAAATATCATGTTCTAACACAATCTGATAATGCCTTTTTCACAGATTATTCACACAGAAAACTCAGTCCTGATACTTTTGAGACAACCCTATTTTCAGAACATATGGAGTTGTGGTATTGACGTACTAAAGACTCAATGTTTTATCTATTTCCTTGAGGCAACAACTTTCACCATATTGTGAAAATGCTATCAGACTAACCGTTCTACAAAACAGACAAGTAAAGTTTTATTTTTCCTTCCGGTGAGGCGTAAAATGTTTGACCCGAAAAAAATGTGCGAACGAGTTAGCGTCTCCTCTGCGACCGGCCAATAATAAAAGAAAATAAGTCTCTCTAATATTCGACCAATGTCCTTCGGTCATGACGAGGTCATCGAGAATAGTAACACACCGGGGACTATCGATTTTTTACATTTAATACCAAATCAACCATTTCGCTGAAATGAAACCTGAAAATTCGATTTCATTGCAAATATCAAATCAGATTTCGCGCCGACATTGTCTTATTTGCCTTTTTTATCGCTGCTCAACTCTGTAACCAAATAAGTTGCATACTGAGGAATTGTAACTCTACTACAGAAAAGTGACCAGATCAGTTGTTCGATGGTTGAGTCACTTTGCCCAAATTATTCATAGAGGGATAGATAGCTGTTGATTGGGTATCTATCAATAGTTTTAGGGTCGTCCTTGCGTTCAAATTATGTGTGTCTGCAGTTTACCACACAGGCTAATGAAAAAAATGTACATACATACAATGTAGCATTACGGTGTGCGAATTCTTTAACTCCATTATCAACAGCTGGTCGCCTGTGTCTCGTTGATTCGTTATAAGTAGTCAGCTTAATTGTTAGTTTTGTCTTATTGTAAAATTGCTCGCAGTAGGGATATAGCAGCAGACGGTTTTCTGTCTTTCCTCTAATTTATTTTCGTTTGTTGATAAAAATTAATTTTAAAACATTTACTTTTATTTAACTTATTCTGTAGCCGTCGGGCTAGGATGAAAGTGTAGTGGCTGTTCTATCCTCGGTCAAATGAAGTTAAAACACTTCTTGACTAAGACATTTTGTCTTATTTTTGTCCCATACAGAGTAGCTCTTTTGGGGGGGAGCTGAATATTTCATCACATAAATAAAACTGAACTTGTTTCTAACTTTTCCCTCGTGGGGACGCAAGATTAGATCCATTTCCTCACTTAAAGATTTATCCTTATCTGGATAATCACCGTGAAGTGGTTAATGCCCCACATCGAACGCCTTAAATGAGTTCATCTTTCCTCATTCTGATCTGTTCAGCAACTGACTTACTTCAAGTTATCTATCTTACTCAAAAACACTTCCGTCACATGACCAAGATCAACCAATGAGATAATAACGATTCAGTACATTCTAACTATCATGTTGAACGATGTTAAGCGTTAGATAAAAAAAATTAGTTGTTTCTTTCGAGAAATCTAAAACAGATCCTTCATTGACCACTAATATACTATTGTAGACCATCAATTGTTTGTTTTGCTTGCGTGGGTAATTTTTATTACAATAGAGGGTACTGATCTCGATCCTGAACCAGCTTTCGTGACGTTCGACTCGGAATCGTTCGGCTGTCCTACGCAAACGCCCGAGTGTTGACGAGCCGAAGCAGCGAGCAGCCGATAACCTTGTTACAAATTGAAAATAAGTGCTTTCGAAGACGGATTTTTTGTCAGGAAGTTTTTTTAGAAGGAAATAAACCCAAAATGAATTACGAACAGCTTTGCACTGCAGTATCATCGCGAGCAAGTAAAAATAAATAATAAAATTTTAAAAATATGTTGTTATAAAAGTAATTTTGGTACGTTTTTTTGTGTGTTTCTTCAAAAAAATTCCTTGTAAATAAAAATACAGTATTCATTTTATACCAGTAACCTCGCTATGTTTTCCCTGTTGCTTCTTTCAAAAAAATTAATGCAAATATGTTTAATCTTCTTTGTTGTTTTTTTTTTAAATTCCTTACCCTAACCCTAACCGTAACCCTAACAAAAAAAAATAAGCAAAACATTATCATCATAGGACGCAGCACCGTATCAAAAATGTCGTCTGATACAAATCGGCTCGTCAACCCTCGGGCGTTTGCGTAGAACAGCCGAACGCTTCCGAATCGAACGTCACGAAAACTGGTTCAGGATCGATAAGAGCACCTATGAGAGAAAAAACAGGCAGATTCTGTTTGTCCTTGTCTTCCGGGCGATGTATAGCAGAGAACTGAGTATTAACAGAATAAAATATTGTAGTTTAAAGAACTGAAGACATCTTCAACCATAGCGAATTAAGTTTTGCGGTAAGCACGAAATCGTAAACCAACTAAAGAAGTACGATAATTCAAAATGGCGGTCGAATTCATTAACATACAATTATGCAACATTAATGAATGAAAAACTAAGAACGAGTATCTATTTTATTTTCAACTTTTGATTCTCCAGGGATGTTTACTATATATTTAAATAGCACAAAATACATGTTAAAATATTCCTCTTTTAGGATTGAGTTATATTTTTCAACATTCTATTTTAATCGTTCTAGTTACCCGTAATTTAAAAGTAACTTGCAGCAGTCATAAATGATGTTTACTTCTTAATACGTATCAGTGTCCCTATAGGGTGGTTTGGCCACATTTTGGCCAATCAGCTCGCAGAGCGCATTGGTATCATTAGTTCCATAAAGGACTACTTCAGCCCCTTTAGAAATTACAGACGATCGGCAGAGGGTTCCCTGGCATCAACCAAAAACGGATCGTCTTATCCTCTCCTCTGCCTTCGTCACCGACATCTCGTGATGCTATCTTCATCGAAGATATATTCATCAACTAAGCTGCAGCAGACTTTTTACTTCTCCCACTTTCAATAAACCTTTCGTCGTTGTTGTCATAAAAGAAGTGTTGCTTTTCTTTCGTGAAACGTTTTCGTTTTTCTTTATATTAATGAAATATAGAAATTGATGTAAGTATTTCTATATTTATTTCTATAAACTCACCAAGTGATCAATCTCTTATTGCCTTTCTTGCTATCACTTTCAGTTTTCTTGCAGTTGTGTAATCGCATACCTTTATTCTATACATCGTCTCTCTCTCTCTCTCTCTCTCTCTCTCTTTCTTACTCTCTCACTCTCTCTCTCTCTCTCTTTCTTACTCTCTCACTCTCTCTCTCTCTCTCTTTCTTACTCTCTCACTCTCTGTTTATTAACACACATATGTAATAAAGAAAGGAATGACTAAAAAGATTGGAATGATCCATTATAAACAGAAGGAAATATCACCACCATTAATAATATTATTAAACCCGTAGCTGTAAAGAGCAGAAAAAAAGACTATCTTTTTTATTTAATTTTTTTTTATTTCACTGTCTTTACAAACACACTTTTTCTCCGCTTAATGAGTTACAAAACGAGTCGTTTTTTTATATTTCATTTATAGAATTCGCTCTTTATTAGCACCGAAAGCCCGAATAACCTAGGATCTCGTTCTATTCCGTATCACTCATGTATGTCGAACCCGGTTAAGTATGAAATATTCTGTTCAGCGGTCTGTCACGCTTGTTTGAAATGGCGTTGTTAGCAACGTCCATGCATCTTCATAAGATGCTTGGTTCGTTTGTCGGTCTCTCATTCTAGAGTTTCAAATACAGGATTCCTATCCCCCGCCCGCAAAAAATAATGTCATCCATGAAATTGTTCATAAAATTCACACACCACTTCTGCACTTCAACCATATTTGGTACAAATAAACTTCAGTCTATACCTGACTTGCCGACCAAGTTTCAATTGTGACTCTCGGATAGTCTTTGTTTTATCGCAATATATTTATTGCCTTTAATCACGTCGATTCACACTCGATGTTTTCCCGGGATGAAAGAGGACCAAGGTTCAATCCTGATCCAAGCCCTGAAACCCGTATTAACACTTTAATTCTTAACGTTTAATTTATATAACTTTCAAGTAATTATGAAATTAAAATAAATTTTGTATTCCCTTTTTAGGGATAACAAGTATCAACTCAAAGCTCAGGATAATGTTGTGGCCTCTTTAATTCTTATTTAAATATACTTATCCAAATATCCTTGGTAATATAGTTTCAGAATATACCATACCCGCCAAAAGTCTGGCAACACCGATATTTAACGAAACTTTATTGCAAAAATCACATACGTAATAAATACTACACAAAGAGTTTAATATGTACTAGGTCGACCATTTTGGTTTAGTACTGCTGCAATCCTGTAAGGTATTGAGTGAATTCGAGATTTACAATAATCTGCAGAAAAACTATTGTTCCACACTAATTTGATTTTCAATTCCAGATCGACTTCTGAAGAGGGCTTTAATTCTTCCAACTTATTTTCAATTGATCCCTAGCGTTCTCTATAGGATTGAGGTCAGGTAAATTGCAAGACCATGGTCCGATACGTACAATTTGATTTTCACGGAGCCATTCGTTAACTGATCGTTGCCTGTGACATGGGGCTCCATCATGCATGGAAGAATTGAGGCGTTTGACTCGCATATCATGTTTAAGATGTCTCTACAGGATGTCGTAATAAATATCTCCATTTATAGTTGTTCCTAAGGCATAAAATATAATACAGCTCATAAAAGTTAAATGATAACAGTTTTTAGTTAGTGTTTCCAAACCTTTAGCGAGCTCTGTATATAGTTAAATTGGTCTATCTTCAAAGTTCTAAAAGGAGTTCGTGAACAAACTAGCAAACAGACAGAAACCCTAACTTTATATATAGAGATGTTCTGATGATGCAATTCCAAACACAGCCGTATACAAAGATTAAACACAACGGGGGTTTTGTGGTAATACTTTTGTATTCGAAATTTTTACACTAATATTTTGTAATGTGTTTAGATTAGACACCCATAACAGCACAGAATAAGTCTTACTTTATTTTATTGATAATATTAAACTGTAAAATTTTTTAATTAAAAGCCGCGCGTACGTAGCCCCTCTTTGTATGTGACTCGATGTGGCGAGTGTAAAATGCAATAAATTTGGGAACTTTGGGGAATTTTTGACCCCCCCTTTGACCCACTGGGGGCGCAAACCAGAATTTTTCTGAGGTCAAGGATGCTCATTTTATATCCAGAACAATAGCCTCTACATTTTGGCCAAGTTTTTTTTTTAAATTGAATGGATGGATCAAACGTTATGGGAGAAAAGGGTCGTTTTTTGCCATTTTGGGGGCTTTTGACCCCCTGGGGGCGTCAACCAGATTTTTGCCAAGGTCAGCGATACGTATTTTCTATTAGGAACAATTGCCTCCACATTTTGGCCAAGTTTCAGAGAAATTGAATGGATGGATGAAAAGTTATGGGGCAAAAAATGTAATTTTTTGTTTTTTTGCTATTTCGGGGGCTTTTGACCCCCTGGGGGGCTAACTAGATTTTTTTCAAAAAATCGGAGAATATCACTTTCTAACCTGACCAAAGTTACAACTTCATGCAAAATTTCAGAGAAATTCAATGGATGGTTGCAGAGAAAAATGCGGACGGACGAACGGACATGCCTCAAAACATAAGTCCCCCGATTTTATAAATAAACCAATTATTATATTTAAGGCTTGAATGAGGAGTACACAGTAGTTATCATTGATTCCCGGGCAACGCTTCGGTGCCTGTTATTATTAAAATGAATGTAACATTTATTTGTATAGCTTTTCGGGTGAAACGTAATTACTTTCTGAACAGCCATACAACTCGTTGCTAAACATTGAATACCATTGTAGGACTCGAAACCCGAGTTCTTTTTAGAAATACATGTATATGTTCTGAACAAATCCACCATGAAACGAGTTTTTTTTTTTTAATTAAGCAAGAACGATGCCATCTTGGCCTGCCTTTAGGCTCCGGATGTTTTATCTTTTCATCTCTAATTGTTCAAAGGGAGACGAGGATAAATTAATCACACGCACCAAAAATGGGAAGTTAAATCGATTGAAAGAATGTAAAGATGCGGTTCCATTGATCTCTCCTTGATCATAGATAGACTATTTATCCGAACACAAGCGTTTCCGAGAGTTTAAATTTTAAATGTCGAAAACGAAAAGGTAAATTTGATTGTCATTTCGGTTATATTTTTCTTCATTTTTTTGTTTAGCTGAGGTAATGTACATTTTTTACGTAAGCAAATACATATACCATCACTGAGCATATATATATATATGATTATTTTATTTACACAGACATGTAGAAAATCTGCGACACTAGCATGTAGCATGTAGATCTTATCGATCAATAGCTATTATAAACTGAGATCTCATCAGGGAGAGTTAAGATCCGATCTTAACCTTAGATGATATTGGGTTCTTTCCAAATATGATCTGAGGTTAAGATCGGATTCTAACTCTGCCTGATTAGATCTCAGTTTATAATAGCTGTTGATCGATAACATCGACATGCCAGTGTCGCAGCTATTGTACATGTCTGTGTAAATAAAAATATTCATATATAAAAGCTCTATTTGATATTGAGCACTTTTTATAAACCCGGTTGACATTCTTTGGATTACTATCCTGTGGATGTTTTACCTGGATTATTATTATTATTATTATTATTATTATATATATATATATATATATATATATATATATATATATATATATATATATATATGGGTGGAGCACTCTGGTAAAAGAAAATGATTTACCAGCATAGTAAATTCGTAGACAAATGAAGAAAATTATATATATATATATATATATATATATATGTGTGTGTGTGTGCATATATATATATATATATATATATTCCATGATAAATGCCAGTATACTGAAATCATATGCCCTTAATAGGGTTAAAATGAAAATTCATATACACTAAATGTACAAAAGCAAGGAAATTCCCAAATTTTAGCACTTTTATTGTCATTAAGGGTATACGAGCACAACAGGACTATGTATTTTACTGGTAGGAATTTTTCTTCAGCGCACCTCACACACTTCATCCACTCATGCATAGAGATTTATACTGTAGTGATGTGATAATGAAATGAATTCCTTGCTTTTATACATTTAGTGTATATGAATTGTCATCTTAACCCTATTACAGGCACATGATTTCAGTATACTGGCATTTTTCATGGAATGTCACTACATTTGTAAAGGCTATACCTCAAGACAATGGTAATTTTAAAGATTTTTTTTAATTTTCTAGAAAACTAAGGTATATGGTAAACTGAAATTAAAATGCCATCAACTAGACCCTAGAACCTCTATCTCTGCCAAAAATCAGCTGAATCCATCAAATAGTTGATGAGATACAACCTGGCACACACGTACGTACGTACACACGGATAACACAAAATCACCCCTGACCTTTCTAGATCTCTGGGTTGCCTTGACTTGCTGAAATTCTACACACTTATAGAACCTATCAAATGAAAATTTTGTGCAAGGTTTTAAATAATTTGTTTTTTTGGTTTTTGAGTTATGACTTATCAAAGAAAATGAGATTTCTAGCATAGGTCGTTTTTAAGTCTATTAAGGGATAGAGCGCTATCGCACCTCCCTTGATATATATATATATATATATATATATATATATATATATATATATAAAATAGTAACTCTGTGTGTGGGTCCGCTTGATCTGTGTGCCTTATGTTCACCCAAACCGCTAGACAGAATTGCTTGAAAATTGGCATGTGGACTACTGACCTCTCAGTGAAGGTCATAGGATATAAAAGAAATATATCACGTCAACGCTGGGAGTCCCCGGGGCACCCCCCGCACACACACTGAAAAGTGTTTTCCCTTAGATTCAAATAAAATTTAAACTATAGGGTAAATGGCCAAAAATGATATCTGTTACCAAAGTTTCAGCAACTTTTGATAATATTAAGATGGTCCCCGGGGGCACAACTCATTCACTGAAAACTGTTTTCCTTTTGATTCAAATGAATTATATATATATATATATATATATATATATATATATATATATATATATATATATATATATACATACATATATATATATATATATATATATATATATAACGTTCATGATCACTGAGATCGAACACATTTTATCTGAAGTAAAATGGTGATAACTTTGTATTAGGACTTATTAACACTAATATACTGGGCCCTTTGTTCGCACCAGACATCCATAAAGAGAAGATACAGCGTTTAACTTTATTTTATTTATTGAATGATTAAACACATTTTAGGATTAACATATATGATAATTTTAAGTAATATTTCACGAAAAATCAAATAAAATAATTTATCATTTAATCTTAAAGAAAATATGGCTAACTTTTTCACTTTTTGCCATTTAAAATAAAAAATGCATTTATACAACATATACATTGATTTGTTGTTCTAATATATAAGGACTACTTTTATTGTCGGGAAAAGCAGGGTATATATATATATATATATATATATATATATATATATATATATATATATATATAAAATCATTAAACAAGTTCAGATATATTGATAGAATTAACTTAAAACGAATATTTTTCAAAATTGTTGAATACTAAGTACGCCTTTAGAAATATTTATTATATAAACATTTTGAGCGGCCTACGCAAATGTAATTAAGTATCACCAACCTTGTGCTACATAGGCCCGAAAGATAATAACGAATGCTTATTATAGTTCGGACCCAACGAAGCACAAGATCGCTGAAACGTAATTACATTTCCGTAGGCCGTTCAAAATGTTTATATTATAAATATATATAATCTACATCCCACTTTCACGCGCACACTATCTCACTCTCCCTTCTTTAGACACCAGCTCATGGCTCTGCTCCATCCATGCCCTACTCTCACACCCAGAAACCACTGCTCATGCGCATTCTGGAATCTTACTTCCACTGCTATATATATAAATACTTCATGTTTATCCTCATACCATTGATCTTAAAAAAGCCTTTATAAAGTTTTAGGCAGAATATATATTCACACATGTCTCCGTCTTGATTTTCAGCGTGTTTTGTTTGAATTATATTTGTCTTTATGTCCATTATATTTCACCTGTACATTCTGTCTGCTTTTCATTGACTAAATATATTTCACGTATATGTTTGCAATAGGTGAAAGCGCCCGACAGCTTGATTTAATATCTCTCTGCGGAAGATTTGCTTTTAACATGTTGACGAAAATATTGGATAAACATAGCGCCATCTTTGATTTTGCGACGAAAATATTTTCGTGATCTCTTTAAAATAATCAGTTTAACATTTGATCTTTAACAAATGAAAAAGACGTGTGTCGATGTTTGACCTTTAATCTGAATAATACACTAGACGTAGCTTTCCGGAACCCAGCAGTTCCAGTAATTTATGCCACACAGGAAGTAATTACAATGCAATGATGATACAAACATCGGAATATCACGTGAATCTTCTGTTATTCGCTCTTTTATTTGTGAACGGAAACACATAAATGTACAGAGCCTTCGTCCACATTCTGACATTTCCAGACAATTTTGATTATGAAGACTTGTTTTATTATATATACAAATGAGTCATCGCTAATCAAAGCCAGAGGGCCATTCGAGGATAAGGATTCATTAACTTATATCTAGATTCTTCTGTGGGGGGGGGTATTTCCAGAAGTTGACACACTTTATGATAGGGTAATAAAACCGTGGGTCAACTTCTGGAAAGACTAAAAAAAAAACAGAAAAATCTAGATACGTACTATTAATACTACTATACATACTAATAACATGTTGAGTTAAATGCTGATAAATAATTGGGTAATTCAGTATGTTCACTCCCCCTTACCTACCACTCTTTAAAAGTCAAAAAGAATTGCTTCGTTGTGTAATCTCTTTTTAGCTTTTTTAATTTTTTGTGGCCTGAGGAAGCTTTATTTCGAAGGAAATGGCAGCTGAAACATGTATGCACCTATGTAGCCAATAATGCGTGTTTAAATAAAAGAATTTCTAAAAGTGTATATATATATATATATATATATATATATATATATATATATATATATATATATATATATATATATATGAATAAGAAAGAGAAGGAGAGAGTGAGTAGAGATAGTGTAGCATCAGTACAGTTTCAACGAGTGAAAAATGTATATTTAAAGAAGTGAGACTACAAAAAAAACAATTGTTTGTTATTTTATTATTTTATAATGTTGTGATTTTATAACGTGTTTCAAGTCTTGTGCGGCTCTCTTCAGATATATTTTCCATTTGAAAAAATATATTTATTTTAAAGTTTGATATTTTTGCGCATGTGCGCGCGTATGTGTGTCATGCACATGCGCATAAACATCAAACTGTTAAAAATAAAAACATTTTTTCAAATGGAAAATTTATCTGAAGAGAGTCGCACGTGGCTGGAAACGCGTTATAAAATCACATAATTATGAAATGATAAAATGATGAGATAACAAACAATTGTTGAAAAAAGTTGTTTACAAATGTTGATAGCTTCACTTAATATATATATATATATATATATATATATATATATATATATATATATATATATATATATATATATATAAATGGAGAAAAAAGAAAACTAGAGTACTATTCGGCGTTGTAGTATGTCTGATTATAAAAACAGAAATACGAGTGTTTTTTCGCATATCTTCAAGTAATAAGCGTAACAATTAAAAGTTAAAAATATGATAGAAGACAAATTGATCAGAATTGTAATTCGGTTACGGATTGTCTTAAGGGAGGCCATGACGAAAAGAAAACAATAGTGTTTGGAAGGCAGTCAATTCGAATCTTATTAGATGCTTTTTTTGAAAAGAAGCCAATCTTTTGGGAAATCAAAAAGGATATCCGCCATTGCCGATATCGAAGACAATGCAAAGACGGTTTAATTAGGCGGCATGAAATTACGACTATTTAGCGGTTTTATTTAGGACCAGCAAAGATACCCGCTGTTTGCCGGGTATGATGTGAAAGTAGTAATTAAACACTATCCAGTTACTAACATTAGAAAGCTTTCTTTTTACTTATAATACGCCACTAATCAAGGCCAAAAGTATCTATATTTATACACACACATATCTATACACACACATATATATACACATATCTATACACACATACATATACACATATCTATACACACATATATATACACATATATACACACATATATATACACATATCTATACACACATATATATACACATATCTATACACACATATATATACACATATCTATACACACATATATATACACATATCTATACACACATATATATACACATATCTATACACATATATACGCATATCTATACACACATATCTATACACACATAATATACACATATCTATACACATATATACGCATATCTATACACACATATATATACACATATCTATACACATATATACGCATATCTATACACACATATATATACACATATCTATACACATATATACGCATATCTATACACACATATATATACAAATATCTATACACACATATATATACACATATCTATACACACATATACGCATATCTATACACACATATATATACACATATCTATGTACACATATCTATACACACATATATATACATATATATATATCTATACACATATATATATACACATATATACACATATGTATACATACATATATCTATACACACATATATATATACATATCTATACACACATATATATATACATATCTATACACACATATATATACATATCTATACACACATATATATACATATCTATACACACATATATACATACATATCTATACACACATATATATATATATATACATATCTATACACACACATATATATATACATATCTATACACACATATATATACATATCTATACACACACATATATATATATATCTATACACACATATATATATACATATCTATACATACATATATACATATCTATACACACATATATACATATCTATACACACATATATACATATCTATACACATATATATATACACATATCTATACACACATATATATACACATATCTATACACACATATATATACATATCTATACACACATATATATACATATCTATACACACATATATATACATATCTATACACATATATATATACACATATCTATACACATATATATATACACATATCTATACACACATATATATACACATATCTATACACACATATATATACATATCTATACACACATATATATACATATCTATACATACATACATATACATTATATGCACACACATATATATACATATTTATACACATGTATATATATACATATCTATACATACACACACATATATATATACATATTTATACACATGTATATATATACATATCTATACACACACACATATATATGTACATATCTATACACACACACACATATATATATACATATCTATAAACACACACACGTATATATATACATATCTATACACATACATGTATATGTATACATATCTATACACACATGTATATATACGTATTTATTCACACATATATATATACATATCTATACACACATATATATACATATCTATTCACACATATATATATATACATATCTATACACACATATATATATACATATCTATACACACATATATATATATACATATCTATACACACATATATATATATACATATCTATACACACATATATATATATACATATCTATACACACATATATATATATACATATCTATACACACATATATATATATACATATCTATACACACATATATATATATACATATCTATACACACACATATATATACATATATATACACACATATCTATACATATCTATACACACACATATATATACATATCTATGCACACACATATATATACATATCTATACACACACATATCTATATATATCTATACACACACATATATATACATATCTATACACACACATATATATACATATCTATACACACACATATATATACATATCTATACACACACATATATATACATATCTATACACACACACATATATATATATATCTATACACACACATATCTATACATATCTATACACACACATATATATACATATCTATACACACACACATATATACATGTCTATACACACATATATATATATATATATATATATACTAGAAAAACAGCTGTTTAATGCTATTTGAACATTATGTATATCATTGACGTATGCCGAAAAAATTGTATGCGAATTAAAACTGTTTTCTTTTTTGTGAATTTGTTAAAATTTGTTCTCTATAATTGACTTGGATTTCATATTTTTCAGCTCAAGCTATTGTAGAACTGTTTGTTATAAAAAATATATATTTAAATTGTATTTAATTTAAATAGCTATATATATATATATATATATATAAGATCAAAGTGTAGTATCTATTCTGATACTATACTGTACATCTGTTCTGTCCTCGGTCGGTGAAAGAAGAATCCGTGTAGACTGAGACAATTGTTATTTTTGTCCTAACCCAGAGTGCCCCTTTTTGGAGGCTGGATTTTCTCAACATTAAAAACCGGCCATTTTGTCTACCTCTGCCATCGTGGGTAGCAAGTAATCGTGATTATTTCATATCTAAAAATGCTTTGTTTGCTTTGAGATACGTCCATGAATCTCAATAAGAGACTCTGTCCGTCGATGTGTCAGTCCCAATTCAGATTGAAAAGACGCATTTTACAAATATCTGTTCAAGTTTATAAATACAACCATGGAATTGTCTCCCCTTTTAGCTCTTTCTCGCCCTTCTCTTCCTCATCTCCTCTTAATATTTTCCTCTTCTCTCACTCGAACTGACCCTACCCTCCATCTCTAGCCCGGCTTCTATCTATTTATTTCTAATATATTTGTTTGTAACTAAATTACACTTTATTATTGCCCTTCCACCCTCTACCTGCCAAAACATATTTCTCATCTCTTTATCTCTGTTTTCTTCTGGGTTTTTTTTATGTGTCGTTAATAACATTTATTTTAATAAAATGCAAGTTTATTAACTGGCCTCCGGGGAAAATATTTAATAATATTTGTAGACAGATTTCAAAAACGAAATCTATGAAACGACTGCAGTTTTTTTTCTGATGATGTTTTATATTTTTTTTACAAATTACGCAATCATTTTTAAAAAAATGCCCGTGTGTCAATTTTAAGATATACACGCGCTGAATTTAAAAGATGGTTATAGAATGCTTACAGTAATGGATGTAGACGGATGAAAAGTGGTTACAAAGTTGGTTATAATAGGCTTGAGAAGTTGGTTATAATAGGGTTGAAAAGTTTGTTATAATAGGCTTACAGTGGTGGCTATAATACGGTCATAAAGATGGTTATACTAAACTAACAATGGTGGTTATAATAGGCTTACAAATATGGTGATAATAGGCTTACAAAAGTGGTTGTAATACGCTTACAATGGTGGCTATAATACGGTTCTACCGATGGTTATAATAGGCTTATATAGGTGGTTATAATAGGCTTACAAAAGTGGTTATAATAGGCTTACAAAGGTGGCTATAATACGGTTATAAGGATGGTTATAATAGGCTTACAAAGGTGGTTGTAATAGGCTTACAAAGGTGGCTATCATACGGTTATAAAGATGGTTATAATAGGCTTACGAAGGTGGTTATAATAGGCCTGGGAAGTTGGTTATAATAGGCTTAAACATGTGGTTATAATAGGCTTACACAGGTGGTTATGATACGGTTACAGGAGTGGTTATGATATATTTTTAAAGGTGATTAGAACGGTTCCATAGAAGGCTTAGAATAGTTGTTGTAGAAAACTTAAAAGGGTGGTTATAAAATGCTTAGAAAAGGGTGGTTATAGAATGTTTAGAAAAGGGTGGTTATAGAATACTTAGAAAAGGGTGGCTATAGAATGCTTAGAAAAGGGTGGCTATGGAATGCTTAGAAAAGGGTGGTTATAGAATACTTAGAAAAGGGTGGTTATAGAATACTTAGAAAAGGGTGGTTATAGAATACTTAGAAAAGGGTGGTTATAGAATACTTAGAAAAGGGTGGCTATAGAATGCTTAGAAAAGGGTGGTTATAGAATACTTAGAAAAGGGTGGTTATAGAATACTTAGAAAAGGGTGGCTATAGAATGCTTAGAAAAGGGTGGCTATGGAATGCTTAGAAAAGGGTGGTTATAGAATACTTAGAAAAGGGTGGTTATAGAATACTTAGAAAAGGGTGGTTATAGAATACTTAGAAAAGGGTGGTTATAGAATACTTAGAAAAGGGTGGCTATAGAATGCTTAGAAAAGGGTGGCTATGGAATGCTTAGAAAAGGGTGGTTATAGAATGCTTAGAAAAGGGTGGTTATAGAATGCTTAGAAAAGGGTGGTTATAAAATGCTTAGAAAAGGGTGGTTATAGAATGCTTAGAAAAGGGTGGCTATGGAATGCTTAGAAAAGGGTGGTTATAGAATGCTTAGAAAAGGGTGGTTATAGAATGCTTAGAAAAGGGTGGTTATAAAATGCTTAGAAAAGGGTGGTTATAGAATGCTTAGAAAAGGGTGGTTATAAAATGCTTAGAAAAGGGTGATTATAGATGGCTTATAAATATGATTATAGAATGTTAAGAAATATAGTTACAGCCGGTATAAAACAATGATTATATAGGTTTAAGAAATATTGTGGTAGAAGATTGTATACAACTGCTATAAAGTAAGTTTATTATTAGTCATAGAATATTAATAAAGTTACAACATTACTTATCGTTTCTTTCCCCAATGTTCATGTCAAATTAAAATTGATTAAAACGTATAAATATAATTGTTGTAACATTATTTCATTAGAATGTTGCTTAAATTTATGTGACTATGTTTTAAAAGAAACAAAATATGAAATCAATAAAATCAGGCAATGAGTTATTAAAATCTGATTTCAAGAATCATCATTCACACTAGCGATAGTATGTAACTAGCAATCGCATTTTTGCTAGTATTTCGCCACCAAAAGTAGATGCGGGTAATGACTGCGATGATGGTATCAAGCCGAACGAGCATAGGGCACACTGCCACCAAAGTACGGTTTCTGGGAGGATAGTCCTATGACAACGGAACAGATGCTAAACTACACCCAAAGGAGGAGTTAATTCCTGGGAGAATGGTCTCATGACAACAGAATAAATACTGCAAAACACACGCATACACCCTGAACCAAGCACCGGAAAAATAGTACACTAGTCTGTAACAGTACTATACACTAGTAAACTAGTCTGAAAAAAAAATAATAAAAATAAATAAATAATAAAATGAAATAATAAAATAGAGAAAGAATAAAAAGAAAGAATGAAATAGAAATGAAATAAAAATAAATAGTAATAAATTAATAAAAATCAATAAATAATAAAAATAAAAATAAAAATAAATAATAAAATAGAGAACGAATGAAATAAAAAAGGAAATAAAAATAAACAGTAATAAGATAATAAAAAGAAATAATAAAAAAAAATAAAATATAGAAAGAATTAAAAAGACCATGAAAAAAAAATGATAAAAATAAATAAATAATAAAAATAAAAATAAAATAAAATTTTTTGTAAATGGTATTAGAAAAACTGATTCTAGAGTTAATTTTACAGCTTTTAGTATTCCAATGTTGTCCCTCGTATCTATGTACTGACTAAGCAACACATTAAAACAAACGGAAATAATAAAAAGAACAGATGGCTTTACACTTTTGTAAATTGTATTAGAAAAACTGATTCTAGAGTAAATTTTACAGCTTTTAGTATTCCAATGTTGTCCCTCGTATTTATGTACTGACTAAGCAACATATAAAAAAAACGAAAATAATAAAAAGAAAAGATAGGTTAACACTTTTGCAAATGGTATTAAAAAAACTGATTCTAGAGTAAGTTTTACAGCTTTTAGTATTCCAAAATTGTCACTCGGATCTATTTACTGACTTAGCAAGCCATTAAAACAAACAAAAATAATAAAATAAAAAAATGGGGTAACACATTTGTAAATGGTGTAAGAAAAACTGATTCTAGAGTAAATTTTACAGCTTTTAGTGTTCCAAAATTGCCACTCGTATCTATGTTCTGACTAAGCAACACATTAAAACAAACAAAGATAATAAAAAGAAAAGATGGGTTAACACTTTTTCAAATGGTATTAGAAAAACTGATTCTAGAGTAAATTTTACAGCTTTTAGTATTCCAAAATTGTCACGCGTATCTAGGTACTGACTAAGCAACAAATTAAATGAAACGAAAATAATAAAAAGAAAAGATGGGTTAACACTTTTTCTAATGGTATTAGAAAAACTCATTCTAGAGTAAATTTTACAGCTTTTAGTATTCCAAAATTGTCACTCGTATCTATGTACTGACAAAGCAACACATTAAGACAAAGGTAAAATAATAAAAAGAAAAGATGGTTTAACACTTTTGTAAATTGTATTAGAAAAACTGATGTTAGAGTAAATTTTACAGCTTTAAGTATTCCAAAATTTTCACTCGTATCTATGTACTGACTAAGCAACACATTAAAAAAAACGAAAATAATAAAAAGAAAAGATGAGTTAACACTTTTGCAAATGGTATTAGAATAACTGATTCTTGAGTAAATTTTACAGCTTTTAGTATTCAAATATTGTCACTCGTATCTATGTACTGACTAAGTAACACATTAAAAGAAACGAAAATAATAAAAAGAAAAGATGTGTTATAAATTGTGAAAACATGGGATTACCTGGCAAACGGTCTCGATGCGCGCTCTGCAGGGCTGGACCGCCCAAAGAGCGGCAAGATGGCGTCCTAGGCTTAATATCGCCAGGTAATCCCGTGAAATCTCGTGTTCTCTCGCGGAGACGAGAGTCCAGTTTGATATAAAAACGGGTCGCTGGAGGCAAGACGGCAGAAGGCTGAGAGCGTAGTGTACGAGGGACGACGTGGAAAGAAGAAGAGAAAGAAGAAGAGAAAGAAGAAGAGAAAGAAGAAGAGAAAGAGAAAGAAGAAGAGAAAGAAGAAGAAGAGAAAGAGGAAGAAGAGAAAGAGGAAGAAGAGAAAGAGGAAGAAGAAGATAACGAAGTAGAGAAAGAAGAGGTGGAAGATTAATTTTTTCTGCTACAAGCTATTTTCGGCATTGTTATGGAAAAATTCGACATCAGATTGATTCCGGAATTCGACGGCTCTCCTGCTGGTCCATCGGTGGTCGAATGGCTGGAGAAGGCCGAGCGTGTTTGCCGGTTGTGCAAAATTAAAGACCCAGCTATGGTCATCCCATTGAGACTCACTAAGGGGGCTTACGCCGTGTACCAGCAGCTCAGTAATGATGCGACCATGGAGCAGATTGCACAGGCGCTGCACGGGGCATTTGGTGCAGATCCTTTTGTTGCCTGGAGGCAATTTTCCGAACGCCGGCTTGGGCCGGGGGAGACAGTGGACGTCTACATGGCCGACTTGAAAAAGCTTGCTGCTCCCTTCGGCGGTGCGAGTGACCGCATATTGGCATGCGCCTTTTTGTCTGGACTTCCGGACGATGCAAGCCGACTGCTGCGAGCATCATTGAGACTCACAGAGATTGAATTGGTGGAGTTGTTGGCGAGAGCACGAAACATCTTGAAGGACGATCGAGAACTGGTCTCTGCAGCGGTTGACACCTTGGACTCGCCAGCAGAGGGCCTACGATGCTATACATGTGGTGGCCCCAACCACTTCTCCAGAGACTGCAGAGGCGGCACAAGGCGCACCCCAAATTATGGAGCACGAAAAGTAATACGGTGTTACCAATGCAATAAGCCAGGCCACATAGCACGGAATTGTCCGGGAAACGGGCAAGGGGAGGACGCCGCAGCGCTAGCACCCTCCCCAAAGCGGCATTGAACAAAGCGCTTCCTGCAGTGACAGTTCAAGTTGATGGGTGTAAACGTTCAGCGCTGGTTGACACCGGCTGTACCCAAACCCTCCTTCGAAAGGAATGTTGCACCACATGGAAGAAACGACAGATCCCCGTCCTGACTGTCGGCAAAGGCTCATTAGTGTGTTGTGGATCCAGTGTTGTTCATATCAGCATTGACAATGGCCCCCAGGTGGCTGTGACGGTGTTGGTGGTCGATGGGGAGCTGCTCGGATATGACCTTCTCCTTGGAATGGACACTATTACACAGCTAGGCGGAATTACTGTAAACAGCGTCGGTGATGTGAGATTCCCTCGACCAGACAAACAAATGTGTGCAGCAATCACTCTTGACGAACCCGATTTCCACGCAGAATATGACAAGGGCACAAACACATGGACAGCGTCCTGGAAGTGGGCAGGCGACCAGCCACCAGTGTCTTTGCGGAATCGGCTGACAGAGTATCCCCCTCCTGCATGGCTTAGGGGGCAGTACGAGGCAGAACTTCAAGTGTGGCTGGATAACGGCTGGTTTATTCCATACCCAGAGGATGAGCTCGGGCCCCCGCGGGGGCTAATTCCCCTGATGGCTATCAGACAAGAGAACAAGCAGAAAGTTCGACCTGTTCTTGATTACCGGGAACTCAATGAACACGTTGACCCGTACACTTCGGGGGCTGACGTTTGTGCTCATAAACTGCGAGAGTGGCGACGGCAGGGTGCGGAAGCGGCCATACTGGACTTGCGAAGAGCTTACCTACAAATACGTGTTGAGAAATCGCTGTGGCCATTCCAGACGGTGGTAATCAAAGGAACTCGCTATTGCTTGACCAGGCTGGGGTTCGGCTTGAATGTAGCCCCGGGCATCATGACGGCGATCATGCGGGCGATCCGGCGTCAGGATAAAGCTGTGCAACAGGCGACATCGTCTTATATAGACGACATTTTTGTCAATGAGAGCCTGCTGTCTGCCCAGGCGGTCAAAGAACACTTTGAGCACTTCGGGTTGTCGTGCAAGGAACCGGAGCGGCTGCAGGATGGGGCGAAAGTGCTCGGGCTGCAGGTGAGCGGAAGTGCAGATGGCCTCCAATGGGGAAGGGGCGGTGAAATCCCGGAAATCCCATCTACCATCACACGTCGGAGCACGTTTTCCGTGTGTGGAAAACTGGTGGGTCACTTCCCTGTGTGTGGGTGGCTCCGAGTGGCTGTGGCGGCTATAAAGCGACGGGCAACTTCTTTGTCAACAGGATGGGACGATGAGGTGCGTGATCCTTCCCTGTGAAGCATGCTGGTGGAAGCTGTGGCCAGAGTGACCAATGATGACCCTGTACGAGGGAGCTGGTGCGTCGATGGGAGTGAGTTTACAGTTTGGGTGGACGCCAGCTCACTTGCCCTTGGCGTTGCTCTGGCAGTCAACGGAAGTATAGTAGAAGATGCCTGCTGGCTCCGGCCAGAGAATGACGCTAAGCACATAAACCTAGCTGAACTCGATGCTACACTGAAAGGAGTCAATCTAGCGCTTCAGTGGCAGGCTAGCGTCCTCCACGTTATCACGGATTCCACGTGTGTGCATCGGTGAATGACCGATGCCTTGAACGGAAAAGCACGGCTGACAACGAAGGCATCGGCCGAAATGTTAATCCGGAGGCGGCTTGCTACCCTAACCGAAACCATCAATGAATACAACTTGGTCATAGATGTGTCACTGGTGCAGTCCTGTTTGAATCGAGCGGATCGATTGACCAGAGTGCCTCGCCGTTGGCTGGACCTGCAGAAAGAAGTGAACGAACCAGCACCTGTAAATTGTGCTGCGGTGGGACGTAGACTCAGCCCAGAGCGTATCGCTGATGTCCATTGCCAAAGCGGGCACCCTGGTGTAAACTGAACCTTTTACTTCGCCAGGTTGGTTGATCCCTCTGTGTCACGGAGGGCTGTGAAATCTGTTGTGAGAAGTTGCAACACCTGCCAATCGATCGACCCAGCACCTGTCCGGTGGAAGAAGGGCACACTCGGTGTGAAGTATAACTGGGATAGGATTGCGATGGACATAACTCACTACAACGGGGGGAATTTCTTGACCCTTATTGACTGCGGACCGTCCCGATTTGCATTGTGGCGGTCCCTTCGCCGGCAGGATACGGCTGCCATTGTCCATGAGTTGGAAAGTGTGTTCCTTGAGCGTGGCCCTCCTTCTGAGATATTGACCGACAATGGCCCCGCTTTTGTTAGTGCACCGTTCAAACAGTTTGTAGATGGCTGGGGTGTCCGTCTGCGTTTTCGGTGTGCCCATGTACCCAGTGGGGACAGAATTATTGAGCGCAACCATAGGACTATCAAGACCATCGCAGCGCGGAAGGGGTGTACGGTGGCTGAAGCAGTCTATTGGTATAACGTCACCCCTAAGGACGATACTTCACCCTCCACCGCGCCAGCTAATGCGCTACATACATACCATGTCAGGGCGAGAGGTTTGGAGAGCAGCTTACTGCCCGAACCAGAACCTCCACAGGAGAAAATGAAAAAAGGAGATGTCGTTTGGGTTAAAAAAACCCGAGGCCAGTGCACGACTCGTTACGGAACCGGTCGTGTCACTGAAGTGATCAGCCCGCAGGCGGTGCGAGTTGATGGAGTACCCCGTCACATTAAAGACTTAAGATCGGTATTCCAAACGCAGCTGCCATTTAACGAGGATAATGACATTGAATCCGTGACCAGCGAACCATCATTCTGGTTCATGACGGCTTCATCGCGCAGCGACACTGAGAGTGATAGCCTTGAATGTACTGACCCTCCTACTGCTGATGAAAGCCCGGACAGTGATGCTGCGATGCGCAGCCTCAGGTTCGCTGACCTTCCTGCCACGGAAGACAGCACGGATGACGATGAGGCCCCGAATCCCCCTCCCCGAAGAAGCACTCGAAGAAAAAGGACACGGCCTCCCTGCTCTTTCTGTGATAATGAGATCAGGGGGGAGTGTGTTATAAATTGTGAAAACATGGGATTACCTGGCAAACGGTCTCGATGCGCGCTCTGCAGGGCTGGACCGCCCAAAGAGCGGCAAGATGGCGTCCTAGGCTTAATATCGCCAGGTAATCCCGTGAAATCTCGTGTTCTCTCGCGGAGACGAGAGTCCAGTTTGATATAAAAACGGGTCGCTGGAGGCAAGACGGCAGAAGGCTGAGAGCGTAGTGTACGAGGGACGACGTGGAAAGAAGAAGAGAAAGAAGAAGAGAAAGAAGAAGAGAAAGAGAAAGAAGAAGAGAAAGAAGAAGAAAAAGAGAAAGAGGAAGAAGAGAAAGAGGAAGAAGAAGATAACGAAGTAGAGAAAGAAGAGGTGGAAGATTAATTTTTTCTGGGTTAATACTTTTGAAAATGGTATTAGAAAAACTGATTCTAGACTAAATTTTACAGATTTTAGTATTCCAATGTTGTACCTCGTATCTATGTACTGACTAAGCAACACATTTAAAAAACGAAAATAATAAAAAGAAAAGATAGGCTAACACTTTTGAAAATGGTATTAAAAAAACTGATTCTAGACTAAATTTTACAGATTTTAGTATTCCAATATTGTCACTCGTATCTATGTACTGACTAAGTCAAAAAATTAAAACAAACGAAAATAATAAAATGAAAAGATGGGCTAACACTTTTGCAAAATGTATTAGAAAAACTCATTCTAGAGTAAATTTTACAGCTTTTTGTATTCCAATGTTGTCCCTCGTATCCGTGTACTGACTATGACAACACATTAAAACAAACGAAAATAATAAAATTTAAAAAATGGCTTTACACTTTTGTAAATGGTATTAGAAAAACTAATTCTAGAGTAAATTTTACAGCTTTTTGTATTCCAATGTTGTCCTTCGTATCTATGTACTGACTAAGCAACACATTAAAAAAACGGAAATAATAAAAAGAAAAGATGGGTTAATACTTTTGCAAATGGTATTAAAAAAACTGATTCTAGAGTAAGTTTTACAGCTTTTAGTATTCCAAAATTGTCACTCGGATCTATTTACTGACTTAGCAAGGCATTAAAACAAACAAAAATGATAAAATAAAAAAATGGGGTAACACATTTGTAAATTGTGTAAGAAAAACTGATTCTAGAGTAAATTTTACAGCTTTTAGTGTTCCAAAATTGCCACTCGTATCTATGTTCTGACTAAGCAACACATTAAAACAAACAAAGATAATAAAAAGAAAAGATGGGTTAACACTTTTTCAAATGGTATTAGAAAAACTGATTCTAGAGTAAATTTTACAGCTTTTAGTATTCCAACATCAACACTCGTATCTAGATACTGACTAAGCAACACATTAAAACAAACGAAAATAATAAAAAAAAAAGTATTCCAATATTGTCACTCGTATCTATGTACTGACTAAGTAACACATTAAAAGAAACGAAAATAAAAAAAAGAAAAGATGGGCTAACACTTTTGTTGAATGGTATTAGAAAAACTGATTCTAGACTAAATTTTACAGATTTTAGTATTCCAATATTGTCACTCGTATCTATGTACTGACTAAGCAACACATTAAAACAAACAAAGATAATAAAAAGAAAAGATGGCTTAACACTTTTGTAAATGGTATTAGAAAAACTGATTCTAGAGTTAATTTTACAGCTTTTAGTGTTCCAAAATTGCCACTCGTATCTAGACACTGACTAAGCAACACATTAAAACAAACGAAAATAATAAAAAGAAAAGATGGGTTAACACTTTTGCTAATGGTATTAGAAAAACTGATTCTAGAGTAAATTTTACAGCTTTAAGTATTCCAAAATTGTCACTCGTATCTATGTACTGACAAAGATCACATTAAAACAAACGAAAATAATAAAATGAAAAGATGGCTTAACACTTTTGCAAATGGTACTAGAAAAACTAATTCTAGAGTAAATTTTACAGCTTTTAGTATTCCAATGTTGTCCCTCGTATCCATGTACTGACAAAGCAACACATTAAAACAAACGAAAATAATAAAAAGAAAAGATGGGCTAACACTTTTGCAAATAGTATTAGAAAAACTCATTCTAGAGTAAATTTTACAGCTTTTAGTATTTCAAAATTGTCACTCGTATCAATGTACTGACTAAGACAACACATTAAAACAAACGAAAATAATTAAAAGAAAAGATGGGTTAACACTTTTGTAAATTGTATTAGAAAAACTGATGTTAGAGTAAATTTTACAGCTTTAAGTATTCCAAAATGTTCACTCGTATCTATGTACTGACTAAGCAACATATTAAAAAAAACGAAAATTATAAAAAGAAAAGATGGGTTAACACTTTTGCCAATGGTATTAGAATAACTGATTCTTGAGTAAATTTTACAGCTTTTAGTATTCCAATATTGTCACTCGTATCTATGTACTGACTAAGTAACACATTAAAAGAAACGAAAATAATAAAAAGAAAAGACGGGTTAACACTTTTGAAAATGGTATTAGAAAAACTGATTCTAGACTAAATTTTACAGCTTTTAGTATTCCAATGTTGTCCCTCGTATCTATGTACTGACTAAGCAACACATTAAAACAAACGAAAATAATAAAATGAAAAGATGGGCTTTTTGTATCTCAAAATTTTCACTCGTATCCATGTACTGACTAAGACAACACATTAAAACAAACGAAAATAATAAAATGAAAAGATGGGCTTTTTGTATCTCAAAATTTTCACTCGTATCAATGTACTGACTAAGACAACACATTAAAACAAACGAAAATAATAAAAAGAAAAGATGGGTTAACACTTTTGTAAATGATATTAGAAAAACTGATTCTAGAGTAATTTTACAGCTTTCAGTATCCCAAAATTGTCCTTTGTATCTATGTACTGACTAAACAACACATTAAAAAAAACGAAAATAATAAAATGAAAAGATGGGTTAACACTTTTGCAAATGGTATTAGAAAAACTGATACTAGAGTAAATTTTACAGCTTTTAGTATCCCAGAATTGTCACTCGTATCTATGTACTGACTAAGCAACACATTAAAACAAACGACAATAATACAAAGAAAAGTTGGGCTAACACTTTTGCAAATGGTATTAGAAAAACTTATTCTAGAGTAAATTTTACAGCTTTTAGTATTCTAAAATTGTCACTTATATCTATGTACTGACTAAGACAACACATTAAAACAAACAAAAATCAGAAAAAGAAAACGCCAACCAAAAAAACTCAAACAAATTTTAACTTCATCCAAACTCAACCAACACATAACACACGGGGTCACAAAAGGCAACAAGGAAAGATGTTGGGTTTGTGGCATAATATTAGAAGAGAACTCATACACATTCAAAAACCTCACACAAACATTTATAATAAAAAAGCTTTAAACTGCACATCAAAAACTGTTATCTATCTACTAGAGCGTATAATATGCAACGGATCTTATATAGGCGCCACCAAAACACTCATAATAGAGTTGCTTTACATAAAAGCAACAAAAAAATCAAAGAAAATAGAAGGTCGTTTGTCTCAACATATGTACTCATGCAGCGGAGGTAAATTCAAAACTACTCATATCTTCTAACACAAGAAAAACTTTTTATCTAAATTTAACCCAGCATTAAGCAAATCATAAAACAAATCCGACAACATGCGGACACACACATCCACATGCGTATAAGAACAAAAGTATGTACACGTATAGACAAGACCTCATATTCATGCATACGGATGTGCATATGTGCATCCACATTCATAGAACGGATGGGTGGCATACGTGCGTGTGTGTGTGCATACATACATACATGCAAAAATTGATGTGGGCGCGCGTGTGTGTGTCTTTCTATCAATTTGTTTCTCCATTCATCATTTATCTATTTATCCATCTATCTACGCATCTATCTATTCATCTATCTACTCATTTGTCTATCCATCCATATACCTATTTACTTACTTATCTATCTATCTATCGATCTATCTATCCACTCTTCTATCTATCTATCTATATACTTATATGTCTATCTATCGATCCATACATCTAGGAATCCTATTCTATCTATCACTCAATATATCAACGTATTTGTCTATCAATCCATCGAACTATCAACCTATCTATCTTTCTACTTATTTATCTTTATCGATCCATACACCTACAAATTCTACTCTGTCTATATGTCAGTCTATCCATTTATATATTTACTTACCTACTTATCTATCTATCCCTCTGTGTATCAAATATAATTCTGCATATATACAGGACTGTCCCCCCTGACATTTTTTCCGCTCGCTCTCTCTCTCTCTCTCTCTTATATATGGGTGTGTATATATATGTATATATATATGAGGGTGCGTGTGTATGTGTGTATATATATATATATGAGGGTGCGTGTGTGAGTGTGTATGTATTATGTGTGTGAGGCAGACGCACATGTGTACGCGCGGGCCACGGACCATAGCTATCCACACACACGCGTACACAAGCAGACAAAGTGCTGACAAATTCATAAAATCTGAAGACCAACTTCAAGCATTCTGAACAAAGTGTGCTCAACAACTGCTCACGAAGATGCCCGGAAAGATAAAAGTCAAAATCACACATACATAATAACTTTGACGCAGAGAAGCAAAAACTATTAAATCACATACACGCACGCACACACGCGCAGAAACAATGGTTGAAAAAAGTTGTTTTACAAATGTTGGTAGCCTCACTTCTGAAAATATACATTTTTCTCTCGTTGGAACTACACTGATGCTGCAATACCCTCTACTATCTCTCATATATATATATATATATATATATATATATATATATATATATATATATATATATATATATGCAATCACTTAGCTATTTATTTTTGAAATTCTAAAGTTAAAACATGCGGTAATACAAAACAGAAAGTTTATTCAACAAATTCATTTATGGGAGTTTAAAATTACAGCAAATTTTCAAAATTTCCACCTTCGTTCTGCATGCATAGCTCCATTCTTTTTTGCAAGGAATTTACGACTATTTGTAGCATATTTGATTGATTATGGTGTTGTGCGAAGGAGGCTTTCTGTTCACATCACGTTTCCATTGCCTTTCAACAAGTGTGGGAGATTCATCAAATTTGGCCATATGAATAACAATAAAAATTCGCTTTTCAATTGTAAATGACATACTGCCTGAAAAAAAAGCACATATGATGATTTACACAAATTTAAATAAATAAAAATAAATATATATAGAAACAAATATATAAACGAACAAATTTAGAATAACAAATAGCAGTAATTAGAGAGTAAGATAACAATTATCAAAAGTTCATAGTATGTTTGTTCTTCATATGGTAATCATTTTAAATAGCTAAGTGACTTATGAAGCACCCTGTATATATATATATATATATATATATATATATATACATATATATTATAATATAAAATGAAGTAATAAAATAAGGTGTCAATCAAATTTTATTAGAATTCAAAGTTCAAGCAAAGTATCCTTAAGTCCTTAGCTCATGAGTTTCCAAAGATAATTCTTCTCTTCAGAGGACCATTACCGCAGTTATACTACTACAGGTAATAAAATTACGCTTTGAAAATATATAAAATTATATACACAAATACATAAAAATACATAACATCAAACATATCAACCCAAAAACATACTTTTTGTTGAATCCATACAATCCATCCAGGTCATACAAATTGAGAAGCATAATCAGGAAAGACATTAGTCCATATACGTGAAATTGAAGGGGCCGGCAAAGTTATCCAGTCGCGAGGTGTGTCAATATTCAATGTTAATGATAAATAAATCAAATAATACAAAAAGTCCAATCAAAGTTCCAAAATCCCGTGTTGACGCTTATATCTTTTGTTGGATTGCTTCATATATATATATATATATATATATATATATATATATATATATATATATATATATATAAGCGTTTGTGTGTGTGTTATAGAAATTGATATGTTCACAGTTAGAACCTTCAAATAAATCTTAATAAGGGTTCAATTTTTCATGGAATCTAAAGACAGTATTGAAATTTTCCTTTGTTTCCATCTTGGTTCACTTAGGGCAATTATCGGTTAGGTTCATAAAACACCTGAGATATATCAAGACGTTAAGAAAGGAAATTAATTTTGTAAAAGTAGTTTTTTTTTCGTTTTATAAAAACAATAATTAAACAAATAATATTTCAGTAAAGACGATATTTTTTTTAAGTTAAAACATTTAAAGAACTAACTGTTTTAGATTTTTATTCGATTCGTTAAAGAAATTTGCCGTTTTACAGCTGTCTGTAAGAAACTCAGCGTTAACAAGTATTTTTTTAAGAAAACACTACCGGGCTAACAGTTTGTTTTTTTACTTGATCTCATATTGAAAATGATATTTTAAACTTTTCTTTCAACGCAAAAATGGTTAATATGACTACATTGGAAATTATTTCTGACGAGTAATATATCTCCGTGAATACCGCGAGTATCATAATAAAACTATAATTATCATTTTTTTTTAGGTTTAAAAATCTTTGAAAATATGCCCTAATATAATTGAGAACTGTGACATAGTTTCTGTCTCAGACACACAGCAAGTTTATATTATAATATGATAAACTGTTTTGATTTGTCGTTTCTCATTTGAATTCAAATTCTATTTTCTATATATTCTTAATAATTACGTTTTCATTTTTTATATTTCGTTTTAGGTAAGTTCTTGCTTTCCTATTCATGGTCTCTGCCACCAAAGAACCTGGTAAGCGAAATCATTTTTATGTCTAATAACTTTTTAATTCAATTTGTTTCATAAATTTCCTTGAATTTAAAACGTTTCATATAAATAATTTCTTTATACATTGATACGATTTTGAGGACAAAACCAGATGTTTTCCACGGATACACGTACCATCAACTTTCGAGTTTTTTTTCTGTCTACAATATTCCCCAACTATTTAAGCTTTCTGGGTATAACAAAAAAATTGCATCCTGTGGTAAGATCGCAATTAGGAAGCTTTGAAATGTGAGGTGTTATCCCTTAATTGTCAATATTTCCAAATTCGTTCCGACCTAGTTTTGGAGTATCTGTCAGGGTCATTTTAGGGTTAAATAAAATATATCGCTTCCAGACTATTTGTTTACCAAAGATGCGCCAACAAAACAAATTCATTAACAAACATTCTTATACAAAACTAGAAGAATACCAGTTCAAAGAGAGAAAAAATTAATTCCCAAAACAGTTTGCACCACTTGTATGTCCTTTCATGAAGATTAAAATCAAAATATGATGCTACACAATCTTATGGTTAGAATCTCTATTCCAAATGTTATCAAAATCTATCACATGATTTTAATTCTTGAAAATATCTCAAATTTAAGGGGTCTAAAGAAGAAATTGAAATTCAGGGAATCTTGCTTAATTGGCGGCTAATGGCTATGGTAAACTTTAAGGCATACCTGAAATATTTTAATTTTCAAATGAGAAGATGTGTCCATATTATGCCACCCCTAAAGACCCCTTCAAAATACTCCAAAGAAACTGCAATTTGGAGAATATTTATTAATTGATGTCTAACACATATTGTTAAGAATTCACAAAAATCGTAGGTATTCGAATTCTAACGAAAAGTTTCCACCCCGTTTTTACTCACTTTACATAAAACTAAATTAAAATAAATACATTAAATGTTACACATTTTCTAGAATCAAAAATCGTATAATGGATTTTTATCAAATTAAAGATGCTTGACATATGGTTTAGTATCATTATATCTTAATTTTAATCTTCGTAAAAGGGCATAAAAGTGGTGCAAAATGTGATGTGCAGGGAATTAATTTTACCCGTTCTTGGACGTGTATTCTTTATAGTATACATATTAAATATTGAGCGAGTATAATTTTGTTAGTTGAGAAAAACGGGAAATGGTGTTCAGTAGGATGACAGCCGAGTGTACCCGGATGTCAGCTCGACCTCCTGTGGGCTAGAAACGGATGTGACGTTACATGGTCCAAAGAGATACATTATGAGAGAGAAAGAGGTGGGGGTGAGAAATCGTCAGTTCACTTGGAAGAACACGCGTGTAAACTTGTTGTTTTCGAGGTGAACGAATGAGATATGATTAAACAGTAATGATCGATCCCTCACTTCTCACTGGTCGGTTATTTAGAACAAAAAAAAGGCAAATAAACTGTTTCTTGTCTTAAACCTTTTGTCTCATCTGGGTCTTTATTTCTGGGGTTTCAACGAACTTGTTTGTAGGCGGTGTTTTCTCAGTCGAGCAAGGTAAGACTAAGGGACGCATGCCGGAACGAACGGTCAGCAAGGTAGGTTATGAACGTTCCTGTATTTTAATTGATTGTTACTTGTGAGGCATTAGACCATCGCTGAGAGGAAAGCTAATTAAAACACACACACACATATATATATATATATATATATATATATATATATATATATATATATATATATATATATATATATATATAAAATAGAGAGAGAAAAAAGAAATAAGGAATCCACAGATTTACTTTATCTTATATTCCATATTACTTGACCTATACAATCTCTCTCCACTAATTATATCGTACTCTTTATATATATATATATATATATATATATATATATATATATATATATATATATAGTCAAGTTAAATGATAAGAATCAAAGTTGTAAAAAAATACCAAATCTATTACATCTTCAATTCTTCAAGGTACAATAAATCACATGTCTTGAAGAATTGAAGATGTAATAAATTTTGTAGTTTTTTACAACTTTGATTCTCATCAATTAACTTGCCTATATAATTGCTCCATTTCGTATATTGAGCATCAATAAGTTTTCATGATAGGTTCTATTTTAAAGATATAAATCATATCCTTATCTTTTTGTTCCTTATATATATGTATATATGTGTATATATATATATATATATATATATATATATATAATATAGTAGCATGAAAATATATTTGACAAGTAAGCTACACAAAGACGCCCATTATTAATTCCCGCAGAAAAGCCTGTGGCTAAATGATTTCTTGTAGTAATGAAACATGGATGCCTTTGTGTAGTTTACTTGTCACAGATATATTTTCCTGCGACTACTAAGCTTTACTCACATATTAAGCACTGTTGAAATAAACGCTAAATATATATATACACAAAATATCATATTACTTCACAATATATATATATATATATATATATATATTAGTGGCGGTTAATGTTTATGTAAAGACATTGTAGATCTCATTTACGAGCGCTTCTCTTGTAGCCCAGTGGTAAGAGCTGTCGACTTTTATCTAGATGGTTGAAGGTTTGATCCCTGGCTTGGGAGCAGTGCTAATCTAGCCACACTGAAGTGCTGTGATACAGCGAAACAGTCTGTCTGTCTGTGGGCAATCAGAATATTAGCTATATATTTTACACGCATGTTTATCCATGGTCGCGTGTTACGTCGGGTTACCCTGGTAGAACTAAAAAGAAAATGGTGATACCTTTTGATAGGCCAGTATGCCAGTGGCGTCTTGCTAGAAATAGGCAGATATTGAACGGATTACCGTGGGGGTAAATTTGATACTTTTCCAATCGATTCGTGTGGCATGCATTTCTCTCATCCTATTTTCCTTGTAAATACTCACTTCCTTTGATTAATGTTCATAATTAGGCTTTAAAATGTCCCATATTTTATTTTTGTTTCTACTAATCAATATTTATTGATTTTTCTTTTTTCTCAAAAATGTTGATCCCAGTTAAAAATTCTTAAAACGTTTTTCGTAAAATATTTTGGATTAAAATCGACACAAATCGATTTAAATATCCAATGGGTGCAGAACTAACTTTACTGCATAATTAATTTCGATTAAATCGATTGCATTTACTTTTTTAAATATTAAAACATTATTTCTGTATTAATAAAATTATGTTACATTCTTTCAGATATCTGTGCGCTTCGAGCTTCTCATGCATTATTTTTTAACGCGCGAGGCCTGTGAAAATGTCGCGGTGCTTTTCATATCAACATGTACTATTACTAATAATATTTTGTTAAGTAAAAAGAAATTCTTCTTTCTTCATAACATATGTATATGCATCAAAATGAGTATTTACCAATGTTATTCTCGCGCCATTAATTGCTCAGGGTGATTGAACATCATACAGTTTTGATTAGATTACCCAGTTTGAATTGATTAAAAGCAAACTCGCGCTACATATTCTTTCATGCAAGGTTTTTTTCCTTTTCACTTGTCTGCAGTCTCCGTTTGTAACGGTCTGACCATTTTGCAATTAGCCAATGAAATAGCTCCACGTTGAACGTTCTTTTTATATAACTCTATCGAGAGGAAGTTTCAGTGACCTTCAATCTTGAAAATTAAGGTAAGTTTTATCACTTTCCAGTTTCTATTTAACAATTGTGATTATAGAATAAAATTAACACTTACCGGCTCCAATCTCCTATGGGCAAATATTGCTTGAATGAAGCAGTATTTATATATAGAATTATTCACTCTCAGACCGGCAGCCAATCAGAATTCGTATAATGGACTTGCCCAACTTGGCATAGTGGAGCAGTCCAGCTTTTATATAAACTGGCTTTATTGTTACTTGAGTCTTTACTTATCTTGCTGCTCAACTGGTCGTACAGTTGAACCCTAAGTATCAAATGCTATATGGTAATACGAACAGGATGTATGGATCCTGAAGATTCGGAGCAGTACCTTCTCAAAGCAGGGATCTCTGCTAGCTCAGCTCGAACTTATGCTGTCACATTTGCAAGTGAAAAGCTGACAAAGAAGAACCTGCAAATGATGGATCGGGCCATGTTGAAAGAGCTGGGGATCGCGACCATGGGGGGAGCCCTTTCAATTCTTAAAGAAACTAAGGAACTCTCTGCTGAGGTAACTTATGCTAAGGCCTCAGCAGCTAAACTGCCCCAGCTCCATCAATCAACAATTCAGAAAATTCAGAATTTATTGGGAAGTATTTGCCCATGCATATTACCAGAGCAAACTCGAGAAGGGTGTGGCTCCTCCCCACGCACGGGCGGCCATTAGCTATGAATATTTTGCGCATCAAATCGTGCTGGGATGCATGGAGACCAGTCCAGGACACCCATGGTGGCCAACTCGGAAATGTACTACCCACTTGAAAATCCTTTACCTTAACTTCTTTAAATAATATTTTATTTAATACGGCATAATTACGTTGACACACCGGTTCCCGTTATTTCATACGGCATAATTACGTTGACACACCGGTTCCCGTTATTTCATACGGCATAATTACGTTGACACACCGGTTCTCGTTATTTCATACGGCATAATTACGTTGACACACCGGTTCTCGTTATTTCATACGGCATAATTACGTTGACACACCGGTTCTCGTTATTTCATACGGCATAATTACGTCGACACACCGCTTCCCGTTATTTCATACGGCATAATTACGTTGACACACCGATTTCCGTTATTTCATACGGCATAATTACGTTGACACACCGTTTCCTGTTAGATCACCGAAGTTAAGCAACGTTCAGCCTTGTCAGTACAAGATGGGTGACTATTTGAAAATACTAGGCGTTGTACGTCATCTCCCCTAACCGGGATACACATGCTGATTTTGGACCGCATGTGAATTTGTATTCGTCATACAGTTTTACCTTCAGTGGAAGGCGGTATGTCAGCTTAGGGCGAATGCAACAAAAAAGCGTTATTACCGGTTGTTCATTCAATAGTTTATTTTAATTAGAACGTTAACAAACGTAAACGAATGCAAATACGAAACGAAAAATAAAACAATATTAGATTATTTTGAAGTACTATTATTATCTTGGTTGTTATTTTCACAACGTTTTGGCCGATGTAACATCTGACCTTATTCAAGTGCATCTTTTCAAACTTCGGAATATTTACGTAAAGCCAGTGAACCTATACACAATTTTGAATTTAACAATTTATTTTATCCACTAGGGTAGAATTATTTAATTATTATATTATTGTTGGCTATTATCGCCTGTAGTAAGTATTGAACCTTTCTGAGTTCCAAATAGTGTCTTAAGTTCAAAAAGTTGCACCTAAAGAAAGTCGGAACTTACATCGGCCGAAACATTGTGAAAATAACAACCAAGAGATGAGAATAGTAATCCGAATAATACAAATTATCTATCTTCATCTAAATAAATGTATAAACATTATATGAAATAAACCGTGAAAACAGAATAGAGGCATACATTTCATAGAGTAAATGCGCGCATTTAAAAATTAAAAAAACAACAAAAATTGAATCAGCCACTTTATTATCCGATACAAGACAGATCAGACATAGAATATTCGCTCTCCAGGGTTTCACCTTTAGTTTTAGCCCAGACCAACGAAGATAAACGGAGACACAATAGAAAATATATCAGTTCATTTACGTCATAATGTGTTCGATCTGGTATTCAACATTATGAGGCGCCCGATATTCGAAGCCATCAGTCAATATATCGATACATTGAGATTGGGAATTCATAAACAAAGAATGGAATAACGAATTCAATAAATTGGCACGGTGCCGTTAGATATAGAGAAAAATGTATATAATTACAGTATTTCTTTGGTATGTTGGTTAGAAGGAAACGTGTAGTATCTGTTCTGAAACTATATACTTAATCGTTTCTGTCCTCGGCCAGTGTAGGAGAAATCTCTCTAGACTGAGGTATTTTTTTATTTTTGTTCCAATCGATGGTGATCATTTTTGAGGAGCTGGATTTCTCTCTCATTAAATACCGACCTTGTGTCTAACTCTGCCCTCGTGGGGAGACAAATTAATACTCACCTAAAGAAGATTGGAATAAAGTAAAGCTCAGAGAAGAAAAGGGGAGTCTGAGGAGGCATGAGGAGATATTGTATATGGATGAACCACTCCGTAGATGAAACAGATTATTTCGTTCTTTTTTTGGTGAGTCACTCGGTAATAGCGTGTTCTGTTTTAAAACATTGCGTCATTTTATGCCGGAGCGAAACATATGTGTAGTTGATTTGTAGATTAATGTGTTTTGTCTGCGTGTATTTTACGAAATATAATTTGAATATTACAAAATATAATTTACAAATTATAAAATATAATTGAGAAATGACAGAGTACTTTCTTACAGAGAATACAGTTTCATTTTAAAACTACAGTCCAGGCAAAGACGGACTATTTTATGGCGGGATGAGGACAGTTGGAGCCACTTTCACGGCTCGATACAGGTTCAGCATCATCACGTCCGCCACCATATATAATTTTATGAAATTTTCAAGTTCTTAATTAAATAAAGAAGAACGTCTGTTTTGCTTTTTCATGGTTACCCAGCACGAATGTAGACCCGCACAATATGCAAACCATTATTGGTTCCCATCGTAAAATTTTACTCAAGAAAAACTGCAGAAAGGATTGTGAATTTTATTAATTATTCCATGGTGGCATTTTTATTCACCTTAGGCTAAGGAAGACTGCAATTATCCACATTAATTTTCTGTTTTGAATAAGAGTCTGTTCAGTTTTGTCATCTACGGTGTATTTGTAGTGACTGTGTGTGTCTCTGTCAGTCCGGGGATGTAATTAAAAAACAAAACCCTATACCAAGATCAAACAAGATGCATACACCGATCGGGAAGACGTAATCTAACAGAAATAGAGTAGGCAGAAAAAGGGGTGAAGAGGGATGCTGGTATGGAGTAGACACAAACGTATGGTCTCAGGGGTGTCCGAGGAAGTTTAGTCTCATATTTGGTACGAATTTTATTGAAAACAAAGATGGAATCCTGATAGGTACTAGCACTCCACTTGGGTGAGGTTGGATTAAATTAGATATGGATGAGCTAGATATATATGTTAGTATCCGATCGAATGAACGTGTTTGCTGTATTTTTGCGGTGATCTTGAAGTAATACCTCACATCTACCAGACGACGAAGATCGGAAGTAAAATGTTAGAAGTTCAATATTCAAAAGTGACATACATGGAAACGCGTAGAAATAACTGAAGGAAAAAGTGTGATCTGATTTTATTTTGGTGGTTTTAAAACAGGGCTTAGAGCAGAATTTGTTTGAGAGCGAAACGAGACAGACGTATAAAAATGTAGTCTTTAAAATCACCTGTACGACATATTATCTCCGAATTATGTATCCAAATATGAATAAACAACATATATGTTGTCACAAATTTTCCGCTGTTAATTATTTGTAATTAATGCCGATCCGGTAATAGACAGCCACATAAATAATTTCCAGCGATTTCATAGTCTGCAAGGAAATCCATGAGGCCAATTATTCAACCCCGCTTATATATTGATAGAATAGGTAAACTGGTAGAGAGGGAAGACGCTTAACAAGCAATGGTAAGTGTTCGCTAATGAGACCAGTGACCGATAAGTCGTACAACTATGGTTGAATTATCACAGCGTTTGTAGAAAGTGATGTTGGGCCCGGATTTGAAGTCATTAGGAAACACTGATTGGCGATGTTCGATTGAGCATCGAGTAGGATGTTCGCTTGACCAGTCTTTGACAGCAGGTAACCCACTTCTGACGAACTTAGGGTGGGAGAGCAATGATGGGCAATGGGCATCTCTAGCAGTGTGACGTGCAACTATAAGTTTTAAAAAAAGTAATGATGACTGAAATGAAGGTAATAAACGGTGGGGGTCAAATATCATATATAAAAAAAAACATAATCACTTTACTTTTAGATACTTTTAAATATTTGTGAAAAGGTGCAACATTTTCTGATTTAATAGCGCACTTTTTAGTCCTCCGTAAGATAAATCTAGATAGTTCCTGGGGTCACCAGTTCTTGTTTTATGTAAATAAACAGGTACTCTTGACTTTGGGTGAATTTTGAACACATTGTAATTGAATAGATATCCAACGTATTGTTGTATAGTGCTGTTGTTCTTAAATGAAGGGCGACGAACGCTTATATCTAAAATATAATAGTTTACCTTTATTTTTCGAACATATCGGCCTGGACAGGGGTGATGGTCGCAGGCCCGACAGGATGACGGTATTTGTTTTTCTGAGTCGAAAAGTCGCTGATCTGAGACGCTACTTGTTCGGACTCCTTCTCGCAAACAAGGATTGCGAAATCTGAGGTCAAGCCCGGCACAGCGTCACTGCTCGCCGAAACAACGAAGCACGGCAAATACCGCTCGCTAAGTGACTGATTCATCTTCCAACCAATTTCAGTTGAAACGTCAGTCGTGTTTGATCCCGAGACTTAGATTTTTTCAAGACATCGGACGGATGATATCAACGTCTAGAAACGAGACCCGAGAGTCAGTTTGGTTGTTCCAACGCATCTCCCTGACTGTCGTTTGTGTCAACGCAATGTCAATTACGGTGTCCTTCCGGAATATATAGATGCCATTCGAGGTCGTGCATTTGTTGTATGTAAATAAAAGCTAAATACATATGTGTGTATGTGTATATTGCTAAATAGTTCATCTATTGATTGCATATTTTTGTCATTTTCACCATTTTTCGTTGTTTGCGAATGAATAATCAGTGGGGGCGTAGAAAGGTGGAGGGTGTAACGCCAGTTGACGGAAGTTGATATTTTGTATTCGCTAGCCAGCCGTTTTCTGTTTATCCAAAATATAACCGATTAATATAACAGTTTGCACATCGACGCATCGCTAACTTTATAGAACGGAGGTATTTAATTCCGGTGTCTATGTAGGTATCTTTACGTCACACACCGAATGGTATTCTTCTGACTATCTCTCAACCACCTCTCTTATGACGAATATTCAATATCATTTATAAAAATAATTTCCATTTGTTTTTAATTTTAGGATATTTTAATCCTCAAATAATTTGGGTTAATCAGTTTTCTGTGTTCATGGTAATATATAACTTTATATAAAATTTTCTAAAACAAATGAATCATTTTTCGGAATTTTTCAGAATAGGATGTATAATCTGGATTATTTGGACTAAATCTGGATCATTCGGACTACTGTTCTCATCTTGGATGTTATTCACACAACGTTTCGGTCGATGTAACCTCCGGAGTTCTTCAGATGTGTCTCGTTGAACTCAGAGATCTCTATGTTGAACTCGAAAATCTGTAAAAACCCGTGGCACAAAAGATAAAAGTGCTAAGTTATAATCAGTTCTAAGTGACAGTCTTCTGCGGGTTGATGGTTCAATCCTCGGTACGGGCGATATTAATAATACAATTAAGAATTACTTCAGATTTCTATCTGGCCATGACAGAAGGAACGGTAGTAAGATACCCCCGTGTAATATATAAAGGGTTTCGTTCTAAGTTCTGTACAGATTCCATAATTCGACATAGTTTCACGAGTTCGACGGGACGCACGTGAAGAAGGTCGGAGATTACATCGGCCAAAACATTGTGAGAATAACATCCAACATCAGAACAGTAGTTTCAAAATCCGAATAATTCAAATTGATCAATTGAAATATAAAAACTAACAGAATAAATGTCAGTGAGAAAAACATTTTTAGTCTCTGATTCTATTTATCTTCCTCCCACAAGGTAAGATGTGACACAAGGTCGGGAAAGTGGGATTTGAAAAGCCAGCGCTCCAGAATTTGAGCGCTCTGGTCATTTAAAAATTGCCTGGGCAGCCCCGTCGGCATTCCCCGGTAAGTGCGCCTCAGGCGATTAGCAATAAACTAACCCTCTCTCAAAGGGTGAGAAGGCAAAGCCTGGAAGGGTGCACCTCCTAGAACTGCACAGGGTTGACAACCGATAGACCGGCGTAAATCAAGACCCGAAGGCAATACCGGTCTATTGGGTGGGGTAAGAAACCCTGGTTGAACTCCTGGTTTTAGTCCCTGATATATATCTCAGACAAACGAAAACAGAGATACCAGAACGGCACACAATAGAGCGCATATATTCGCCCAAACGTAAAACCATTCCTCTTTAATTTAGTTGATCGGTATTCAAAATCAAACGTACAGCCATAAATGATGTTGCCTTAATTCAACGTCAGCGGATTTATAAGAGCCACAAAAAAATCAATGCAAGAAAATTCGTATTCTCGATCGGGAAACAATAATAAATCGATACGAAAATGAATGAAAGAACAGTCATACTAACAATGGCGCGGATTCATTCATCTATTCACAGCAGAAAAATATACCCCCAGAAAAAAAAGTTACTTTAAAAGAGTATTTATTTAGGAGACGGAGAAGAAAGAAGAGACATTCTCTTTGATGCAGGCTTTTATTCTGATCTGCACTGAGATTTAATGTGTCATTTCATTGGGAGAATTAGTTTCTAGTTCAAAAATTGAAGATCTAATAGTTAAGTCAAAAAATATATAATTAACATGGAATCGTTCTTGTCACCTTCTTATTGATATAAAAAGGCACTTTCTGAAAACTGAAGATGATAAATAAGTACACATGTACACATAGCAGATGAGCTCTGCCTATCGCCCGGTTTTTGCACTCCTTCTTTGTCTATTAGCAAGTTTCAGAGGTACTAGCGCAGGGACACCTCAAAGACACTCAGTGCTTGGCCTTGTTTCCTGACTAGAATAATGAACGTCGTCTCTCTTTCTCTCTGTCCAGGCAACTTGGGGAACATTTTTGTAACTAAGTCTCACATGACTAGTCTGTCGTTCCCTTTCCGACAGATTGAGGGTACAGGTTAGATTGCTTCTTTGGCTACTGTTTCCGACTGTTAGTGCAGGAGCCCAAACTCTTATGTAGCACTAAGAACCGATGCTCCATCGACAATTGTATAATATCGTGGGTAGATGCACGTGCTATGACGCGCATGGGAAGGGACCTTACTGTTATTCCCGATGGGCTTTCCAGAGGCCACAACCCCCGTGGAGCAAGTCTTGACTAATGGTCTGGATGTCTGAGCTTATTGGCACTGAACAAGCACTCACTTAGACCTTACCACTCAATCTTAAAACCAAAACGACAATACAGAGCTTCCAGTTAAAGATGACCTCCAAACTTTCACTCTAATTCTCAGTAGCCCCTTACGTCTACAGTGGTAGCTTGCCTTATTTGGATGAACTATTTAAAGAATAATAATAATAATAATAATAATAATAATAATAATAATAATGCCATTGAAACTGCGTATATAGAGAAAGTTTAAGAACCACTGATAACAAAACACAAATAATATATATGTGTGTGTGTATATTTCTGGGTTTATATAAACAATATATGTTAAGGTATATAGCCTTTATCATCTCAAGCAAATTGTTTCTCATTACAAGCTCAATGAAGCTGTTTCCGGCTTTAGAGCATATATATACATTGTTTGAATTCCAATGACCAAGGTAAAACATAAGTCTACAATTATAATTCTTTTGCGGATGCTTATATTTCTATAGTCTGACGAACGTTTCGTAACATTTAAACAAAAATAAAGTATTTAGTGTGTCACAGGCTGCTCGTCAGAGACCTTAAGTTAATTATTAAAATAGGCATACATGTCCAAAGCTAAAAAAGAAGAATGATAGAATAGAGGAAGGAAAATAACATGCACAACTCACATTAAAAATGTCAACCAATCAATATATATATATATATATATATATATATATATTTCTTGCTTCTGTTAGGTAGAAAGAAATATAATAGAGTGCTCGATTATTTAATAAGAACGTCATATTTATTCATCATATTACAGAAGTTCAAACTAAGATAGTACCTTGGATGTTAATGACTGTAAATTATTCCTATGATGCAGGTAAAAAGATTGCTGACAACAGCGTTAAAGCGGTTTATAATTAAAACTCAAGAAAAAACAACATTTTTACCTGGGTCTGCGTCCCCCAGTTTGAAACCTAAAGTACAATGTTGCTCTGAACTTCTGTAATATATATATATATATATATATATATATGATGGACTCTCCCGTCGATTTCGACATATGAGTGCCCCGCATGGGGGCTGCCCGCGCATGTATTTGTGAAGCAAGGGTTCCGCAATCCCAATAACACGTCTCCTAGGTTGTTACTGCTTGATTCCAATGGTAAGCAGTTCAAGACGACTGGAGACAATGCCAAGATAAACAGAGAGCACATAGAGCGCCTGGTATTTCCAAATGGTCACTCATTGCCAGGCTCGACGTCACTTAACTTCGGTGATCTAACGGGAACCGGTGTGTCAACGTGATTGTGCCCGTGTGTGTATGTGTATATATATATATATATATATATATAAGTCAGTTCATATTATATTCCAATAACCATGGTTTTATTTTATTATTTTTATTTTTTCACATTTCTAAAAAACATTATTTCTGTGATATATATTTTTTACGGTCCGTTTCATTTGCATTGCGCCAAACAACATTTTTATGTCAATATCTTCTCTGCAACACTACAAAATCATCAGAAAACATTCACAAAGAGTAAAAAGTTCTCGGATTAACGTGTCTTTAAAAAAACTACACTATACAGTAGTTCTTTTTTGGGTGAAACAAACAAAAAACAAATAAAAAGAGAGCAAAAACTCACACGTGGGGGAACCCACTAATACGCCATTAAATGATCACCATTAAAGATGTTTTCTTACAAATATTATTTATTCAAATTAAATGTTTTTTTCCTACACGTGTTTCACTCCCAAGCAGGTAGTTGCTTGGCAGATCATCAGGGAAATTAAATATCTTGAATAAGGGTTTCAACTGCTGACAATACACAATGTAGCTTTGCAATAGTTGAGGTCACTTAAGAAGAGAAAAAAAATAAAAAAGTTAAAATTAAAAAACAAGAAAGAACAAAGATAAAAAAGAAAGGCCTAGAAAATGTCTTAGAAAAGTATTATTTCTGCCAACAAACAAATAATCGGTCCCAAATACATTTTTAAAAAAAAATCCGGAACAATGTGCGATAATACACTTTCACGTCGGGCGGCACAATGATGACCCCCCCCCCAAACACAAAACTAAAACATTCAAGATACCGTTCACAAGTTACCATTCCAATCCAATGATAGTATGGGAATTCTACATCTAATTCATCATAAGGAAAGGCAACATAAATGTTCGTCCAGAATGCCAGCTGTCAGACGAGTCTTATTTCCAGGGCTGACTTGTTCTCCCTTTGAAATAAACACACGACGATTTGAACGAACGTCAATCTCGCAGGAACTCTCCTTTATTTTAAGAAAAAAATCTTAATTAGTATCTTAATTAGTAGATAGAAACTATTTATTCAAAATACTGTTTCTAAAAAATTATATTATTAAAATTACTCTTTATAGAAATTAATTATCTATTGTCTGGGACGTCATTTTACATTTGGGGAAAATATCTTTCATTTAATTAACTGCCGATTATTATCGTGTTGTTATTTAACGAAGCAAAAAAAAACTATCCCGCAGAAATTATTTTTTTAAAGTCATTCATATATCAAAAATAAAATGTTACTATAAAAAGGTTTTCTACAAAAATCTAGTTATTATTTTAAATAATTTATAATATTTCCTTAACGGCTGTGTCTGTCAACAACTCTCTGGGGGGAATATTATTCTATATTCCATAAATAAATATTACTACGGAATATCGTTATCAGAAATCGATTTTCTATTTTAAAAAAACAACATTTTTTAATGAACAGGGTTATTTGTTACCACTTTACGGGAAAATATCACTCTAACTTGTTAAATGACGGGAGACTTTGTTATTACTAATATAAAATCCCTGTACAAAATACTTTTTATAAAAATCCGCTGTTTCTATTTTTAGAAATTAAGTCCGTGTCGGCATGCATGTTTTTTTAATTATTTTTTTCTTAATTATTTTTCCTCCAATCCTGCCACCAATTGTTTTATTTAATTTAATCTAATTAAAAACTAATTTAATTTAATTTAACCTAGTTTAATTTAATAGTGATAGCATCCAGGTTGTTATTTCTTATTTTTCACTTATTCCTAGAGTTGATCTGTTCCTTTCTTAGTATACATATGTGTGGACTAGTGAACCCAGTTCAGCAGAAGAACACCTCGAGAGATTTTATATATCTCATAAATAAAATATATTAATGCCGCTATATATATATATATATATATATATATATATATATATATATATATATATATATATATTCAAAAGTCATTTATAAACAAAAACAAACATATATGCAGTTTAAATCTTCAGGATACTAATTAAATCGGCATATTGCTCTGTTACAATTTGTATAGACCGACTTACCGCTGAACAATGCACAATTACAGAAGGGGGCTCAACTGAAATATGAACTTAAAGCGTGAAATAGAAAAGCGGAGCATCAGCTGTTCACCATGTATATTAATAACAGCCGCATGAAAACAGTTGAAATTTACACAATTTTAAAATGCGTTATTCAGTTGTATTAGGTATTGTTTACTTTAATCAAAAAATAGTTTTGACCTTAAAATTTACTTTAAAGCATTTTTTAAACAATAGTAAATTTTAACACGTTAAGAATTTCAACTTCACAATAAAAATGCAAAGTTAACAAAAATCATATTAAATCGAGAACCCTACTGAAGTATTTTTTTAAAATTCTACATGTTTTAAGTTAGCATAAATTTCACCTTCATTATTACTTAAGTAATATTGTGATTCGACAGTTTAGCCGGGATCAAAGTGTAGTATCTGTTCCGATGAATTTTTTAATGGCCAGAGTGCTCACCTTCTCATGCGCTGGCTTTTCAAGTCCCAGTTTCCCGACCCGACCTTGGGTTACATCTTACCTTGTGGAAGTAAGATAAAACTGGCCTTGTGCCTAACCTCCTCGGGAGGTAAATAAAATATTGTGATTCGGCCTTTTAGCCGGGATCAAAGTGTAGTATCTGTTCCGATGCTTACTGTACCCTATAGACCGGTATTGTCTTGGCCTTCGGGGATTGATTTACGCCGGTCTGTGGGTTTGTCCTGTGCAGTTCTAGGAGGTCCATCCTCCTAGGCTTTGCCTCCCCTCTTTGGGGAGGAGTAAGTTTATTGTTTACTGCCTGAGGCGCCCCTACCGGGAAATGCCGACGGGGCTGCCCAGGCAATTTTTAATGGCTAGAGTGCTCAACTTCTCGGGCGCTGGTTTTTCAATTCCCACTTTCCCGACCTTGGATCAGATCTTACCGCTGTGGGAGGTAGATAAGTAACTTGTGATTCACTCTGAAAATCGTTTACTCTGGGGTTTTTTGTGCTTCAAGAAATTTCAGGATTGGGATTCAAATACTCTTTATGGCCTTCTTTCTGTATTTCAATTGATGCTAATTCACCGCCTTCTTAAGAAAAACGTTACATATTATAGTATGTTTCGTATGTCTACAGGGATAGCCTCAATTACCTTGGGTTATTTTAAAATGGCCGATGCGTTAAAGTGCTATTTTTTCAATATATATATATGTGTTTGGCAGGCGTCGCCTGGATATGGGTAATAGCACTCCTTCAACACGTGAAACATTTGCGAACTCTAGGATGATAATGGGGGAGAAAGAATAATAATAATAATAATAATAATAATAATAATAATAATAATAATAATAATAATAATAATAATAATAATAATAATAATAATAATAATAATAATAATGACGACGACGACGACACTGTAAAGCAATTTGATTTTCCTACTACATTATCACACTTCACTCTTTTTTAGATGGGATCGCCCGATCGTAGAAGATATAATACAAAACATACTATTTTTTTAAATTTATCTGATTGCGCTTTGTGTCGAACGTGAAAATCGAACTAAAATACATTCTATTGGTATTTCGACTAGGATCAAAGTATTTTTTTTTTCTGTCCCAAGATGGTACCATAATATATTGCGGTTTTCGTTCGCGTCGGACGTCAATCGAATGGAAATATGTCACAAACCCCTAAAAGTCTGTTTTTTTAGACAGAACCCCATAACCAAATATATTCTGAAACTACATTAATAAGAGTACTTAGATTAGTATATTTCAGTTTGAAGAAAGAGGGTACAATAATATCGGGGAGTCTATGTTCGCGCCGGACGTCCATATAACGGAAATATTGTAAAAGCTGAAGTATACAACTGTGGAATTTCCACGTGTCCCGCTAGTTATTATTACTAGTAGTAGTAGTAGTAGTGGTGGTAGTGGTGGTAGCAGTAGTAGAATTAGTAAAACTATTATTACTAGTAGTATTAGTATTAGTTGTAGTAGTAGAATTAGTAAAACTATTATTACTAGTAGTAGTAGAATTAGTAAAACTATTATTACTAGTAGTAGTAGAATTAGTCAAACTATTATTACTAGTAGTAGTAGAATTAGTCAAACTATGATTACTAGTAGTAGTAGTAGTAGAATTAGTAAAACTATTATTACTAGTAGTATTAGTAGTAGTAGTAGAATTAGTAAAACTATTATTACTAGTAGTATTAGTAGTAGTAGTAGAATTAGTAAAACTATTATTACTAGTAGTTGTCCTAATGTAAAAATATATTGTCATCTAGAATAAAATAAAAACTCATTCATTAGTTTCACACACACACACACTATTGGTGATAGTAGTAGTAGTAGTAGTAGTATTAGTTGTAGTAATAGTAGTATTAGTAGTGGTTTCCCATCGATTCGCTTTTGTATGGCTGTCAGCGCGAAAGAATCTTTTTTAAACTATGATGTACAACACTAATATTTCTCACAGTTTTTGATCAAACATTTCAATGGATGTTTCAAAATCTTTTCAGTGATAACAATAAGCCTCACTTTTAGGGGATTTTGTTCTTTCAACGAAGACAATACACTTTTTTCGCGCCTCTAAAGTCAAATAACGCAACAATGGCTTATCAGACGCGAGTTCCACAAAAGAAACCTGGTTTCATTTTTTTAAAACAGCTTCGACTTTTAATAAAGCCAAATTAATGACAGGTTTAATAGCAACGGAGGTTTTTTTATTCAAAATATAACTGATCTAATATAGATATCTATAAAGTTCGTCGTCTCTACGACTCATCAGTGTGGAAAGACGTAGCGAACTTCGAAACTGGGAACCCACTATACACATATATATATATATATATATATATATATATATGCAAATATTGTTAAAATAACAAAATTAGTCTGTTGAATTATACCTTTTTTATTTGTTCAATTTTACTGATGGTCTTTTTGTATTAAAATCAAAAACAATGATAAATGTTCCATAGGTTTCACAGGTTTCACGAATGTTTTTGATTCTTCGTCGAATCATCCTCAGGTATCAAAAGCAAGTGAACAAAAGAGCTGGAGAAAGAAGAGGATTTTAAAAAGACGACGGAGAAACGCGCATAGAACGTTTTTCACATTGTTCCAGGAAGTCGTTTACGATTTAAATTAAGCAACGCTGGATGCCATCACAGAAAAAAATCGCATTACGAAGAATCGAAAACGTTTGTGAAACCTGTGAAACCTGTGGAACATTTATGAATTTTTTTTTATTTTAATACAAAAAAGACCATCAGAAAAATTGAAAAAATAAATAGAAAAATAAAAAAGTTATAATTAAACAGACGAATTCTGTTATTTTTAACAATGTTTGCATGAATGAAAAAACGCTGCCTAAATACACACACACTATATATATATATATATATATATATATATATATATATATATATATATATAAGATGTGTGCGTGTGTCTGTGGATACAAATTTAATAATGTGTATCGTAATATTGTTAAGCCCCTTTAATACTAAGATGGGCGCTTTAAGAGAATTGTGAAATTGGGCTGTCACATTTAAATGCGTTATGTAAAGTTCTGACCAGCGAGTCGTTGAACACTGTTGCTGACAGCCTCCAATGTGTGTCCCCTTACTTAGGCATAAATAGAGCTTAATTATCTTCCTTCGACGTTGTTGGTTTGGCGGCTGCATCGTCCTAAGCGTTCAGACAAAAGTTAAAATTAACCGTGGTGTGGTGGTTTCGAATTATGTGATCGGCAGAGCAATCCACACTGATTATTCCCGGTAAAAAGGATGAAAGGATGAAACACATGTGTCTGTAGATAAGAATTTAATAATATGTATCGATATATATATATATATATATATATATATATATATATATATATATATATATATATATGTGTGTGTGTTTTTAATAGGTGATGATATCAAACTGTGAGCTATTTGCCAGATTATCCTGGCACGCTTTTGGTACTTAATTTATTCCGGTTCTACATCTATAATAAGACTGGAACTAAAAATACGCATCAGGGTCATCTGACGAATCACTTACAGCTTAAAACAAGTGGACATGACTGATTAAAAAACACGTATTTTATTTAATCATTATAACACTCTATTTGAGAGGACATTAATGACTGTTTATAAGTGTGAACCCGAAATGTTTATTTGATCACGTGCTTAATTATAGTAATAACTCTGTGTAATTTTTATTGACACATTTATTTTCTAAGAGAAAGGGATTGCACCTCTTTTGCTTCCCTAAAAAATGAATCGATCCCATTATATCGACGTTACAGATTTCATAAAAATGTGTCCACTAGTTTTTTAATCGATGGGTACATTTATTTTCAAGTGGTAGTTCTCTCCCTTTAGCATGAAAGCAAATTAAGTTTAATATCCGTTGAATTATACACCGCTAGTTCGAGAATCGTTGTTCAAAAATCCATAATCATCGGATAATTAGTTTTAGAGATATGTACATATACAGAATCCTGAATTATATATCTATTTATATCAAGTCAGGTATATGTATATTTTTATGTATCTGTATGTACAGGATCCACTCCTAAACTAATTAACCTGTCATTATGAATTTAAGAACACAACTGCTTGCCGAAAGGGGTCGAAATGTGGGCTATGTAGTTCAATTGATTTTATGCGACGGGGATAAAAAGGGGTGGAAGCCCTTCGTGAACTTTTAGATAGCTCCTATTATTCTGAAATGTCAACAATCATAATTAGATATCAAATAATTAATATTCCTTAAATTTCCCTTTATTTGGGGTATTTTAAAAGGGATGCTATTTGTTTATAATATGGGCAAAACCTCCCATTTAGAAATTCAAATATTTCAGATTTGCATTGAATTTGATCTATAGTCACGAGACATGAATTAAGCAAGATTACCTGAATTTAAATTTTTTCTTAAAACCCCATAAGTCAGAAGCCTTAAAGTGTAAACATTTTCTAAAATCAAAATCAGGTATTTGATTTCGATCAAAATTGGAAAAAGGATTCTAGACATAAGTATTACATCTGCGTGAATATATATAAAAGTGATTCAAAACTGTTCTGTTTGGTGAATTTATGTTCCCCGTCCTGTGTAGGGTAGGTATTCTTTTAAAACAACATGACGTCTCTTTCTGCTCATATCGTGATTTGGGGTTAATACCATCGAAATGAGGAGGAAGAAAAGAAGAAAAAAAAACTATAAGACAGTCTCGCCTGACAAAGTTGTTCTACAACGAAAGCTTGCAAAAAAAATTTTTAAATGATTTTTTAATTTAAATTGCACGATTGTTGATTTTCAAAATATTTCACTTTAATATATATATATATATATATATATATATATCCTTGGGAAAAGTATTAATCCATATTTCCCCTCTTCAGCTATGGATTAACTAGTAGGACAGACTAGACTCCCAAGCCTTGAGTGTGCAACTAGTCTCGGAAAAAGACAACTCTGAAATAACATCATCCTTTCTTTGAAGATCCTGGCATTTTTTTTCAAGTCGGCCTAGACTTCTTACCACTTGAGTCAAGCATTGCCGTTTCAGGAGAAATGCGGTTGGAATTGCGCAACCCTTTGCTTTTTTCCATAGACTCCCCGCATATGCAATCTTGCAATTGACTTCGGAGGCGTAATTGAGTCATTTTAATATATTATTCTGACTATACGGATCACAAACCGTATCTTTTTGTATGCCGGACCATTTTAGTAAACAATATTCTATTCCCTCTCGATGTCTGAATTCGTCTTCGTATTTCAGTGTTTTATTTCACCCAATGTTGAACAGAAATGACAACCAACGAAAGTATGATCTGAGATCAGTTGAACTGTTATTTTTAAATGATTACTTAATAAGCAAATGGTTACTACGTAACATGCGTTATTAGTGCTGATAGTTAAGGTAATGATAGTGACTATAATGTGTTTAGTTTTCATGCCTATATCCTTTAAAACCTGTATAAAATGGCCGACATTTTTTACTCAAAAGAGAAAAGGCAAAAATACAAATATACCTAGCAGGAGGCATGAACCCAGAGGCACAACTTCAGACTTATACACCAACTGAACTTGTTACTTCCGGTTGCATCACAGGAGACTTCCGTTCTTTGAAAAAGTCATTTTGATTTCTATTAGACTATACTTTGGAACTGTTATTTTTTTCATTGCTTTAGGTGAGTTCTCACATGTCTAAAAGACATGGTTTTGTCCAACAGTGGGTCGGTTGTTCCGTCACGCTTAATGCGCTCATTAGATGGACGCATATATTTTGTAGATTGAGATGCTCTGTCCGTTGTTACGTATGTCACGTTTTCTCGAAATGCTCACAGACAAATCAAGAAATATTAGAGAGTGGTTGCATAAACATAGTGGAAGAATTCACAGACGAGACAATACAAGTGATAAGAACAGGCTGTATCTAAGGGGATTGGGTGATAACAGGTCTCTTCAAATATCCAATAATCTCTGCCTGCTTTAATCATCATTAACACTCACTTGTTCTCTCACCAGCCGTTTAATAATAAGCTCTCGCTTATAACGAGCGGTGCTCTCTTTTGGAATTAGAGTGAATATCAGCCTCTTAAGGATTAAAGTACTCTACGTACCATTCTAGTCAAAAGCTGAATGGTATTATCCATCCTCGATTTCCATCATTTTATTGTAGCATACTTACATATTTCAAATGTGTTCTTCTTCCGATTACATGCATAATCCTAAATAGATTTTAACTTGAAATGGTTCCTAATTTAATAATGTTTTATACAACAACAACATAAAACCATTTTTATCGCCTATACATTATTTTTCATCGAATTCTGTTTATGTCGTCAATCTAGTTGATTGCATTTTTCCGACCGTGGGAATGGCGCCTACAAATAAGTTCTTTTCTACCTCCGAAAGAACTAAGAAAAAACTTTTGTAAGACAGGGAAGATTTATTCGATTTGATCTTCGTTCCAAATCACTGGTAGCTGACAAGTTAGGTGAGTGGGACAGAGAGAGATCTATCGGCACTGTTCTTCTTCTTTGCGTACTTGTGAAGTATGTGGTCATATGACAGTTTCCTAATTTTCATGCAGTCCTTTGTAGTACCGTACAAGATCTTTCGAGCTACATCGGTTGGGCAGTAGAGGGCACTAGACAGTATTGCATCGTCTGGTCCTCCTCTCCACATTCACAGATGGTTGGGTCAGTCTTGTAGCCCCCTCTACTCATAGCAACTTTTGATCACCCCATTCCCGTTCGCGAGCGGTTTAGTGTTTTCCACTGGAGCTAGGGTGCCTCTTAACCGGGAGGAAGTACCTCAGAAGCATGGATTCCTATGTCACTATGAGGAGGGGGTAATTTTCGAACCGTCTGGTCTACAGCTGTTGTCTGGGCTCTTTCTAAGATGTTGCTAGTTCAACATAGCTGAGGAAACTTCTTCTTGACTTCATCACTTATAGCTTTTGTGATCTCTACTCGGTTGGCAACTTCCCGTCTCACATCTGAAGGAACAATGCCAGTGAGAAGATGCAGGTTGTTCAGGTTGGTGGGCTTCAAGCAGCCAGTGATTAAGAAGCAGATTTTGTTCAATGCTGAGTCGAGGTTTTTTGAATGCGTTGATCTGTTACTGTTTAATCATATGTTATCAGCGAACTTTAAATTAACATGTTCATACATGCAGTGCTTCTCAGGAACAGCAAACCTTTCTCTCTCACTCTCTTTTAAGCCATGTGAAGTCACATCTGTTTCTATCAAATCTCACTGTCTAATAATTCTAACCTCGAGTTCACCAAGTTGACCCCGACTAAACTTTCATTTCCTGATATTTTCCACTAACCAATTTATATACTAGTGTGTTTACTCGTTTAATATTCATAGCTACATCGGTTGATTTCCAATCTCTAGGATGTTTTTTCATATTTCAGATTTTTTTAATCAGTACCGTGGTTTGTTTAATATTAATCCTCTTCGTCTTTTTTATGGTTTCTCGGAAATGTTCCTAGTGTTCCTATTATTATCGGTATGTGTTGCACTTAAGCTTGAAATAAGATTTTCATGTTTGTGTTAGCACATTGACGGGACGCAATTTATAAAATTCCGTTAAATAAATCAGTTTCTTTCATCTTTTATTTTGAAATAATCGATAAGTTTTAATTGAATACAGAAAAGAAAAAATGTTTTTTTTATTAAAAATGTTACAATAAAAAATTATTTAAATCTTTTCGTTAAAAATTTTGAAAAATAAACAAATAAATAATTTTCGTTCATTCATAATATTTCCCGACAGAAATAACCAGAAAGAGAAAATACATGTAAGAAGTTCTCTGTCTGTCTGTCTGTCTGTCCGTCGGCGAGAAATGTTGTAATCGTAAGAGGGGGTAACTCCTAATGAATTAATTTCCAAGTAGGCGAGAATTTTTGTATACCTAAGAATTACATTGAGAAACTACTAATATACGACCGTAGGGAGGATATTTTGGCTCGTCTATATATAAAATACCCAATGTATGTCCGTCTATCGGTTTTTTTTACCTAAACTCATCCATATTATACTTAAACTCTGAAGTCTTAGCTTCATTTTGGGAAAAGAAGAGATATGCGCAAAGGGGTTAGTAGTATCAGTAGCATAAGGGAAGGATGAAGTAAATAAGTAAGTGATGTAAATAAAGAAGAAAGGGAGAATACTAAAGAATTCGTAGTAGCATCAGCGTAAGAGAAGATAATGTAAATAAATAAATGATGGAGATAAAGACGAAAAGAAAATATATATTGTTCTTTTTTATGTAATGGATACACTAAGTTACAATGTACCAACATTGACCCAACAGGTCAAAGGTACTCTAGTACCAATTATAAATCTCTATACCATAAAGTTTTGTTGGTATGCTACAGTTTGTGATCCATACTAAAACTGACTTTACGTCGGTCGCTTATGTAAACTGCCGGAAGATGCTGAAGAACTTAGGGAATCAGATTTCAGCAGACGACAATTTTCAGTTGTGAATTGAGTACATCTTAAAATTTATTAATTAAAGCAATAATAAATTTCAGCGTTTTATGACAGACTATTCAGTCTAAAAAAAATGTAAATAAATCTTATTTTATTTCACTCTAACTCTAACCCTGAGACAAATGTAAAATCTCTTTATGTTTTACATCCTCACCCTAATAAATATGTAAAAATCTTCACCCTTACCTAACCCTAAACTTCACCCTAACCTCACCGGTCTGGTTCAAAAGCTGTACCAGTGGCCAAAAAACAATTTATCGAAACAAAAAATAACAACCAAACAAAACTTTTATTTGTAAAAAAAAAACATAACAGTTATTGTATTATATTTTGTTCTTCAAAAAGTAAATATTTTTTCATAAAATTTTATATACGATGATTGTTGTTTTCTTGCCTTAAATATTGTTTTATTATTTTTTTCATGTTTGATAACATCGCCTCGTTTTCGTTCTGCTTTTTCCGGCTGTTTGCGTAAACTACCGTAAGATGCCGATGAAACGTCGGCATGGGTCACAAACTGTACCAGTACCGGTATTTTATAATAGCAAAAATAACATTGGCACTAACATATTCCCTTTCATAACATTGATCGATGTTCAATATAAACACGAGACCCTGACTTAAGTATCTATTAAGAGTAAAGATTATACTTTTCTGCATTAAACTATACACAAGATATAAGTTTTTTGTATTTATTTATTTATTTATTTAGGAAATACATTTTGTCAAAGATAAACGCAAAATAAATATACGAAACATGCCATATGACTGGCTGAAAGCAACAGACATAATTACTGAAAGTAATTATATGTAAATGTCCCAACACAATGGAAAAGAACATATTTTCAGGGTAAACAAATAGAGAAGGATATATGCAATGAATAATGTATTAATAATTTTTTTTTTAATATTTATTGACCCCATTGGACGAATATTGCAACTGAGACGTAAAGGGTTATTGAAACTTAGGATACTCGTATGGGTATTATCCCTAATTTGAGAGTTATACAGCGGGATGTTTGTTCACATTCTGAATGTTCGTACACTCAGGGAAACAGTGAACTGGGAGGGAATTCCAAAGGCTAGCATTTCAAGTAAATAAGCTATTAGAGTAGAAAGCCTTCCGGTACCTGGGGACCTGAACAGTGAAGGGGGGGTGCTGATTGATCTGCTGGTCTGGGGTATTTACGTCGAGGGGGCACCAGAGCAGTAAGTTCGCGGAGCATCTTCCATTTAAGAAACTTATAAAACAAGCGCACGGATACAACATTGCGGCGATAGGACAGGGGCTGGAGTTTGGTAGACAGTGTGGGGCCTATTAGATTAGTGGCTCTTTTTAGACCCTGTCTAAGAGGGAGATACTAGTGGTTTGTGCACTAGCCCAGATGTGACAACAATACTCCATGCATCGGCGAATGGTGGCTTTGTAGAGATATAGGATACTGGCAGGTTTGAGAAGTTTTCTAGCACGGTAGAGGGAGCCACTTATCTTTTCAGCAACCTTATTAGTATCTCCGATCTTCTAATTCATGTTATCTGTGAATGTTAGGCCGAGGAGTTTGCATATTGGACTCTCAATTAAGGTGCTCTTAGCCATGGCAATCGGTGATTGAAATTGTTTCTAATAAGTGTTTATAGACAGGAGCTTTGTTTCAGTAGCATTAAATACTTGTTTATGGAAATCGCTCCAGACAAGGCATGAAGCCATTTGATGTAATGAGCTAAAAAAAGTACTTCAAGGTCAAAAACTAGTCAACGCTAAGTGTTAGATGGATATATTCAGTCCCAGAAAACAGCAATCATTCCCCCTTTGTCAGAAACATTGCTCATTGAATGTAAGGACTAAATTACTAAATAACTTTGTTGTTGATGTATTGAAAGCCTGATGTGGCCACCAGAAGATATGACCATGCAAGTGAGACTGTCTGAAGGAACCGCGACCGTGAAAGATGTTTGACGGAAACAGGCGTCAGATTTGTGAAGTCTATGCAAATATGGCAGACCAGGCTACGTTCGGTGATCTTGAAAGACAGCCAAGAAAGAGGAACAATACTCGTTTCTACATGCACACATAGGTTAAATTTAATTTGGTTTTCGGAAGTAGAAGAGTACATTTTCCCGTTGCTCAGTATAATTAAGGAGACATAACTCCATAATATTCTAGGACACACGCGACTATGCCACTTCAAATCGTTTCTGATCTATTGTGTTAAACGTACTGGTATTATTGGGGAAAGTATGAACCCCTATTACAATATTGCTGCACCGGCAAAGATCATTGTGCGTAGATAAAGGCAAAGAATTAAATGAAATTTGAAACCCGGCATGCTGATTTTATATTATTTGGCTATTCACGCACAATTAAAAGAGTAAGTTGAAGAGAGAGAAACGAGATAGGATAAGAGAGAGTAGAGGGGGGGGGGGTAGGGAGAAAGATAGAAAAATGTCTAGCGCGTGTTGTGTTTTCCAATTATTTAAAGATCTGAATTCGTGCAAAGACCTTCATATTTAATAACGTTCCGTGCCACTTTTAATCTACGTTTATTAAAACTTTGAATTATACAAGAATCGTGGAAAAAAAATAGTTTCGTTTTTCGCAAATCCTTTAACTTAATTATCTCTAGTCTCATACATTGTGTCTTTGTTTCAATATTCATATTATAAATAAGGTTGTTTTTGTGCGTAATGTAGCAATATTTCGATGCACGTGTCTAAAAATAAAGTTATAAACAGTATATTTCCAGAAGGCTTGAGTAAGCATAATACTAAAGGAGTGGAAAATTCTATTAGAAGTAAACAGACTTGCGTTAGAACTAACTGGAGTTGTTGGGCTTTCTTGGCTGGGAGTAAAGTGTAGTCTCTGTTCTGATACTATACTTCATATTTTCTGTCCTTGGTCAGTGAGAGAAGCATCTGCTAGATTGTTTATTTTTTAAATAATTTTGTCTTAATCCGTAGTGCCACTTTTTGGCTAGCTGGATTTTACCTACATTAAAATCGACAATGTGTCAAATGTTGTCTTTGTGGGAAGCCAGGTTAATAGAGACTAGAGTAAGAACTATGTGTCATGATATTGAGTCAGACAGAAAGTCGCCAAATAAATCGAGCAGGTAAAGTGAGATCATCCTCTTTTTTTCTTCTTGATCGCAAGAGAAAGAGTGTGAGCGAGAGCGATTGTTCTTTGGGGAGAATTTCTCCCACCCTCTATTGGAGATTGATCGGGGTATTATGCCTCTATACATGCATACTTTAAAGAGAAGTAAAGACACTTAAAGATTGTTAAACTGAAAATAATGTATGTGATCTCATTATTTAAACCGGCTTCTATTAAGCAACCCGCATTACGAGAAATAAAACAACTAAGAAGAAGAGATGAAAGAATGAAACACTACTACGTGTTTTAAAACAAATAAGACTAAAGACGTCCCTGAGTTCATAATTCTATTTCAACCGTTGTCAATAACTCATAGAAAACGCAACTAATGATTATGGGCAGCTCGTATATTACTATTTATATATAAAGAAAATTGGAAATAAATATAATTTAATATCTATTTTAAGACTTAACCCTTTTCAAGTCGGTCGGGCAACGGTGCATAGAAATATAGTACGTTCCAAAATTAAATATCAAACGAACTAGATATAGAACTCGGTAAAGTCGATCGGAAGTAAAATGTTGTTGTTTTTTTCAAGAACATAAGCGAAATGAGATCAGATCTTATTATTAAAATCGATTTAAACATGTAGTAGCCATGAATAAAGCTATTGATGGCCAAAATGGACAAATATACAAGCATTAACTTATATAGATAAAAATATAATATAATTTTTAAATAAGAAATTTAAAAAATTGTGTTAATATTGGGTGAAGCGTTGAATGCATTAGTTCACAAGGTCTTCGTTCATTCCGTGGTAACGCCGGGTGTGCCTGTTTTTAAAACAATCGAAGCATCGCTTAAGCAGATACAATTCGTAGTAAGTATTGCTTTACTTTTATGGTGAAAATAGTAAAATAAATTTAATCTGACATTTTTGGTGTTTTATGAACACTAGCAGATATAACCCGACGTTGCCCTGTTGGAAAATACACTGAAACACTGTGTTTAAACGTATGCAAGTCTCGTATTTGTTATTATCATAGTATATACAAACGAAACGATACATTAATAACACTCTGCAAATTTGACATTGATGAACAGATATTAAAGCATTGATATTTTATCAGTCTTTGAAAAATATATTTCCTTTTACCAACGTTTAAAAGCTCAAACAATGTAACAATTAAATAAAATAGAAGACCCGTGACCCGTTCAGCCAACGTTGGTGCATTGTAGATTAGTGTATACATTTGTACACTTAACCCATTGTGAAGGTAAATTAACGGAAATTAGCGAAATGTCAAGAATAAGATTCACACACTACTACTGCTCAAAAAATATTATTTATTTCATCCAATCAAAACGTGTGAGGCCATGTTGACTCATCAGATGGACTACCACTTACGAATAGACACAATATTAAGGTAATTTACTTACTAATGTAGCACCTACTAAACCCTTCCTCTCTTCCAACAGCTTATCTCATTCCTCCCCTTATAAACTATACATTTAATGTACAAACAAGCAATAAGCAAGCGGCCTCTGGAACTCCCTCCCTGCTCCCTGTTTCTCGACAGTACCAACATGCAGAGGTTTAAAACTAATGTAAACATACATCTCGCTAAACTGCTCCCAACTTGGGGTGACATCCAAAACCCACACCCTAATTCTCAGTAACTCCTTACGTCTACAGTGGCGGCCTGCCTTGTTTGGGGTGAAATATGTTTAAAAAATCTTACCATTATCTCTATATATATAAAATAGTAACTGTGTGTGTATGTGTCCGTTTGATCACACACACATATATATATATATATATATATATATATATATATATATATAATGGTAACTCTGTGTGTATGTGTGTGTGTCCGCCTGATATTTGTGTCTTATGTTCACCCAAACCGCTGGACAGAATTGCTTGAAAATAAGCATGTGGACTACTGACCTCTCAGTGAAGGTCATAGGCTATATAAGAAATATATCACTGAAAACTGTTTTCCCTTAGATTCAAATGAAATTTAAACCATTAGGTAAATGACACAAAATGATGTCTATTCCCAAAGTTTCATCAAATTTGTATGATATTAAGATGATCCCCGGGACACCACTCCTCCACTGAAAACTGTTTTCCCTTTGATTCAAATGAAATTATATATATATATATATATATATATATATATATATATATATATATATATATATATATATATATGTATATATATATATATATATATATATAATTTTTTAGATATTGTTCGTTCTTTTTTTTAAGCATTGAATGAAAATGTAATAAATGACGTAAAAAGCCCTTTAACAATGCATGAAAGATTTATTTCTTTTTTTTCCAATTAATTTCGAAGTGTACAACCTTCATCATCAGAGATGTACTTTTTTAAATTTTTTTTTATAAAATAAACAAACTTTACTTTTGTTTATAAGTAGAACGTCGTGTTGGTGTGTGACGCTCTCCGCCAAGATGGAATGGGCGGAAGTCAAAATAAGAACGAGGAGGCCAGGAGCACGCCGGGAGTTATATTTTTTTAGATATTGTTCGTTCTTTTTTTTAAGCATTGAATGAAAATGTAATAAATGACGTAAAAAGCCCTTTTAACAATGCGTGAAAGATTTTTTTTTTTTTTCCAATTAATTTCGAAGGATACAACATTATCATCAGAGATGTATTTTTTTATTTTTTTTTATAAAATAAACAATGATGAAGGTTGTATCCTTCGAAATTAATTGGAAAAAAAGAAATAAATCTTTCATGCATTGTTAAAAGGGCTTTTTACATCAGTTTATATATATATATATATATATATATATATATATATATATATATATATAATAATCAAGGAGAACACAGCTCTGTCTGTGCATGTCTGTCCCTAAAAACGAAGACATACTAGAAAGTGTATTTTCAATATAATTGTATTCACATGCACAATTTGCATGTGAACATAATGGAAGT
>OY744522.1:187765551-187788051 GCA_963556195.1 Sepiola atlantica
ATGCATTTAAATTGATTATAGAGATTCGTAGTTACCTGTAAGGTATCTTAAGTCTGGGATTTCGTTAAGCAACGCTGAGATAAAGATTGAGACTAGATATTCCGCGGAAACATGCAAGAAAACGACATGAAGTCGAGTGTGTGTGTTGTCGCTGTGCACAAATTAGCAATTAGTTGCAAATTATCAAGTAGCGTGTCTATGCAAATTACAGTTACTCAGCTGCTCATGTAAATGGCAACTCGACTGCTGAACCAATCAGTTGGTCCCTAGTGGTCGCTAAAAGGCGAAAGATGAAGATTTGAGCTCGCAAATCAGACTAGGAATCGACGATAGATTGCGCTGAGAGTGATTATTGGATACTCTTTCTCATAGGGGCATTCTCTCAGGTAGTACCTCGTCGATCGGATGTGAGATTAGTTTATCACCGATCACCGGAAATGCCTACTAGTCAGTTCGCGGCTTTTTCACCTGTGCAGGGTGCGCTCTTTTAGCGAGGGCTAGACTTCCGGCTTTAAACAGAGATTATGTCACATTATAACTGGTGCGAGTCAAATAAATGCTCGGGAACCCCAAGCATGTCACACTTTCGGCGAGAGTTAGGCGTTCGTTTAAAGTTACCCATTCCTTGAATGTTACCCGCCCGTCCAGTGGTTCGTTAACTAGGACGGGCGTCCTAGTCTACAAAGCTAAAATTCGGTTTCGTATCATGTAACCACTTTTAATACTTTAATTAAGATATAGCAACACGTACCAATTTTTACAACATATGGAATCATTTTTACAAATTATAGACCCACAACTTTGTTTCAGTCAACAGCAGGTAAACAATCAACAGCGGGTAAACAATCAACAGCGGGTAAACAATCAACAGCGGGCAAACAATCAACAGCGGGTAAACAATCAACGGCAGGTAAACAATCAACAGCGGGTAAACAATCAACGGCGGGTAAACAATCAACAGCGGGTAAACAATCAACAGCGGGTAAACAATCAACAGCTGGTAAACAATCAACAGCGGGTAAACAATCAACGGCAGGTAAACAATCAACAGCGGGTAAACAATCAACGGCGGGTAAACAATCAACAGCGGGTAAACAATCAACAGCGGGTAAACAATCAACGGCGGGTAAACAATCAACAGCGGGTAAACAATCAAGAGCAGGTAAACAATCAAGAGCAGGTAAACAATCAACAGCAGGTAAACAATCAACAGCGGGTAAACAATCCACAGCGGGTAAACAATCCACAGCGGGTAAACAATCAACGGCAGGTAAACAATCCACAGCGGGTAAACAATCAACAGTGGTTACACGCCATCGCACCTCATATATCAGAACTTTCCGGTTCTATTTCGTAGAATCCCAAATAATCAGTCGGTTCGCATATTGTTTTTCATATAACCTCACACATAGAAATCTGAAGGCTAAGGTCCGGTGAGTGTGAAGCCTATTCATGACCACACATTCTACTGATGAGACGATTATGTTGTTATATTTATCCCTTTTCTACGAATTTGAGTTTTATTTTTCTATATAAATGCGTAGAAAAACTGATAACTATAGCAACGATAATAATAATAATAACTAGCGGGACCCGTGTAAATTACAAGAAATGATGTTTTCAATACTAATTATCTTGTTCCTAACCTATACATTACTTTGTAAATGCTTTAGATTAAATTAAATTTGGCTCCAATTCATGAGTAGCATACAGAGATTCGGAAGGTCGTTGCTTTTGATGTAAGCGTGGCACACAAAAAACACACACGCTATCGTATTAATATGTGTCTTCCCGGTCGTCCCCTCTCTACCCTCTTTCAATGAAGAAAAACAAAATCTTAGAGGTTGGTTGGGATCGAACTATAAACCAGTCGGGCCGACGTCAAAATCCTACGTCGCTAACCTTTGCGCCAAAGGGGAATACTTTAAATATTACGAAAATTAGGTAACTTGAATGCTTTTCCAAATCAAGGTGCGGCACGCATGCGCAGACCTTTTGATATAAGTGTGACACACGAACACACATGCTATCGTATTAATATATCTATATATTAATACGATATCGTGTGTGTTCATGTGTCACGCTCCTATAGAAATGCAATAAATAAACAACAAATAAATTGGATGGAGAGATTTGGAATCGAAACCGTAACATCTAGCTGAAAAGCAGCGACTTTACCACTGACCTAACTAAATGGAGTTTAAACTATTAACTGACCCTGCTCTGTCGCTTTAGAGGGGAGTCGCGACCGATGGTGACTGCTGAAGAGACAGCTTTTGCCCCGGCAACCGAATAATATATATAAATATATATACTTCCATCCCGTCACGCAAAATTTTGGTGAGTAAAATATGTGTATATTTCTAGCCACCGAATAATATTATTAACAGTAAATTATACAGATCGATGTAGAAAACACTGTGGAACTTCCACAGGGTCCCGCTAGTAGAAAATAATATAATAACATGAAATAAGTATAACTCGGACAGCAATAGTAATTTTACAAATAGAAATAAGAATTTTAATAATGGTGAGAAAACTGAAATTTCTAAATTTGCGCACATTGTCCTTTACAAAATAATTGCATCGATTACCAAGCCACAATATTTACACATATAAATCCGAATAACAAAACATGCTACATAGGAGAAACCGCCTTGAAAATTAAAACGGCATATTATATATATATATATATATATATATATATATATATATATATTAGAAACCTTTCAGAATCGGTTCTGGGGGTCTAGTATACACTAATAATAGGCAAAGGCATAATGACGCCAAATAAAAGGTCAATTCGACAATGTTCTTACATGGAAACATGATTCTATCTGAAGAAAATCTCTTGATCATGTCATTTTCAGGAATTCTATCCAAATCCACAACGATTTGTATTCGTTGTTCGTAAGAAAATCCAGTTTCTTTCTATTGCCTAAATAAATGTCCCTTATGTTTAACTCGCATTTCAGTTGGCATATTTTCTTTTCAGACGGGTTTGTGTGAGTCGGCAAGCAGGTTTGAGAATCACAGAGCACGTTAGTATTTCGTACATGTAGAATTTGATTCACAATAACTGGCCTTAGTTCTGTGACAAGACAATTTGTTTCCGAACGCCTCAAATTCGATACGTGTGTTACTATCGTTACTTGCTGTTTATAAGCACATTGTGTGTGTTTAATGTTTTAAAATGCGTCTTTGTACGAGTTTTTGTCAGTCGATCGTCCGATAGTGGCTGAGGCTTTACTTTGAAACAGCATTTGGATCACCAAACACAGACTGAACGGGCGCATGGCATTTTTAGAGATTCTGACTGTTTATGTTATATAGTACTTAAATAACTAGAATAAAATCGCCTGTTTTCTTTTCTATCTTCTATATAAAATTGAATGTATGTATGTATGTATGTTTGTGTGTGCCCTATAGAAAAAAATGTTAGAGAATATAGATACAATATAAAAGTGTATTCTTAGGTAAAATTCACAGAGTAAGTTGATGGGCGTATTCCCGAATCTACAAACCCACGCCTTAGGGGTCCATGGGGCAGATTTTATCAGTTATTTTTCATTATATTCTATAGTAATTTGAAATTGCTGAGTCATATTGTAATTTAATTACGTAATAATTTGAAACAACTTTTAATGTTATTTAAAGTTTCTTAGCGTTAATTCTATTTACATGGGGGGGGGGGAGAAACTACGCCAAGGTCCGCCACTAGCCGCCACTTTGTATGTACACAAATACATATACATGGACATTTTATAATATCTTATATAAGAAAAGTATTCGGCGTTGTCCGGCAAATTATACCTCAAGTACATAAAACAATTTATGTTTTTTAATGAAATTTATTTGTTAGAGGATAGCTAAGGAAGAACGATAACTCACGTTTAAAAACACAATTTAGGTTTGTTTAAAAAAGGTCAGAGAATATAGATAAAATATAAAAGTGTATTCTTCGGTAAAATTAACAGAATAAGATGATAGGAGTATTGCAGAATCTCTACACCCTTAGGGGTCTATGGGGCAGATTTTATCAGGGGAGTCGTTTTCAGTTATTTTTCATTCTATTTTATAGTAATTAGAAAATACTGAGTCATATTTTTCTTTAATTACGTAATACTTTGCGATAACTTTTAATTTTATTTAACGTTTCTTAGTGTCAATTCTATTTACATTGAGGGGGTAAGAAACTATGCATAGGTTTGCCACTAGCCGCCACTGCCCGCCATTCTGTACGTACACAAATACATATACATTTTATAATATCTTACATAAGAAAAGTATTCGGCGTTGTCCGGCAAATTATACCTAAAGTACATAAAACAATTAATGGTTTTTAATGAAATTTATTTGTTAGAGGATAGCTAAGGAAGAACGATAATTCACGTTTAAAAACACAATCTAGGTTTGTTTAAAAAAGGTCAGAGAATATAGATAAAATATAAAAGTGTATTCTTATGTAAAATTCACAGAGTAAGATTATTTATCTTCATCATATTCTGAAATAGGGGGGGGGGGGCAGAACATTGGTATAGACCGGGCTATTTGTTCTCCTCGCCATTGCTTCGAGATCAATAATCATTATTAACATTATTTTTCTTAATACTTTGATTTTACCGATACTTTTGGCAGTTCTGTGAAGACCTCCTTACTAACATTACAGTATTAAAAGATAAAGGGAGAAAGATCAAGAGACGGTTATGGAGAGAGAGAGAGAGAGAGAGAGAGAGGGGGGGATAGAAATTTTAACATCAAAATGTTACACATATTATTTAACTTCTATTGTTTTATGACCCGAAGCAATAAATGTAAGATTACACCATTACATTTAAAGCAGATGGCTCCGGGGGGGAAATGAATTACATTATAATTAGTGTTTAACATATTTAAACAAGAGAAGAATCATATGGGAAAAAGGGAAATAGAGAGTTGAAGGAGGGAGGGAAATAATGGGGGCCAGGGAAAGAGAGACGGCTAGAGAAAGAAGACAGATTGAAGTTTTTATATAAAGATGTTAAACACACATTTTAATTTCTACTACTTTGTCTTTTATCGCCCAGGGCAACGCTGGGTAGCCCTGCTAGTATATAATAAAAGAGAAGTCTCACAAGACTTACCTATTCGTCCAGTTACACACAGCCCAGCATTGAGGCTGGGCTGATGGTAACTATTGGCTTTTCAGTGTCAGGGAGGGCAGAACACCTTCACATGTAATTCCTTCCTTCTCTTAAAAGTAGGGTGATTAGGTTTCCCATATAATCTCGTTCTTTAGAAGAGTTCGTTAGTTTATCACGGATCGCCAGAGACGCCTTTGCCTGGAAATTCAGGGCCATTTCTGCACTCGTCTAGACTGCTCCCTTTTTGAGAGGGTTGGGGTGGATTGCCCACGTTAACCTTTACCTTGTGTTACACATTTCATTGACGGTGATGCGATCTATTGCCGGCTCGTTCTTTACAAATCCATCTACGCGGGCAGGACCTCATCTTTCTGGGGCGACGATGAGGGTTGCCATAGTCCCTTCCTTGAGACATAAGAGTTTCTTTATGGCCGATCGCTTGGGGGGTACGTGTTGAAATTTCAGAGATTTAAGTCATACTTAACCCCTCAAAAGTTTAGACGGTCAACCTCGTAGATGACTCGTGGACCTTTCTGTTACGGTCCGGTTAGATATAACATAATTGAGGATCTCTTCTCCGCCTCTTTCTGATTCGAAATAAATGTCAAAGATTTGTTGCTATTAATTCAAGATTATCCTTTCACATCTGAATTCTAATTTCTGCCGATAATACATTAGAAAGTCTATTGCCTCGGGAAACTAGATTTCTATCAAACACAATTGATGGAACAACACTCTTATTTACCATCCGATGAATTTGAAGTATTGGACATATTCTATCATTATTTTTAACCATAAATCCCGGGTTTTGCAACAAAGCAACTAAAAGCTTTGAGAACAGATTTTATGACCTTTTTGTTCTTTTCTTATTTATAGACTACTAGCAGGACCCGATGCCCGGCGTTGCCCGCGATAAATCTAAAATAATGATTTAACATTTGTTAACAACCGCTATACAGAATTTGTTCTCGGTACTTCTTCAGTTTACAGATCGTGCTGAAATAATAACGCTATTATTTAGAAACCTATTTTTTAACACGGAGAAGATGGGGTACAAGTTTTGTTTGGTCAAAATAACGTTAGTATTTAGAAATCTATTCTTAACGTGGGGAGGAGGCGCTTCGGTAACATTCGCAACGACTGAAAGTGACAGAAGTCGGAAATTGATCACTTTAATTCATTCGTCTGGTCTTAAAAACAACTACGTTTTCGTAATTTTCCGTTTGATTGCGTAATACTCAGCGTCCCTACGTCACGCCTGTAATCTTTTGGTCGACTATTCCGGAAATATTTTTTTAAAAAACTATTAATCTTGGTAATATGTGGTCGAAGCGTATTTCTTACGTATACAGAAATCACGACTGACGGACAGAGAATTTGTGTCTGCCTGTGTGCCAGTCGGTAGAATGTGTTTAAGCATAAGAAATACACTTCGACCATATCCTTAAATATCTTAACTATTTATTTTAATGTAAACAATACATTGTAGAGATTGGAGTGCTTATGGACCGTTCTTCTTTGAAGAGGCAACTATCACTGATGAATCCTATCTCAACATGCTGGAAGACTGGTTAATGGCTCAGTTGGAACAGGCAGAATCTGATGACTTCATTTTTCAACAAGATGGTGCACCACCACACTGGAGTCTTAGAGTAAGGCAGTTTCTTAACACAAGGCTGCCTGGTAGATGGATTGGGAGATCTGGGCGAGGTGATGACGTTCTCATGCCCTGGCCTCCTATGTCTCCAGATCTTACCCCGTGTGACTTTTTCCTTTGGGGCTTTGTCAAGCAACAAGTCTATGTGCCGCCCCTTCCAAGAGATATTGACGAACTAAAGGCTCGAGTAACGGCAGTTGTGGGAACCATTGACGTCAAGATGCTGGAACGCGTTTGGCAGGAAATGGACTATCGACTAGATGTCTGCCGTGTGACGAATGGTGCTCATATTGAGCAACTTTGAAGATTCCCCACAAAACTTGAAACTTTAACCTTTCCAACGGTACCAATTTCATTTTTCAACTCCTAATAGTTTTTGAGTTATTAAAAATCGTTATGTTCCCAAGACTTTTGAAACACCCTGTATATATATATATATTATTTTTATTAATTTTGTTTAGTTATTTTATTCTAATTAATTTAATTATGGAAAACGTTTATCTAATATATATGTTAATTGGTGTGGACAATATATATATATATATATATATAATATTCATTCATTTATGTATTAATAATTAAATGAATATTTTGTATATCCATAGACATATATATGTTCTGTGTGTTTCTATACTCGGCAGTATGGAATTATGTAACCGTACCGCCGGGCAGTTCGAACCCCGAATGACGACCACAAGATTCCTTTTATATATATATATATATATATATATATATATATATATATATATATATATATATAGTACACTATTTTATTAGTTTCTGTAGATGTAAAGCCGTTGAAACTCCAGTGTTTATAAAAAGTGCTCAATAACAAGTAAAGCTGTTCTTAAGTATTTTTTTTTATTTATACAAACATTATTAGTTACATATATGCATACATGTTTCGGCTGTACTCTTCACAGAGAGGCAACCTCTTCAGACCAAAGAATACAGAGAAGCGGTTGTTTATATATATATATATATATATATATATATATATATATATATATATATATATATAATTTGTTTTTACTACAATTATTTCTTTTATCCATTAACGTTGATTACATGTGGAAAATTTCACATGTAGCGCACCACAGAACCAGCGTCCCAGCGGACGCGCCTTTTAAGCTTACATAGATACTAGACAAGTTTGCTTAGCAATCCCAGTCGCCTTCGCAGCCAGTTCAGTTTCGGCAAGTCTTGCGTCAGACAAAGCTAAGTTTAGTAAATTATCAGACGACCGCCGCACCTGCTGGTATATTCATAATGGCGATTTAGCCGCTCTTTGAACGTCTCCACAATTAGAATGGCGAAAGAAAGCCATTATAACGGCCTGAGCTGAACGATGTTGCCATCTGGGGGCAAACGGGCGCCATTTTTCCTTTTTTTTTCTTATTTTGGTGTTGCAACGCCATTGATTTATAGCTTTTGATTCTGCTCGACCTGCTTTCCAAAACGGGGGTCGAAATTTTTTCTGGTTTTCAACTTCAGATCAGAACAACAGAACCATCCACCCTCTTCGGAAAAAAAAAACGTTTAACTTATTTTCGTTTGTGACGAACATTATTCAAACAAAGAATAAGAATTAAATGGGATAGTCGACTCAATAGATGAACAGATCTTTTTGCTTTGATGTGTTTCGAATGTTTTATCACATGACGCATTTCAAGGAAGACGTCAACAACCTATATCTATTTACTAATTGATATTTTAATAATAAAGTGCTAACTGATAGAAGTCTTTAAGACCAGAAGTATAATTAAGCAAGGCTAATGCAAGGAAGGTGGGCTCCCTCTACCGAACTAGAAAACCTCTCACCAGTATCCTATATCTCTACAAAGCCATCAGTCGCCGATGCATGGAGTATTGTTGTCACATATAGACTGGTGCACCAAACGCTAGCCTCTTCCTCTTGGACAACTTAGACCCCTCACTATCAAGCATGCTCCATCCTCTGTCCCATCGCTGCAATGTTTCATCTCTGTGTTTTTTTGCAAGTACTTTAATGGAATGTACTCCAACAAATTTACTGCAGTGGTACCCCCTGGTCGTCAGTCAGCAAAATCCACCCCTTCACTGTTGGGGTATTCAAATGCCGGATAGCTTTCTACCTAATAGCTTCTTTCATGGCATTCCCTTCCTTCTTCCTATTACCCTGGCCGTACTAACATACATACATTTAAATGTAATGTGAACAAGCGTCTCGCTGCAAGACTTCCCATATAGGATTCCCCTAATTCACAGTAACCCCCTACGTCTCAGTGGCATTGTGCCTTGTTTTGGGTGAACTTAATTTTTTTTTCATTAAAAATTAAAAAAATTCAATATATGTATTTTTCAGATAAATCTGTATTTCGTCATAAAAATGAGTGTCTTTCAAATATTACACCTATTGTCTGATGTATAACAGAAACACTGATGTCTTAGTTTTCAGTATACTGTGAAAATCCAGATTTGAAGGATACAATCAGTTTAATCTACTATTCAATCAAAGATTGTTTGGTAAGTAGTCTAACTCACATATATATATATATATATATATATATATATATATATATATATATATATATATATATATATATATATATAACGGCCATTAGCTTTAAGGCAATGCTCATTAGGTAAAACTGATTCGAGCTCCGGTCATTTGCAATGTTTACGTTTCGTTTCATTGAGATATTCCTTACATTCAGTCAGTGTCGCATGATGGCGTAGGGGTTAGCATCGCCGACTGTCAGCTCGACGGTTGCGTTTCGATCCCGGCTTGATGAGCTGTGAAACAGCGAAACCGTCTGTATGTGGATGACTTAATTAATATTTAATAATTAATATTCATTTATAAATATTATTATAAGCCCCATTGAGTGACTTTATTAATAGCGAAATGCTTCTGTAAATTTAGCCGTCGATTCGCTATTTACAAAGTTAAATTCCTCCCTAATTAATAACTAGTTCAATATGGCCGAAGGGTTGAGTCTTGACTACAAATCAGTGGCGATTTGTGATCGGGGTTCGCGCCCGCCGACCGTTTGGGAATTAGCTTCCTATGTCTGTAGGTAATAAATAATTAATATTTATTTATAAATATTATTATATATGTGGTAGTATAATCAGTACCATTGGAGAGCCATGAATATTATAACTGTCCTGTTTTTAAATCTCCGAAACATGGTAAACAGCTGATGATCCCCGTGTTAATATTAGACGCTTAAGGTCTCCTGTTTTTGTTTCACTCTTTGATAATTAACCACCACCCCTTTTTTTTTTTAATTTTACTTATATTTTTTCATTTATTAATTTTCCAACGAATGTTAAGTCTGCAATATCTTGGATTTAGTTAGTTTGTCTGGGAATTAAAACTGCATTTTACATTTTTTTTTTTAATGACTCAAAGCTTCTTTAGACTATATATATATATATATATATATATATATATATATATATATATATATATATATATATATATATATATATATATATATATATATATTAGTATAAATATAAAGCTATCCAATAAAATCTTTGAATGTAATTTTGCTCAAATATAATATCGTATCAACAAAAGAGTTTTGGTAATAAATAAAAGTAAGAAATTAGGCCCTAATGGGTTGGACTAGGTTTATTAACAAATTGATATTTTTGCTTATAGAGTCATTAAGAACAGTCATGACTTATAAGATTTGAAGATAGAAGTTGATGAATTAAAACATAAATGATAAAAAATAATTAACGAGGCATTTTGGGGCACTATCAGATGAAATATTTAAGTCAATTAAATAATTTGACAGAAGCTTCCCACATTAGCCATTCATTTCGTATGAATCAGATGATTCTCTTGTTGGCATTGGTTTCCCCGATATATTTCTAGTTAAAATTATTTATAGAAAGATATCGGGTACTTATAGGAGGGGCCACGTGAAGGTTGCTAACATCCCTAAGTGAAAGTGGTACCGTGGAACGAACTGGATTCGAACTTGGCACACCCAGGTTGTCAGTCTGTGTCATAAACCACTTAGCCACCGTCACCTCCCACCACATTAGTGCAATTATTGTTATAAAAAAGCTGCGTTAATCAACGTTTGTTTCCATAATACTTTTTTCCTATATATTTTAGGCATGGCACACATGGTCCTGGGCTCTGCTAGACCTACCCCTAAAATTAAAAAGACCCTTAACTGATGGAGTAAATGAGTTCGGACCCTGTTTTGTTTTTTGGTACTAGAGATCCTCCAAAAATGCCCCCCACCCCCCCCCCATGTATTTTGCCCCCGGTCACCCCATATAAACTTATATCTTGGAAGACATCATCCATTCCCATATTCGACCCCGATCCTTTTTTTGGTCTCCCGATTTAGAAAATTGGGAGACCTATGTTTTGAGGCATTTCCGTTCGTGTGTGTGTCCGTCCGGATTTTTCTCCGCAAGCATCCATTGAATTTCTCTGAAATTTTGCATGAAAATGGCCGAAAATTACATTTTTTGCCCCATAACTTTTCATCCATCCATTAAATTTCTCTGAAACTTATCCAAAATGTGGAGGCAATTGTTCCTAATAGAAAAAAAGCCCCCATAAATGACAAAAAATGTCCCTTTTCTCCCATAACGTTTGATCCATCCATTGAATTTTTCTGAAACTTGGCCAACATGTAGAGGCAATTGTTCTGGATATGAAATGCGCATCCTTGAACTCAGAAAAATTCTGGTTCGCGCCCCCAGGGGGTCAAAGGGGAGTCAAAAATGCCCCAAATTGCCCAAATTTATTGCATTTTACACTCATCACATACAGAGGGGGACCACGCATGCGCGGCTTGTTATTTTTGACATCCCGCTTAGACCCCACTCCTATCTAGAGACCGACCTGCTTGGTTTAGGAGCCTAACACTTAGCAGAGGGTTGGAAGGGCCTTACTAACTAACATGTTTTGTTCTTTTTTTTGAGTATTTGTAAATGTTTTCCTACTCTCCACGATTTACTTTTTTTTTTAAACAAATTAGGGATCATCTAAGTAAGATCAAGCCACAGAGTGAATGTGGTATTTTGGTGAGTGTGTAGCGTAGGTAAGCCTAAACGTTTTTGACAAAATTAGATGACCATCGCACCCCCGTTTCCCGCAAAATAATTCGAGCTTCATGCCTAAGGCAAGAAATGAACTTCATGATTATTGTTGTTTCTTTTATTTAAAAAAGTAACAAACCTTGTCGTGAATGTATATTTTTTCTTAAATAAAATCACTAAGTTTAATTACGATCAATCTGTTGCATTTCTCGTTTAAACACTGGTCATTTTTAACACCAAAAATCATATACGTTGCATACCTTTAAACACTGGTCATAGCCTGATTCCTTTGAACTCCCCGACCGAAAAGGTCTCATGAAAATGGTGGCCTGTCACGTCTGTGAGCTCCAACCGTGAGAACAGCCATATTCTGCACTCGACTGTACGGGTCCACCCGCACTAAATCGCGCTAGCCAAACCAAACAATTTCCAACAGATACGCCCACCTCAAAATGCGTCCGTTCCCACAGAGCCATTATCCAACAAATCAATGCTAAGTATATTGTTGGGCCCCACTTCAGAAATTGAATGTTTAAATAATGAAAATATAAGGATAAAACGGTGTAGTATGGTCTCATGAGATACGCGCAAAAGGACATTCGATACGGGGCAAAGTGTTACTTACATGTTTTCTTCTACTTTCTGAACACCAAGTCGTAACAGTATTATTTTATATAAAACTGGGCATTGTCTTAACAAAAAGAATCAATGCCTGGTTCAAATTACTTAATTATAATTAAAATATTCAATCTCGTTTACACAACTAGCAATGATAATAAATTATACAACTCTATATGAATAAAATACAACGTATGCATGTTTGCGTTTGTATGTACATCCATGTATTTCTCAGTTGATCAGCTACGGAATTTACCTATTGGCTTACTATTACACCTGGATAAGGCGCACAAAGTGATTTAAGTGCAGACGTCGATAGTGTTCAAGATGCAATCTGAAAAGAGCATGCAGTGTACTCCGATCCGTTTTATTCATGTCACAAGGACCAACTTCAGAGAATCTAAACTTCATACAGCAAGTAAGCTGTTTAGTTCTTGGTAAAATAATCAATTTATAGAAATAAGCACGGTACGTCTTTTGTACCGATTCTGTTGTTGGCTTGGCTTTCTTTAATTCTCTTTAAAGTCACGTACTTACAGGAGCGATCACGTGATGGTTGCTAAAATCTATAATGAAGATGATGGTATGGAACCAATGTTGGATAATGGCCATGTGAGACCGGACGCGTGTTGAGTGGACGTATGTGTGGGGGATCGTTTGGTTTGGCTTGCGCGATTTAGTGCGGGTGAACCCGTACAGTCGAGTGCAAAATAAAACTGGTGCTCACAGTTGGAGCTCACAAACGTTGACAGGCCACCATTTTGATGAGACCTTTTAGGTCGGGGGTTCAAGGGAGTCAGGCTGTGACGAATGCACCTGCGCATAAAGGTTCTGTGACGTCACGGGTTCTTGGTGGGAAACTGAGTTTTGGGAGTCGGGTTTTTGGAAGCAAATTGAACGGACGGATTTCTTCATGTAGTCTGCAAAGGAACAGGAGAATTTATTTCCCTAAAAGAATACAGGCGTGATGAAGTTCCTTCCTTTCCCCTCCTCGAATGGCTAAGGACTTAATTGACCATAGATACTTAGGAATTAACTACGATAAAAGTAGTGAATTGGTCTCACTCTTCGTTAGTAAAACATCTCTAAGAACGACAGAAACTTGACGCCTAAATAAAAGTAATCACATTTAGAAGAGAGAGTATGCCTTGTTTTTCGCTGTGTATGAGAATCTTTGTTACAGCCTAATACAACGGTGATGATACTGGACGCGCGGCGTGTGGCGATGATGGCGGCGATGTTCCACAGCAGTCCCGAAACGAGGAGAGAACTCAACCGCTTGACGACATCGAGACGACACCCCTCCACGACGAAGAAGAAAAGGTACGAATAATTAAAGAACTATGTAACACAAATAGGATTTAGACTTGACTCCACAGGTCGTCAGCCCACGTCAGTATCCACTGCACCACGGCCACCTACTTAATGCTTTAAGTTTCTGACTTCTTCATCTAATACCTAAGAATAACCATTCCTTACCGTTCAACTCCGGACGTCTCAGCTAGTTATTCAATCATTGATTTTTTTAAAATATTAAAGTTAGTTGCGTGTAGAATCCTAGCTATTCCCTCGCATCACATAATACAGTCCTATTCGAGCTGAGAGGCAAATCTGTATACAAAAGAATGACTTTGAAATCTGAGATGAATTATTGCCCTTTGAGTTGCAGAGAATAAGTGTGAAAATGCATATTCAAGGAATATTAATGATTACTAGGGAACATTATCCAGAGAATTGGTCATCGAGACGACACTGTGTCGATGAGCATAAATCTCTCGTGCGTCCCATGCGTAATTCTGACCAAACACCTGTGGCACCGTGTGCAACGTTGTCTTCTGCATAAGTCGTGCACAATGCTAATCAAATAAAATTCTAGACGCTGGTAGACACTTCGGAGCCGTTGATAGCATCTCATGTCGCGTGCAGGTTCTGCTTTACAAGTGCAATTATTACGTTGTGACGGTGGTAAGTTAATTTATGTCAATGAAAATCTCATCCATTAAAGTTTCACCCATAGAAATTTGGCTCCGTCGACGATTTCACCCAACGAATAATAAAAGGGCAGTCTGTATGAATCGGTATCATACGACATTTTCACTTGTTTAATTCGGTGTGTTGGCATTGGTTACTCTACATTTGGTTTAGAATTCTATCAAGTCTCGTTTCTCTGTAGAAATACCAAGGCTATAGACACAGGATGTATGTAATACTAAAACTCTGATAATCTTTGTTTCTTATTCTAAAAACTGAGTTCACCTCAAACAAAGTAAGTTGCCACTATAGGGGCTACTGAGAATTAGGGGGAAAGTTTAGGGGGTCTTCCTGAATTGGGAGCTATGTAGCGAGATGCGTGTTCACATTAGTTTTAAATTTCTGCATGTCGGTACAGTCAGGGAAACAAGGAGCAGGTAGGGAGTTCCAAATGCCGCAGATCGATGGAAATAGACTATTGGGGTAGAAGGCTCTCCAGCATCTGAGGGACCTCCACAGTGAATTGATAAGATATAGCTGATAGTCGGGTTAGTCGAGTGTATTTACGTCGAAAAGGCAGCAAGTTCATTGGAGAATATTCCCTTGAAGTACTTGTAAAACAAGCACAAGGATGCAATATTGCGGCGATGGGACAAGGACTGGAGCTTGGTGGATAGTGAGGGACCTATTAAATACTCTTTTTGGACCTTGTTTAAGAGAGAGAGAGAGAGAGAGAGACTAGTGGATGGTGCACCAGCCCAGATGTTGCAACAATACGACATGCGTGGGCGGATGGTGGCTTTGTAGAGATATAGGATATTGTTTGCTTGGTTGTGTTCACATTGAATGATTTAGTTGGTGGAAGGATGGACGAATGTAATTAGAAGGGGTGGGAAGAGGGTGTATCGGCAACGTAAGAGAATGAGAGTAAAGCGTAACGTAAATAAGAGACGTAAATAAATAAGAAAGTGAAAAAAGCTAAGTATAAGTTGTAGTAGTAGCAGCAGGGTAAGAGGGAGAGTAAGACGATGACGTAAATAAATGACGTAAATAGAGATGAAAAGAAGAGATTATAAGCAGCCTGTTTGACAGTAAATGCGGAATGAGACGAGGAGTAGTGAAAGAAGGGGAATAGATTTGCTAATAATAATGATAATAATAGTATTAGTAGTTTAGTTATACTAAAAATCTGATAATCTTGCAGAGTTGCATAATTGTTTGCATATTGAATGTTTTAGATGGTGGAATAAAGGCAAATAAGATGCAAAGTGGTTGGGAGAAGGGAATAAAGGAGAAAAAATTGATGTGCGAGTGGAGTAGTAGTAGTAGTAGCAGTAGTAGTAGTAGCAGCAGTAGAAGCACAAGATAATGGGATGAAGTAAAAAAAAAAAAAACGGAATAACCTAAATAAAAAAAATAAGGAAAAGACAAAAGTAGTAGCAGCACCAGCAGGGTGAAGGGTGAGAGTATTATATAAATAAATGGCGCAAACAAAGAAAATCAGGATACTTCAGAATTTCAGAATAGTATAAAAATAGAAATATAGGCATCAGGGCTAGGAGAAGAAGTACACAAAGTTTGTCATTCATTACGGCCCAACGCCGTATGACTTCTCATGTATTTTAAATGCGACTACGTTTAGGGTTAAGTTCCCATGGTATAGCCGGTTGAAAAGTACACTTTCGAATCTATAGTTTAATAGTTTTATCCTAGCTTGATACGCATAGGAGGACACACGTACGTCATCTCTACCATATAATAGACTATTAACCGGTGAATCTCGAACAATGTATCTTATTAAATTTGTTCCTGTTTTTTCATGAGTGGCGGAAAAGGGGATTTCGTCTGTTGGATGGTTAGCTCCTCTTGATTTTTTTTTATTTATGACTAATCAAATGTAAAATATCGACCAGGATTAAATATTAAAATTTGTTAAAAATACAATTTTAATTTTTAGGAACAAGGGTCGCTATTTTTCATAAATAACTGATGAACCAGATGAAAGTATTACGTTGTATTAAAAGGGCTATTAACGCATAATAAATAATTAATAATCAAATAATCAATACTAATCAGAAAATGTAACCAGAGATTAACAGCAGAGCCGACAAACATCACCCTACACATTATAACAAACGATTACCACTGTAATAATATTAACCTAGCTGGACTCGTGTAAATTACACGAATGATGTTTTCAATACTAATAATACTTGTTCCTATACATGTTTGAATAAAATATAAGATTTGACTTGTATATTTATTCTAAAAAAATTAACAATACATGAAACAATTTACAAAACTTCTTTATATAAAATATTTCTAGTGAAGGTAATTTTTCGACGACTAAACCTTTCTTTGTAAATGCTTTAGATTAAATTAAATTTGGCTCCAATTCATGAGTAAAATACAAAGATTCGGAAGCTCGTTGCTTTTAATGCAAGCGTGAACACAAAATAACACACTCTATCTTATTAATATGTGTTTTCCCGGTCGTCCCCTGCTACCCCCTTCCTTTGATAAAGAAAAAAAATGTAGAGGTTGGTAGGGATCGAACTATAAACCAGTTGGGCCGACGTCAAAATCCTACGTCGCTAACCGCTGCGCCAAAGGTAATTACTTTAAATATTACGAAAATTAGGTGACTTAAATGCTTTTTCCAAATATAGGTGTGGTACGCATGCGCAGAGCTTTTGATGTAAGCGTGACACACGAACAAACACGCTATCGTATTAATATATAGATAAACAAATAAATCAAAGAATGAAGATAAATAAATTAATGGGATTAGTCAAGCTAGTTAACACTTTTAAGGGACATAACTCCAACAAACACACCTTAATTTATTTGAGTTACCTCCCCTCTTTAATCGGACGCACAATACGTCAAATACCACGCACATGGCCCAACAATAATAATTAAGAACATTTAAACACTACAAATAATAATAATAATAATAATAATAATAATAATAATAATAATAATAATAATAATAATCACTGATAAAATAATTTAACAATATTTAACTGCACCTAACCACTGAATCTAGTCACACCTCAACGTTCATAAAAAAAGAGTTCCTGCCAACCTAAATAAACCGTAATTTCCGGGCCAGCCACACACCGACGAGTGAATATATTTTTCTGAGGATGGGGGATTCACCCGAAAATTTAAATTAAAAAAAACAAAAAAAGGAAGACACACCATCCTACCATCACATTCCGAACTTTACACTGGTAAATATAATAAAATTATTTGAAAATTATTGATTTCTCAATGTTATCACTATTTTGATTGTTTACCATTTCCCGTACCGCCGGTGTCACCTAACCAACGCATTGTCTCCGCCTTCTAACATAACTTATTACATATTACACACAATGCTTCAAGCAAACTACATCATTCTTCTCAAATAAGTAATAGTTTGGAACTACTTTATATATAAGATTATAATATGCACAAATTTCCTCTGATTCTCTTTCATTGTGTTTTGCAAATGTCATCCCTGCTTAGAAAAGCTAACTTCATTTCCCAGCGCTTTGATTAACTTTTACTCTGTGCAGTTATGAGAAAAAAAACTTTCCAGACTTTCTGGAAATGTCAAAGAGTGTCTCTTTGACCTGAAGCGATATTTATCATTCATATGGGATTAACGTAAGAACGTAAATATCCATGACGGCTTTGTGAGATTTGCATACGTATTGGTATCGTAATATCCTCGCATTATGCCTTTAGGAATAAACGTATTACAATTGCCGACTGAACGTATAGATCATTCGATGATAATACTCATTTTGTTTTACAAGCAAACGGTTTTTATAAACAAAGGAAAAATGGTAAAATATGTTCAGCGTTAAAATGGCTCGACGTAAATGTTTCTGTTTAACACATGTCAAAACAAAGCCCGTACAAAACATCAACATTATTCTAAAATATATATATTCTAGTTTAATTAAAACATTTTTTATATAATATTGCGTGCTTGTGTGCTGCAGATTGAATGTATGAGACGAAATTTAGTTAAGAACTAACAATTCGATTCAGAAAGTGTAGTGGTCTTAACATGCATTGGAATGTTATTTCATGATGGTGACGTCACCAGAGACTAACCAATGAGAACGTAATCATCAGTGTGAAACTAGGCAAACATTTAGGAAATACATATTTAAATTAAAATAGAAATGACATGTTTTAATTGCATATGTTGATATTATTTTATCTAATTGGAGTAAATTCTTCTCTTTATTATCAATATTTAGTAATTTCATTTAGTTATATTTTTCTTACATTTCCCGATTATATAAAAATACGATACAAGATGATACAGGAAAATACAAGTTGATAATAAAAATGACAAAAATATCAGATATATCTATATATAAAAATATATCTATATATAAAAATATATCTATATATAAAAATATATCTATATATAAAAATATATCTATATATAAAAATATATCTATATATAAAAGAAGAATATTCATTCTAGGACGGGTAAAATTAATTCATGGAACAGAACAGTTTTTCAGCACTTTTATGTCCCCTTACGAAGATCAAAATAAACCTATAATACTTCTAAACCTTATTTCTAGCATCCGTATTCCAATTTGGATCAAAGTTAATGCAAATCTGAGTGTAACAGCAAGCAAATTAGAGCATGGGATCGAGTTCAACAACATCAGAAAAAAAACAAAATAATGGAGCTTGCGACACTTGTAAATTTCAGTGTTTCTATAGATTAGGAGCTGAGCAAACGGTACCTCTGTCGTGACGTTTGTAAAAGGAATTCTACGAAATCGAACGGAACTAAACGAAAGATGGTACGCCGTTCCGAATATTCCCGAAGTGCTAATTTTATTTTATTTATTTCAACTTTTTTTTTTAATTAGAGGAATATTTGTGTGTGGGATCGAGTTCAACAACATCAGAAAAAAAAAAAAATATAACATCTTTTTACCGTAAAACTCTATTTTTGCCAAGCTACTTGCCCCAGAGCCAACGTCTATCACAAGCGGAACAAACATCCGACTCCCATGTTGACTGATTCGAAAAAGACGGCCTCTAGGCAAGCAGGCGGTGTAAAGGCACGACAGTTACCCCGTGCGCATGTCTTCTGGAAGAGGACGGTGCTGAATACAAAATGTCTCCTTTTTTAATTATCACCGGCCAACATGTGAAACTCCTACGTTTACACTGAGATATTTGAATTTTCAAATTTGAGGTTGTACCCATGTTATGCCCGGAAACCCTATTAAATTACTTTTAAGAAACTGAAATTCAGGGAATAATTATTAATTGATGCCTAATACAAATTTCACAAAACTCGGGTATATCTAAATTTTCACGGAGTACTTTCACTCCCTCTTTGCACCCTTTTGCATAAAACTAAATGTAGCTGACATAACCCTTTACCAAAATTACTAATGATCGGTTAATTAGTTAAGGACTGAATACTGTACATACAAAAGTATATAAACATATACAGATACCTAACTTTTAATAAATATTAGTAAGTTACCCATCCCAGGATGGATATAAGCAATACATATAGCATTAATGTTAAATTTTAATGTTTTTTTATTCTTCGAGAGTATGGTAGAGTTTCGATGAAATCCCCTAAATGGAAAAATTCTAAAAAGTAATGTGCTCACGTTACATATTCTCTTGTCTAAATTACATATTACATCTAATATATGAAGTTAAGACGATTATTTCCCTGTAACTTTTTAAAGAATAAGAAAATAACTACATGCATCACAGGCTACTAAACTCACCACTATATTACGCTTATTCACTCGAGCGTGCTTTAGTGCATTTATTATTATTTTTCTCCAGCTAACAATAAATATTACTTTTGCCCCACTTTCCTCAAAAGATATTCCATATAGGTAGTGGCAAAAACCTTTCCCCCTTACACTTCATTACTGACACACACACACACACACACACACACACTCACGCAACACCGTAACTAATAAACAACGCCTACTTTTCAAAAAAAAGTGTCCGTTTATATTTACATATGCTGCTATTAATTTACTACCAAAACATTACGCACACATTTTATAGACGCTCCCGCTAATTCCGCTAATTTTCAAGAATATCGGATTACGTTATTTCTACCTATAACTAATATTATTATTGTCGCTCACCGAACGCACCGATCCTTTTACAAATGTGTTATTTACTATCACTCAAAATTTGATGTAGATAAATGTTTTCTGTATCTCACTTATTGTAAAAGTGTTTTTAAATCGGATGCGGATTTGGGTAGGCGCACCCCCTCAATGGTAAAGTCTATGAAAACATAATGTGACCATGTTACTCATTGGTTTTTCGAGAATATATATTCCAAAAGTCATAATGATCGGTTCATAAAAAAACTAATATATATATATATATATATATATATATATATATATATATATATATACATATATACACACCCGAAATGTTAACATTTACAAAAAGATAATGTGACCATATTATACACTGTATTTCTGCATAATATATGATCCAAAATTCATAATGATCTGTTCATTATTTTAGGAAATTATCATGTACATAGATATATAAATAAATACACATGCCTAACTTTATAAGTATAAAGAAGATATATATATATATATATATATATATATATATATATATATTTGTGTGTGTGAGAGAATATCTTTTTCAAACCTTACTCACTGATTCTTTATTTGTCGCCGTCAATAAGTGATCGCTAATCGATACTGCCTCTCAGAATAAATAAACGGAAATTCACAGACATTCTCTGTCCGCTCCTGACCAGCACGCCGGGTTTTATTGTGCAGTTTGGCACTTCCGCTTCCGTATATTTTATATCAATTTTAAAATCTGTTCTCTCTATGTTTCGCTGATTTCAACGTTAGGAGTTTACAGTCGCACGGCCAGAATAAAAGAAAGCTTAATGTTGTTTGATTTTTTTTTTTGCTTGCTTTTTGTTTTTTTTTGTTGATATATAATTGACGAATAGCATAAACGTTGCAATATTACTATGAAGAGAGACACAGACATATGTGAAAACACGTTAAGAGAGGCAGATATATAATATACACATGTGTGCTATATATATAAATACATAAATATAAATCATCATCATCATCATAATCATCATAATCATATTCGGTTTAACATGTTTTATATGCTGGCATTTATTGAACGGTATGCATACATGAATTAAAAAGTTACACTCATATATAAATATATACATGAAGATGTGAAAAACAACCATTAATAGTCCGATAAAAATGTAGCTGAACCTCAAACAAATTGCTAAAAAATGTTTTTAACTTGGATAATGGGCATGAATAACCTCTCTTTCAGATAAAAAAAGTTTACCAAAATTAGCCTTGCGGAATAGGGTCAACGGGCGCCCTCTTTAAAATCCAACTTAACGATATTAAAATTCCGAGACAAAATTCCTGACAAATATGTTTATTATTCCTGACAATTACTGACAAAAATAAACGTTTTTACTGATAAAAAACTTTTATTAAATTAGAAATTAACAAATATTTTTTGCATTGAAACCCACACAGGGCCCACTCAAGTTCGCTTGACATTTTCTTGGTGTTTTAAATTGTAATGATAGGTAGCAATATGCTTAATAATAAACTGATATCCGAAAATGACTAGCCCCTGTCATTGTTTTCATGTTTTATTTATTTATTATACAAATATAAATATAAAAGGTACAAAAACAGACTAAGAATCCTTTTTCAAAGCAACAATTGTCACATTAATTCCTGATTTCATAAAAAATAGGTACAAAATAAGTACAATTTACAATAAAGGAATGGTCAGTTGGTCGAATGCTGGGGCAAGGCTCTTGCATAACCACCACAGAACAAGTTCATGAACAGACCAAAGAACATTTCTTGTTAAGAACTAGTCAACGGTAACATCAAGATCTGGCTGTGGTGAGTTGCTGCAGTGGAGACCTTTTCAACTAGCACACAAGTTTGAACAGTCAATGTCATGTTTCCTGCAACTGCCTCTTGCTGTAGTACACCCTGAAGTACAGTTACACCTAATTATAGCTAA
>OY744522.1:187790551-187793051 GCA_963556195.1 Sepiola atlantica
ATATACGTATGTGTATATATATTTATATGTATAGTTGAGCAGCATTTTTTCATTAGTGCAGGTGTAATTTCAGATTTTTTACTGGTGCACCAGCAGTCTTGCGTTTTGCTCCAATGTGCCCATTCTTCCGAGCGCTTTCGACTTTCATGAGTTATTTTTCAGGCAAATTACATATCACATTGTAGTCTTAAGGGTAATGTTTTGTTTTTTATTTACTTATATATATATATATATATATATATATATATATATATATTAGTTAAATAAAAATGAATTGTGTCTACATTTGGTTATTGGAGAAGTGATCATTTAATCAGTGCCACTGGAGGGGCATGAATTTTATAATTTTTCTATTTTTAAATCTCCGAAACAGATACATGGTAAACAGCCGATTATCCCCCTTTAATATTTCACAATTCAAGTCAAGGTCCCCTGTTTTCGTTTCACTGTTATATACTTGATTCCCTTTTTGTATTTGTAAGTTTTCCAGTGGTAAATCGGCTTATGCAAGTGCTAAGTCTGCGATATTTAGGATTGTGTTAGTATCCCTGGGAATTCAAACTGCATTTTATTTCTTTGTTTAAAATGACTCAAACCTTCTGTATATGTTACATAATCATCTGGTTCTCGTTAGATAAACTACGTTAAGCGACGTTGTCAGTACGAGGTAGGTGACTATTGGGAATACTAGTCTCTGTATGAGAGGGAACAGCGACACTTACCAGCAAATTACTGCAAAATTTAACGTTGTCATTCTCACTGGTATGCGACTGGTAACTGCTTGTGAATTGAATATTCGCGAGACAGTCTCTTTTTTGTAGAAGCCAGCTTAATCCTATCAGTTTAAATTTCGAACCATGTACCAGATAGTTTTTATTGGGGTTAGAAATGCATGAATTCGTGGTGTACCGACGAATTGTTGCACACGAAACAATAAAAACCAATTAAAATAATTAGATTATAATAACTTTTAGTCAAATTTCATTTCAGCGATCGCTCATTTAAAATTTTGTTGCATTTTTCTCTCTAGCAATCAGGGATTCTTTTTTCACAAGAACGTTCTGTTTCTTTTGTTATCTCTGGGGTTCAGTGCGCGATTTGTAATCCTGCAATGCGCCACTGATCTTCCAAATTAAGTTCTGATATCATTTGTTGACATCTACTTGGGGGAGGCCTGTGGACGAGTAGTTATAGCGCTTGTCTTCGGGCTGGACGACCCGGGTTCGATCCCACTCACGGCATGCGAATTTTCGGGTCTGAAAACTCCCTCTGTCCACCCAGTAGTAAATGGGTACCTGACTAAAACTCAGGGAAGGTTCAAGGCAGCGGAAGGAGAGGGATGGGCTCCGCCTTCCATATGCTGTGCCCTAGACACGGTGATTCTTAACAAATCACCGCCGCTACGGCCATGGGTAGTGTGCGATGTCGGCAACGACACTCGTGCGCGTTCAGGCCATGCGACCTTTACCTTCTTTTTTTTACCTTTTTTTACCTTTTTACTCAAACGACAATCGTTTATGGCAACCCATTGAAGAGACCTGATGATCTAGTTTCACGGACTCTCTCTCACTCTCACTCTCTCTCTCACTCTCTCACACACACAGATCTGGAACGCATGGTGCAATAGGGGAAAAGTGGTTTAGTCTTTCTGACACTGAAACCAGGCTTCTCTCTTTTCATCACCAACGCCTGGATCTTTGTTGTTGCCCCAGTCGAATTAAAAGGTCCTCTCATTGACAAAGTTCCTTACTTTTACGCCTAGAACTGAAATACACTGCCTATGAGGGTTCCTACACTTCTCCTGATCCAGCATTGTTTGAGTTCAGTGGCAAATAAAAAAATAAATCCAGGACGACTGGTAATATTTCCGGAGATAGTCAGAGAAAGATTGAAGCTATTTCAGGGGTTTTCTTCTGCTAGACTAATTCAATAGCCAAGGCTTAAGAGTCTAGGCTACCCTACTATTAATTCCAGCCTACTGTCAGCGCCTGTAACTACAAAACTATACCACTTCCACAATAGTTGTATGCATACAAGAATAATCGCATTATTCTATACATACATACATCTATATAAACCTTTGATTTATATCATACAGAATGAGATCGTGGACACGCTATATATTTAACTGTTGGGGGTTTCCTCGTTGTTGAATGGATTGAGAGATAAGACAAGAGTTCAGGGGAGATAAATCTTGCTCCGATTGGCGATCTGGATATCATCTCAAATTATTGATGGACACTAGCTATAATAGTTGTGCTGTTTGCCAAATTTCTTTTAAGACAAGCAACGCAGAACATGAATAGAATACACGTTCATATATATATAAAGTTAATGTACGTTTGTCTGTTATGGAAACCGATATGGTAACAAAGCTTCTAAATAAAGTTGAACAATATTTAATTTTTTTATAGAATCAGGAGACACCATTGAAATGTTCCTTCGATCCTATTTAGGGTCACGAAAGGCAATTATCGGTTAGGTTCATTAAATAATTGAA
>OY744522.1:187800551-187865551 GCA_963556195.1 Sepiola atlantica
TGGATACTTTTGTAAACCTTACCATTTAGGGGTGGGGCGCTCACCTAAACTTGCACTCCCTCCCCTACCCCCCCCCCCCCAAAAAAAAAGAATATTTTAAAATAAGTTAGATACAAAAATTTAATAGAAAAATATTAAGTAGTACATTTTTTTAAAGATTCGGTGCGCGTGCGTGAGCGTCAATAATTAGTTAACTATTTAACTTATATTCTATGCAACAGATAAATAAGGTAGCCATATTATTTACTTTTTGTGTAATATTACCTTTTAAGAAGGTGACACAGACAGAAAAGAAATATTAAAATTAAAAACTGATGCTTTATTTGTTGCTTATACCCGTCCAGGGACGGGAATTCTACTAGTATGTGTGTATATATAATATCATGGAAACCGCTCTAGCATAAAGCAACTAAAAAATACCAAGGACATCTGTCAGGAGAACGCGAGTTATACGTGACTGCAGTTGTTGGGAAAAAAGTACTGGGATATGAAGCTGTATTACAATGAGGTATCAAAACAGCGAATTGATGGAGACCACTTGACCAACTAGTCAAACGAGCTGGAACAAAGGAAGCGGGGAATAGATTAGACAATTTTGAAGAACACATGCTATAATGGTATTTATAGAAAAGATTGAGACTAGTAACACCACATCTGTAAGTGATGGGATGCAAAGAAGAAGGCAGTGGGGATAATCTAAATAAAGGTTTCTGTCCACCTTATTGGCGACAGTCATCCAGGTTTTTTTGACATAGTCGCCACGCTAGGCACTGGGGGTTAGCGACCCTATTTAACCATAGCTAGGTGTCCACATACAGCGTCTGCTATTCCCAAATGGTCACCCATTTTAGTACTGGTCAGGCTCAATCTTTTGAATTATATATATATATATATATATATATAAATAATATGTTCAAATAACCCCATATACACACGTGTTTTGTGCGAAACGTGCAATCATCAGTATGGGATGAGACAATCCCTGCCGGTTGCACGATTTGAACATCATTACGAAAGTCATTCTTGACTCAGTAGTCAGAGTGTTGACCGTTGCGGCCAACACGCATTGTCGTGGAACTGGGAGCGTAAATTAGCGTCTAAATGACAAATTAAGCGAGAATATTATATATATATATATATATATATATATATATATATATATATATATAATTATTCATAGATCAATATTTTCTAAATTGGCCCATACACATGTGTTTCCTGCCAAACCTGCAATCATCAGTATGGCGAGTCGCACGATTAAAACCCAAATATAAATATCATCCTTGACTCAATAGTCGGAGCATTAACCGTTGCGGTCAACACGCATTGCCGTGGAAATAAAGTAAATTAACGTTTACTTGCCAAATTAAGCGGGCATGTTAGCAAGCTATCAAACAGAACTCAATGGGCGGGGCCTAGAGTATTTTATTACACTATAAATGACTGCTTATTTCCCACCTACTTAAAGTGCTCCATCTAGCTTTAAACAATTATATATATATATACTATACATTGTAGCGTTTGTTAGAGATATCCGGGTTTCATCAATCTGGTAATGCAGCTGGTCATCGCAGAAAGATTCTTCAGCTTTCCTTAGTATCGAAGGTTCCGAAATCGTAGCTTCGATACCAAGGTGGACTGGCACATGTTTCGGTGATCACAAGTCGGATTTTATCCTCATATGTAGTATTTAAATTAAGGAGTAGGATAAGTATGCGTGTGAGAGTAGAAGATAACTATGCAAGCGGAAAAAAACTAAGATTGGTACATAAAGAGTGAAGTGAGAGCAATAAGAGCAAAGTGTATTATCTGTTCTGATACTAAACTACATCCTTTCTGTCAGAGGAGGAGAAATCTTTTAAACTGAAGCATTCTTTTTCTAATCTAAAGTGCCCCATTTGGAGAGCTGGATTCTCTCCACATTAAAACGTGACCCTGTACGTAGAGAGGCAAGTAAATAGGAAGAAATTGTACACCCTCTAACCCTCTAGTATATTAATGCATTAATCCTATGCAACCCTATTATACATAAAATACTTAACATTTGTTTAAATATTGCTTGTTTGACAACTATCACGATATCATATCTCCACATATTATAGAACCCCTGTCTTTCGCTATTTGTTAAAGCTGATTGATCAGTATGAATTGTTTTATTAACCAATTCTCAGCAACCCGCTGAGTAACATTAGCATATTTTTTTGTAAACCTTACAATTTAGGGGGTGCGTACGACCACCCAAATAACTTTTAATCTCCTAATCTAATGAAATGATCACTATGAATGTTGGAATACGGTGAGTAACATGAGCACATTATTTGTTTTGTAAATTTAAATATTTAGAGTGTGCATATCAATAAATCTTTATTCATTTTTTTATACAATTTAGTGGATGCGCCACCCAAACTCGCCTAACCCCCAAACAACTTTAAAAGTAAGTTAAATACAAAAAGATAATGGAGAAAAGAATTGCACTTAACCAAATTTTGAGTTATATTAAATAATATATTTTTAAAGGGATCGGAACATCTACTCTGTGATTTAAATTTTTTTCTGCACCTTTCCACCATTCATTCTAGACATGACAACCAAATACCCATAGACCTTCAAAATATGTAAATATTGTATATTGTCTCTTTATAAAATCCGTTCAATTTGTAGAATTGCGTTGAAAGGATGTTGCAGTGTCTTGCTTTGAGGCTCACTACCCATTCGCAAATGTTCGTAATACATATTGTCAATCCCGAGGCTTTTTACCCATTTTAAGTTTTCTCATTACGTTTTTTCCACTTGTTAATATTAGATGAAATTCTTCAGATGCGGAGTTGTCTATCACGCAATTATTTCTATTGTTATCTCCTACAATCTTTTATAAACAGTCGCTCAGTGTTGGCGAATTTCATCCTTATTTGAAATGATTGTTCAATTCGTCTGCCCTGAATGCCCCGAATTATGTTTTGTGCTTCTTACTTCAACCTTCTTAACCCACCATGATAGATCTCTTGCGGCGGTAAATTATTTGACTTTTCAATATTTGACTCGATTTATATTACTTTATCTTTCCTAACTAGTTTCTTAGATTGTGTTTTGGAAATCTTGTAGTTTTTTTGGGTTTTTTTGTCTAGTAATGTAGAGTAAAAAACGGATAAAAATTGTATATACCAATAGAGTCAATTAATATTTTCGCCAATATATAACCACTATTTTAATTGATAGTTTTTTCTTAAATTACTTCCATTAAAAATTAATGAACATAATATTTGAAAAAAGGTAATGGCAGTTTATCTTGTTTTTATTAAATAACTTTAATAAATTAGTACTAATATCGACAAAACTTATATATATATGATACATAAGACACTAAAATTACAAATGAATAACACCAAAAATTAATTTATTATAAACTGTTTTTAAAGACAGTTATGCAAATTGGACATAAAAATAGCTGTGTCCGGATCTTTCTCTCTACTATATATATATATATATATATATATATATATATATATATATTAGTCAGGTTCATATTATATTCCAATAACCATGTTTTATTTCATTATTTTTATTTTTATTTTTTCACATTTCCAAAAAGCATAACATTTTTGTGAGATATTTTTTTAGTGTAGGTTTTTTCAAGACACTTTAATCCAAGAACGTTTTACTCTTTGCGAATTTTTCTGATGATTGTTTTAATGTTTCAGAGACGATATTAACATAAAAATGTTGTTTGGCACAAGGCAAATGAAACGGACCGTAAAAAATATATCTCACAAAAATGTTGGAAATGTGAAAAAATAAAAATAATAAAATAAATATCATGGTTATTGGAATATAATATGAACCTGACTTATATTTGCTCTGTTGTCACTAATTGAAAATCATCGAGCTGAATCTTTTAAAGAGACTGCAAAGTAAAAGGGCACTGATAGTATATGCTAATAAATACATTGTACTTATTATATATATATATATATATATATATATATATATATATATATATATATATATATATATACACTATTTCAAACGACTATTTTGCATTGTTGATTTTAATAAAAGTTAGCCGTTTTAATGATAATATAGGTGTGATATTTTTTATTTCGCATTTATTCATCAAGATGATTGCGTCATTCGTATGCTCTGAATACCCCACGTTTATGTTTTTTGGTTCTGTGTTTAACGTTCTTAATACATCATGATAGATCTCATGCGACGGTAAATCATTTAACTTTCCTAATATTTGACTCCGTTTATTTTAACTCGATCTTTCCTGGTCAGTTTCTTAGTTTTTAGTTCAACAATCGTATATTTTTGGTTTTCTCTACTCGTGATGTAGAGCAGTACATATGGTTCGAAATTGTATATACCTTATCCATCACATCAATCAATATTTTCGGCGATATATATCCACCATTTAAACTTTCTGAAACTATTTCCACACTCGAGTATTTTCACTGTTCGATCATGCACAAATCCACGTCACTCATGTGCTCCTATTTTAGATTTTTATCGCGAAAATCTTGACATCTCCTGATTTCTGTCTAAAACTCGTCCAACGATATTTCCAAACACGTTTTATTTAGATCATTCAATACTTTTGATAAATATGTATTTTGTTATAATTATTTCTGTCTAACACTCTTTTACCAAAGCTCTCTCTCTCTCTCTTTCTCTCTCATATATATATATATATATATATATATATATATATATGATACTCAGGCATGAGCAGAATTCTATTTATAATTATACTAGAATAATACCCGTCACCGAACCGGTAAAATTCAATCTTCAAACAGAAGAATGTAGCCTCACTTTGATGTACCCTTATGAAGATTAAAACCGTGGCGCAATGGATAAAAGTGCTATTGTTATTTCAAATCTCAAAACGACAGACCAACGAAAATGTTATTTAAAGCACTTATTTCAAATTTAAGCATGACAGACTTACGGATGGACAGAAGCTCTAATATAGATGCAGGGACGCATCTAAGCTCTTATTTACAACTTCAAAGTTTCGTCGGTGGGTCATGTTTATTTACAAAGGTGTCTGCATACTTAATTGTGACAGACCAACGGACCTAAACGCATAGACACATCTGATATTGCTATTTAAACATAACAGACAGAAGAAATATATATATATATATATATATACTGTTAAATAAAGTTTTGATTTTGAGGGGGAGTTAGTTCGTATGCAAATGTAAATAAGTGATTGGTTGAAAAAAAGAGAAATAGTCTGAGTACCCGTTACTTAGGTAGTAGTTATTACGATGTTCATACCCGACTTCGAATCGCAGGTAAATCTGAAGGAGTTTTTGTAAATTAGATAATGTGTTTTAGAAATTTTAAAATAATAACATTTTTAAGAAAAACATTACAAATATATTTTTAAACTAAGTGACATTTTTTTATTACCCGCAAAAAGTACACTAAAGTGTATTAGTTCAAAGCAAATTATTTTTAATAAAAAACAATTTCTAATGTTTTTTGGTCAAAAAATAATTTCTAATGTTTCTTGGTCAAAAAACAATTTGTAATGTTTTTTTTTTAAATCAATTTCTAATATTTGTTGTCAAAACACAATTTCTAATGTTTTTGTAAAAAACAATTTCTAATGTTGTTTGTCAAAACACAATTTCTAATGTTTTTTGTCAAAAATAATTTCTAAGTTTTTTTGCTAAAAAAACAATTTTTTCGCTAAAAACAATACGTAAATACATCAGCGTAGTAACTTACTCTCTCATATACTATTAAATAGCGCGTTTTGTCCAGTAAATTTCTACAAATATTTTAATTCGTCATAGCTATAAAGCGATTGAACCTCGTTAAAGATGGAGATTGCCATACCCAGGTACTGTACTTACACCGCTCAAGGAGCAGTTATAAACTAATGGTATTTTACCCTTAAATGCTTTGTGTTTCAAATATGACACACTCTAACAAAATGCATATTTAATATAATATTCAACGAAAATGTGTCAAACTGCAACTCGTTTCACATTTACAACGAGCCTGTAGGCAAGTATAAGTGGGTATTTGTATGATGTTACATCAGCATACGCGCTAAATAGGCAATCAGTATCTTCGATGCCAAACCAATATAAAAAAAGCAGTTAAGGATTAAAACTAAAGTATGACAGAACCTCTCATATAGATATGTTGACGCATCTAAAAATTTATTTCAAACTGAAGCGTGACAGACCAACGACAAGTCGACGACTTACTCAGTTACAAAAGCCTCGTACAAACACGCGTGGAGGCATCTAATATATATGTCTGTGGGTGTGTTCCTTATAGAAAGAAAGGTTAGAGAATCTACATAAAAACTAAAAGTGTATTCTTATGTAAGATTTTCGCAGGAAAACAACGGAAGTGGTCTCGAACTTTTAAGGGAGAGCTATGATAGCATAAAATTCCTTAAAACTGTAATTATATGCATAAAATTCTCTGTGGAAGACAACGGGATTGGTCTGTAATCTTTACGTGCATCTCAATGTGTCAAATCGCTACGTGTCCCTTATAAGAGAGCTGTGGAGACAGAACTCTTTTAAAACTTCAAATACATATATCAGATTTTAATGAAATTCAGACCATATGTATAAGACACTAATTCGGAGAATTTTCAAAAAAAATCAGTATCTTCCGACTGTATTAGGAGGTGAAACAGAAAACAGTAAAACAAAACGATAATATGGTGTTATGAACATAGCGAAAAGAGATATTGGATTCCGTATTAAATCCCGAGCAATATCGGGTCTTCCTGCCAGTAAAAAAAAATACAAAAATAAAACTAAGTCTGCCTGAACATTTCCCCACGCTAGAAATAGCTACTAGGTTATAATCGATCTTTTTGGTTACTGCCAGTTCTTCAACCAGAATTGCATTCACCGTTACCATAGATACCGATGTATGCGATGACGTCATAAAAATAAATTCTAGGAATTACATGGCAGCAGATCGATGAAGACGATAAGGTTGAATGAAGTAAACGACTTAGCTTTGAGAAGTTGGAACAGTTATCGTCCGTTTTCCACCTATAAATATAGTGATTCGGCGCGTAGAAAATGATCGCCTGACTTGGAACTGATCAAATCATCGGAAAGAATATTTCGTTCTGTCGCAGGATATGTGTTTGGTCCACTTAGGTTCACCGAGAGGGTTAACAAGCTACATTTTATCAGCATAGCCACTACCGTAGCAAAAGGGAGTATGAGCAATCTTTTTGATATCGCTGTCGCTCTAAAAAGTCCAATGATTAAAGTAGTGACGATAAGGAGAGAACACATTACCGCGGGACTGCTTCCTTGCTGACTACAACATAAGTCTTCAAATCTAATGTCAAAAAATTCTTGTCATAACCCGCCCCATGAGTAATCAAACGCAGTTTATACCATTAATGCATATTGATACTTCCATAGTGTTCCTTGATCTCTCGGCTCACAACCATTATGTATTATTACCCCTTATCCTCGAGTGGCTTTGGCCTTGATAAGTAATGACCGAATATGAAGAAATTAGTAACCAGAGAGATATATAGACAACAGATTGATTGAAAAGACGACAGATGCAGATTGGTTCGCCTTTGATGATCGAGTCGGCAGATGCACTTGTTCTCTGCCTCTGTGTGTGTTTTCGTTTCCATGAAGAACGTATCTGTATATAAAATCAAAATAAAAACTATATTTGTTTAAAATAAACGTATATATATATATATACATATATATATATATATATATATATATATATATATATATATATATATACATAATGAGAGAGAGGGGGGTATTTTAATCAGCAAACAAAGAAGATCCGTCGGGCGAGGAATGTTCCGGGGAGAAACAACCAAAGGTTCGGGGAGAAAGAAAAAACACATAAATTAAATTGAAGCAATACTTTTCTATATTCTATACTTATATAATAATATACGCATATAATAGGTTCTACAGTAAAAAAGAAAATTGATTAGCCATTGTTACCGGCGGTATTAGAATGTGTGAGAAATAAAGCCGATTAAGCTAGGAAGTAATCTACATCCCAATCCTCAGTCATCAAATATAATGACGAATTAGGACGAGTGAATATTTTTTTCATAAATATAAAGTGGCCGATAGGAATTTACTGACTGTCCCTAAGACATCAAAGTAGGAAGGTTGATGCGTAAAAGCAATCATGAGAGCATGGAAGTAAGATATGATTGAATACGATAGCATTTATATGAATTTTACGAATGTTGATGGTGAAATAAAAATTAAAAAGGATTGAAATTTTATTAAAGACTGAATTAAAATTGGGAGAGAATAACGAAAATTACTGTAATTAAATAAATAAATATAATTGTGAAAAAAACAACAATTATATATAATCTAGGAACTTAAAATTATTGAATATAAGTGGGGGTTGGAAGTTCGAAAAGTGGGAGGGAGTAGTGCATGTTTGTTAATGCACTGATTTGAAGTTGATGGGAACGGAAGGTGAGAAAGGTCAGTTACATTTTGTTCCGTGATGGTCGTAGATATGTGTAAAATTGGGCGCTTCTCTAGACGCAAATATGTTATGTGTACATATTTGCGTATAGACGTTCACATAATCCTAACATGCCCACTGATAATTATATATATATATATATATATATATATATATATATATATATATATATATATATATATTACTATTTCATGTATCCACATAAAATTTTGTAAGGAGATATAATTTATTATGTATCAATTTTCAGTATTTACTTCAACAGTGCTCGATACGTAAGTAGAGCTAGGTAGTAAGACCCCCGAAATATATTAAACTGTAGAAGTGAGATATCAAACAGTTGCCTACACAGAAATAAATTTACCTTAGGATAACAGTACATAAATAAATAAATAAACAAATAAGTAAAAAAACTAAACTAAACAAAAACCTAACAATTTAAAAATTAAAACCTAAAATAGAAATACAAGGAACAACGTGTTAAAATAAATTCACCCATTATATTGATACAACAAAGAAACAGGATATAGGCCAATCTATAGAAAACAGAGCAATAGAACAGGATATAGGAAGTAACACTAACCAGACCTTTGTTCGTGGGAAGCCGAACGATTGGCTGAAAGAACAACAAAGAATCTGATTGGTTAACTAGCTTGCCGCGTATATAATAACACCCGGCAAAAATATGCATTTTAGCCTGAAGATTACCCCGGGGATGAAACACGGGAGCATCTGTGTAGCTCAATTGCCATAAATATATTTTCATAGCTTACTAAATATATATATATATATATAATCAGTAGGGCATGATAGGATTATGTGAACATATTTGCGTATAGAGATGCGCACAATTTTACACATGTCTACGCCCATAACGGAACAAAATGTAACTGACCTGTCTTACCTTCCGTTCCCATCCACTTCAAATCAGTGCATTAATATATATATATATATATATATATATATATATATATATATATATATATATATTAATTTAGTGGAATACAAAATTTACGACATCATTTTTTTTTTAATTTTTATTTAATCATGCTAGGGAACTTAAGAATTAAAACATTCCATATAACATCAAATGGATCAAAGTTAAACGAAAACGAAAGCCTACAAAACAATGAGATAGATATTGTAGATTATGCTTGTAAGAATAATTATCTACAATTGAACATAATGGTAACCTATTAAACAAAAAAGATGAGATGTTCTCAAACTATATGCACAAGGTATGGTTCAGATATAACAATTATAAGGATCTATTGGTTTACATATCCCCTGTAATACTACATGTAACTGTATACTTAAACAATAAGATGGGTATTTGGAGTCCACATTAAATCATAACAAATCGTAGTAAGTAGTTTTATGAGTGTTATTCATTTTATCACATAAGGAAACTGTAATAAAAATAAAATCTATCGCATTTGTTTATTCACTGTACATAAATCGCATTCATATATATTTTTGTTGTTTAATTTGGTGCGTGTTTAGATTCCAAATTACGTGAACGTTACTTATCAGTTGAATTGTCGTATATTTTTATTTAAGTGTTTCTCATTTGATATAATTACCCTTGGTGTTTAAATTGTAGGGCTTATTTTAATTTATAAGAAATTTCATTTATAGAAAATTTTAATTGTACGAAATTTTTTCGTATTATTTTTTCGTTCTTTTCTTTCCTATTTTCTTTTTAGTTTTTGTTTCTTTGTTTTATTTTACTTTTCTTCTTTATGTTATGCGATTTATATCTACTTTATAATTATATTCTCAGAAAAATATATGTATTTTTCAATAGTAAAAAAGGGCGCCGAAATTATTAAATTAAACAGTAACTTATTTTCTAATGAACCTGCATGTATAAATGCTTTAATTATGTGGGGGTGGGGGGGGTTCTGGTGTTATGAACACAAATTTGGCCTTTCCTTCTGATAAGTCACAAACATTGCAAATCTATTAGATATAACTCGGTATGATGTTTGTCTGAGTAATAATGAAACAGACCGTAAAGTATTGGATCTATTTAAGAAGTAATAATGGCATGGTCACTGGAATCTATTTTGCTATCGTTTATGCTTATATATTTTTCTTTTAACATACTAAAATGCCTATAATGCCAACACAAGTACCCTATTAATATTGTAACCAACACGTGATTCCCGCTAAAACTACGTATAACTATTTAAGCACCACGTTCTTTACTCGATAACCACCCCTGAAGATGGATCCAAATGAATCCGAAAGTACTGGGGATATAAGCGAATACGGTAGATAAATCGGCCAGTTCCCGCTCGAAACCAGTAAACACATAAGGAAATTAGAATGTATCAAAACAAAAATATGCAGACATAAATTGTCCGTCGCATTTAACGAAATATATTTTTTTGTTTGTTTAGTAGACCAGTATAATGTTTATCCATGTCTTGTTATCCGCATTTGCTTTCGGGACAACATTGGATAATGTAAGCGATGTTATTATTTACTTACAAAAGTTTCGGAAACTATTTATTATTAATATGAATTTTTTTCCTCCGCAAATATCTTCGAATGATATTCCCTTCTTTTCTCCTCCATTTTCAATGATGCTTTGCCAATTATAAGATGCGCCCCCCGCTATAACACGTTAGTCTGTAAATCAGTCTGTCACGCTTATGTTTTCAATAGCATTTACTTTAGTCTGTCACGCTTAAGTTTGGAATAGCATTGTCATCACTAAACGCACAGAGTTAATGCTCTGGCCGTTGCTCGCTTTATCAGGCTTAAGTTGGAATTTTCGTCATTCTGCCATAGAAGTTAAAACTAGTATTTTCACCGCTAGGTGCTTGTATAATAAAAAGCCGAAAAAAAGTTTTTTTGTCTTTTAGTGTTGGAGAGGTAAATAAGGGGCATGTAACTCTTCACAACAGCTCTAGCTTTCGATCAATATTTTCCTAACCCTAAACCCTAATCCGAAACCCTAACCCCAACCCTAAACCCAACCCTTTTATGTCCTCTCGACGTTCTTCTTGCACAGTAGCCACATGTGCAACGCCAATTAAAGCCATCAGTTTTGATTACTGGAAAATGTTGCTTAAAATTCGTGGTAAGAGTTACCTGCCCCTTATTTACCTCTAACACTAAAAGACATAAAAACTTTTTCGGCTTTTTATTATACAAGCACCCACCGCTAAACGCACAAATTGAATGGATGCATCTGTTTTTAGATGCCTCCTAGCATCTTTATAGAAGGCTCTGTACGCCAGTCAATCTGTCAGGCTTAAGATTAAAATAGAATATTCGTAGGTTTGGCTCAGTTTTCTTCTCTCTCGTTGGTCTGTCACGCTTATGTCTGAAATAACATTTTTAATTCTTAAGCGTACAGATTGAAGGGACGCTTCTTACGTATATGTTTTGTTTTTATTTGTGATAGATATTTGAATACGTCGTACTGCATTAAAAATGGACGAACCAGTCATGCTCGAAGTCACTTCTTACGGGTGGGGAATGCTGCCAACCGAAACAGCCCAAGGGTGGCCATTTTCTTTACGTCGTCAATCCATTCTCTGTTTACGGGAAAAATAAAATACACCAAAAATAGTAATGTAAATATTATGATATCGAAGCATTATGTGAAATTTTGCAAAACAGTATCATTTTAAATAGAAAATATTTACAATATATATTTTCACCAAACTCTTTAATAAAAAGAAAAGTATTCTTTAACAATTACATCGTGTTATAATGGGGATTGTGTGTCTGTTTAAACCCGAACACCGTCACTATCTAAATAACTATCCTCCTAAGTATGTTACTACTTGTAGGAACATTCTTCTGGAGACTGCTTGGGTGTTCCAGCACATCTCCCTAGCTATCATCCGAGGCAACGCAATGTCTATTATGATGTCATCTCGCAACGTCTAAGACTTCTCGTGTGTATTTCTCGTTTTTACTTGACCTACAAATGATTATTTGTTTATTGAAATGAAAAGATATTTGTTAAATAGTAATATAACACGACCACATCAACTCAAGAGAACCGAAACTGCAAGAAATGGCATAAACTGACCCCCTAAAAAAAAAAACAATGTGATGGCACCAGCATCGGCTGATTCCACACAAAACAGTCCTGAAGGGTCAAGGAGGATAAAACAAAACGATCAGAGAGAGCACTAACAAAATGTACACTGAAAAGGTGCGGAGAGTATAATATATTGCCACCTAAACTCTAGAGAAGTCCAATGGTTAAATAAGAAAAATTAATTTATATTCCTTAATCCATGGATTTTCAAAGATATGCTATTATCATCAGAGGAAGTTCGACAGATAAGTCAGTAAATTTACTGTAATACAAACATTTGAAAATGTAAAAATTTAAATGTTTGAAATAGGCAAAAGAATCATCACCATTGAAGATTTTACTCTCTTCAGACGACACAGCTATCTATGGCAGCACTTTGAAGAGCATTAGCAATCAAACCCAAGCTGATTCTGTCTTCCGACCAGAATCACATGTTACAATCGTGGCTAATGTGGTGCATTACCTTTAATACCTCAAAAACCAAGCTTATCTCCTTTCCCCTACCAACACTCGGATCTTCGTTGTTTCTTTAGTTGAAATAAATGTATCTTTCCTCGAGGAAGCATCTTGCTTTAACAAGCTGTTAAGACTGACTTTCACCCGAACTTTAAATGGAAGATTTACATCAAATCTTTTGCTAAAGTTGCTAGAAAATAGTTGGATCTTTCTACCGCTCCAGGAAGTACCTTTCTCTTTATGCAATTCTTTATCCATATAAGTGACAAGTACGGACCCCAGAAAAATGACTGCTGACACATCTGGAGGAGATTCGCTCAAATTACACTTTTCCTGCCTTAACGGGGTACAAAATCGATTTCGCAATCTAGTTAGAGATGATATATTTCTCCCCTACAGCCTCTTTTTTCACAGAAGAGACGTTCCTAATTTTTCTCGACTCGAGAACCCATTTTTCCCCTGTAAAATATTCACAGCAAGAACTTGTCTTTCTACTAACACTGCGAAGAATTTTCCTTTCTCTCCCTCTCTGTACATAAAACTAAACAGAACTTCCATAAACAGAGTTTCTTTTCAATAACTTCCAGGTTATTGAACCCGTTACCACAGGAATACTTCCCTACAAATTACAATATGGTCGTTTCCATGTTCAATATCGACAAATACTTGTCGAGATGTCCTCTTACGTAATCAAACCATGCCCATCTTTATTAATCTTTTCATAGTTTTGTTTCATCGTCCAACAATTTCATTAACCCTTATTCTCGAGTGGAAATTGGCTTTAGTAAATGGTGACCCATTAGTATGGAAACTACTTAACCCTGAATAATAAACAATGGACGTACAGAGAAGAGTGCTCGACCGGTTTCCATTGGGCCAGACTGTGTCAAGTTACATGGCATTGGAGCTAGGATCAAAATGTGGTATCTATGTAAATACAAGTTGCAAACTCGTGAATACAAAAAGAGTCAAGTATAAATACGTGTTCCCTATCTGAAGATAGCGCAGGACGTTGGGGTTCTATTAGATCTCAACCCGGTTAAAGTAGTCTCTTTCTTAACCCTTAATATGTCACATTTCAGCAAAATGCATATTTAATATAATATTCAATGAAAATGTGTCAAACTGCAACTTGTTTCACATCTGAAACGAGCCTGTTGGCAAGTGTGAGTAGGTATTAGTATGATGTTGCATTAGCAGACCCGCTGAATAGATAATCAGTATTTTCGATATCAAGCCAATATATAAAATAAAGGATTTAAGGATTAACACTGTCACCGATATTGAGCGCTACATCTATAGATATAAAAATAATAAAACTGTATGTACTCTCTCTCTCGTGTGTGTGTGTGTGTGTGTGTGTGTGCGCGCACGCGTGTGTGTGAATATCGACATTGCTCAAAAGTAGCGGAGAAATAGGTTTACTTTAAAAAAATAAAATGTAATTAAATCCGAATCGAAAACGGAAATCAACAGCCGGAAGCGACAATATGAAGACACACATTGCAATTTGTCGGGAAAACATTTTCATATTTTCCAGGTTTTAAAGTTTATTTTAGTTTTTGTTTACGCCATTTTTGTATTTCATATTTTTAATTCCTTTTATTTCATAGATTTGTAAAACTTATTTTATACTTCTAATATACGTTTTATTATATTTTTTCTAAACCTTTACGTCTTTTCCTTTTTCTTTTTTGTTTTTTCGTTTTTGAAATCGTCCATGCATCTTTATGATAGGCTCTGTCTGGTTGGTGGTCGATCGGCATGTCACGTTGGAGTTTAAAATATTGTCTTCGGCGTTTAACGCGCTGCTTGAATTATCGCATTTTATTTTAGATGCGTCCAAGCATCATTATAACCGGATCTGTCCGTCAGTCCGTCTGCCACGCTGGAGTTTGAAATTGCATTTTCATTCGAAAACGCACAGATTAAATGGACGCATCTTAAAAACATCCATCGTCGTCTTTGTTAAGAAACATATTAATTTACTTTAATTTAATTTATTTTCAATTTATTTATTTATTTTTAATTTATTTATTTATTTTCAATTTATTTATTTATTTTCAATTTATTTATTTATTTATTTTCAGCATATTAATTTACTTTAATTTAATTTATTTTCAATTTATTTATTTATTTTTAATTTATTTATTTATTTTCAATTTATTTATTTATTTATTTTCAATATATTAATTTACTTTAATTTAATTTATTTTCAATTTATTTATTTATTTATTTATTTATTTATTCCCTCGAAAAATTCTACTTTCTTTTTCTTTTTGATTTGATTTGATTTCCGTCTTTCTCGTGTACATTCTTAATTTGATATTATAATCATATAGAAATCTTAATTTGCCTCGGTGTATTTGTCCTTGTTGATCTGAAAAGCACTTAAAAACGTAATCTTTTCCGATCATTCTATCTTCCTCAGAGGGAAATTACAAGAATTTATTAGAAAAAAAGAGAACCTCAATATTTTATCCATTTTTACCTCTCTACCTTGGTAACAGGAACAGTCGGCGTTTCTCCTAAATAGATAATGACCCGTGTGCACTCTTGCTCCCATCCCTGAGCCCACATTCTCATTTCTTTTAATTTTTTAAATAAATAAAAACTTCGCCTATCCTTTTTATGGATGCTTGTTGAATAAGACATGCCCTTCTGGTAAGGAGCAAAATGTAGTATCTGTTTTGATACCACACTTCATCTTTTCTGTTCTCGTTCAGTGAAAGAGAACCCCTTCTAGACTGAGGCAATTTTTAATTTTTATCCCAATCTACAGTTCCCCTTTTGATTGAGCTGTTTGTATCTCCGCATTAAAAGTCGGCATTGTGTTAAACTCTGTCCTCGTGTGGAAACGAAAAGTAAATAAGAACAGGCGGCTTGATAGCTGCTTGGCTAATGTCTACCAACCTGAACAGCCTGCATCTCTCCGTAGACATTGCCCCTGCCGATGTGAGACAGGAAGTTCCCAGGCCAGTAGAGATCACAAAGATGAACCCCATTCCTTTTCACTGAAGTCAAGAGGGAGCTTCCTAAGTTATGTCCAGCCTCTTACAACATCTTAGCGAAAAAAACAGTCTACAGCCATAAACCAGAAGGCTAGAGAATGACTCTCTTCTGTTGAAATAAATGTCCTCTCTCTCTCGCTCTCTCTCTCTCGCTCTCTCTCTCTCGCTCTCTCTCTCTCTCTCTCTCTCTCGCTCTCTTTCTCGCTCGCTCTCTCTCAGAGCTGGCATTACCCCTGCAGATGTGAGACAGGAAGTTGTCAGCCGAGTAGAGATCATAAAGATAAATGTAGATTGTGATTCTTCTTTGCTTTCTTTATTATCAGTTATTATTAAGAGTAAGCCTCCTGTGCTTTGCTCATAAAATACATTTGCATCCTTAATTACCGTAATTACGTACGTAAACTTTTATTATATAGATTTTTTTTTTTTTTTTGAAAATTTTCAATTTTCAAGTCAAAAACTTAAAATAATTAAATTAAATGTCGTTAATAAGTTTATTCCTATAGAAACAACATAACACGATTTTTTGACCGGTTGGATTTTCTTGTTGCTATTTGTTTCCGGGTACTTACGGGAGGGACCATGTGAAGGATGCCAACATCCATAAGTGAAACCGGTGCCATGGAATCGAATAGATTCGAACTTAGACCACCCAGGTCGTAAGTTTGCGGTGTTACCCCACTGCTATTCGACATACATTGGGATAAAACGCTGTCTTTGCTGTGTATGTGTTGTTACATTGAATGGCCGATAATAATAAAGACAACACGGTGGTATATTTACAAGAGTGTATTTACAGAAATACACAATAGTCGGTTACAGAAAGACTGCATTCGATGCTGTGGCTATGACTGCCACCAATGACTGCAGCCATGGCGGCATTTACTTCTTTCCCACCGCAGGAAGATATGGCACAAAGCCGGAAAGTGGGGAGAATAAAGTCAACACCCATAACGAAGGGGCACTCTGGCCTCCTAAAAATAGCCTGGGAAGCGCCGTCGGCATTCCCCGGTCTGGGCGCCTCAATCAGTTTGCATTGAACTAACTCCACCTCAAAGTGGCGAGTCAAAGCCATGGGAAGGTGGATTTCCTAGGACTACCTTGGACAAATACTTCAGCCCGACAAATAAAAGGCCACCGAAATGGTCCTATTTCTGTCATACTGACTGTCGATATCAGATCCTCGACTGGAAAATGAATGCCGCCACGAGTGCCACAACACTTGGTCTTACCTATGCATAGTCTCTGGAAGAATCCATCTACTCCCAAAATAAGCTAGGTCACCATCACAGCATTACAGTATGAATGACAACCGCGAACACATCTTACGACAAACTAATAGAAATGAATGCCAATATTTTATTCTTCCTATACTTTTATTTGAGAAAGTTGTTTGATTTTGGTATATGGCATTGTTTCCAAACGTTATCGTGATAGAATGACGAAAATTGTATTTTAATATTAAGTGTGACAGACAACAGGATCGACCGTCCTTAGCTTCTTACAGAGATGCGCCGAAGCATCAAAAATGCTATTTCAAACGTTAGGCTGACCGACAGACAAAGCTTTCCATAGAGATGAATGGACGTATTATTTCAAACCTCTTATTCACATGCAAAGTAAAGATTCTCTTTGTTAACCAGCGGAATCGGATATGCAACCATGTTTGCAATGGCAGCAATTTTCAAACCTCAAAAGAATCGATACATTCATTTGGGACAGCTGCTTAACAGAGATAATAGGAAATAAGCAATTGGTCGATTTTCTTTTTAATTAAATCTCTTATATTAATTTTTCCATTATATTAATTGGTAAAATATTTTTAATGATTACTATGTCTTTATATATTCATCTCGAAACTAGTCATGTTATGAAATATAGGGAAAGGTGTATATTTTAAAGTAAAATAAAGTTAAAAGTACAGAGTGACCTCCCAAAATGCAACCGACGGGATTTTGCAATATTTGGTACAGATGACATTTAGTCTATGCCTGATTTTTCCGCAATGTTTCAGTCATGAACGTTCAACGATATTATCTTCAAAATGCGAAACTCGGCGTTTATCAACACTGAGCGCCCCCTAGTGGTCGTTACAAAGATTAAGGGCAGATAAATAAGTATTGTGATGGGTAAACAGTGCTTTCAAAAAGATGAAGAATCTCTCCACATTTCAAATAGCTCCTTCCTCCTCTCTTCCTCTTTTTATCTTCATCCTCGTTCCACCTCACCCCCCTTTCTCTTATTCATAACAAGTCTCCGCCCTTCCTTACTAACTTAGCAACCGGAAGTTTGGTACTTCCACTTCCTACCAAGTCTCCTACCTATCGAAAGTGTTACACAAAAGTAACGAACGCACTAGTGTATTGCTACTAGATCCCTGAAACGTTCCTTTGAAACCAGAAGAAAATGTGTACGGTTTCCAATTTGTAAAATTTTATTACATATTTTGCCTGGTTCGATTCAATTCGTATAATTACAATTGTTTTTTTCTACTTGCAACAGTTAATTTATCTAGTTTCTAAAAGATCATCTATTGCTTAGTGAAAACATTAATCGATGCCTTTGATGTGTGTTTTAGATGATTAAGCCTACAAAGTATTCGCTTCTCGGCTCTGTAATATGCACATCAAAATGTGTACCACTGTGCGGAAAAAAGCACACGTATTCCTCTTCCTAACGAGTAATATACACATCAACTCGCATTGCACTCATGTACTCACGTTACTGTTGTTGTATTACTGTTTAGCTTAAAGGAATGACTTCACATAGTGGTGTATAAAATATATCCATATATATTTTATTGCTCTGTTACGGCGAACGAGTGGGATGATAGAAATGGGTGGAGGAAGCACTGGATTTGATGGAAGATGATATCTTGAACTCGCTGGCCAGCAGATTTTCTCGGTCTCAATTTCGGTATGTTTATACAGGGTGGGCAAAAATAAGGGTCCTATTTTTAAAAATTCATAACTTTTTTATTTATTGATTTTTTTAAATTTTTTTTTTAGAATAAGTAAAGGACCCCTTCCGAAGCAAGCATGAGCCGCATTAGCCCTACGGAACGTACCCTCATTTAGAAAACATTATTTTTGCTTAAAAAACTCAAAACAGTGTAAAAAACAATACTTTAGTTTTTGTAAGTTTTAAGAAGTGTTTTTCGGCTAAAATTTGTTTTGTTTATTTCAAAAAATCTCGGAAGGGTCAGTCTACACACACATAAAGTTTGGTGAGTTTAACTTTTATTTTGTGGAAGTTATTCAAATTCAAGTTATTCAAATTTAAAGATAGGACCCTTATTTTGGCCCACCCTGTATAAAATTTGTAGACACCCACGCATATACCTGCAAACAGCAATTCTGGAATGTTGCCTTCGCTCGTTCTCCGCGTGTCTAACATCAAACCGAATTTCCATGAACAGAGATTCTTTCAAATAACCATCTATTTGTAGAACACATTGCTACACAATTGCAAGATTTTATTCACCTTACTGATCATCTTTTAACAACAAACACTTCGGTAGATGTACGGACAGTATTGTTTACAGAAAAAACACTCGACATGTGTATGTCAATCCAGGATCTTTCCTCTATGTACTCCTCAGAAACCCAAAAAACTTTACCTTCAGAAAAATGTATATATTTAAATATATGTGTGTATGTGTATTTAGGCTGTATATTTTAATTCAGGCAAACATTATTAAATAATACGGAATGTTTTTGCTTGATAAGAATGTGTTTTTATTTGTTCAATTTAACGAGTCGTCTATTTAGGCCTCACTGAACTCACATAAACCAATTTGAGGGAGATATTAATTAGATTATTGAGAAAATTGTTAATAAGACTATTTAGAACATTGTTTATCAAGCAAAAACACTCTGTGTTATGTAATGTTTGCCTAACTATATATTTATAAATACATGTAGATCTTAATTTCCCTTAGATATGGCGACTGCTTCCAAATTCTAGGCTGACTCTGTAAACCGGGTTCGCGCCGCCCGACCATTTTAAATTGTTACTTTCCTGCGCTAATAAGAGCAAGAGGCTTGAAACGCTAGCGTCTGTAGGTATAAATAATTTAATATTTATTAAAATATAATATATATATAACATTTATCAATAAAAATATTATATATATTTATATTATATATATATGTAATATTTATTAATAAAAATGTTATATATATATAATAGTTATTAATAAAAATGTTATATATATGTAATATTTATTAATAAAAATGTTATATATATATAATAGTTATTGATAAAAATGTTATATATATATAATATTTATTAATAAATATATATATATAATATTTATTAATAAATATATATATATAATATCTATAAATAAATATATATATATATAATATCTATTAATAAAAATATATATATAATATCTATTAATAAAAATATATATATATATAATATCTATTAATAAAAACAATATATATATAATATCTATTAATAAAAACAATATATATATAATATCTATTAACAAATATTATATATATAATATATATTAATAAAAAATATATATATATAAGTGTTAATAAAAATGTTATATATATAATATTTATTAATAAAAATGCTATATATATATATATAATATGTATTAAAACAATTTTATATATATATAATATTTATTAATACAAATATTGTATATATATATATATAATTTATTAATAAAAATATTATATATATAATATTTATTAATAAAATTATATATATAATATCAATCAAATCATTATATATATATAATATTTATTAATCAAATTAGTATATATATATACATGATATTTATTTAAAAATTAGTATATATATATATATATACATGATATTTATTAATAAAATTATTGTACATATATATGATAATAATTTTATTAATAAATATTATATTAATAAAATTATATTTATATATATATATATATAATATTTATTAATAAAGTTATTATATATATATATATATATATATATATATATTACATTCCTGAAACAGTTTTTCGTGGTAAACAACTGATGATCCCTTGAAATAGTGTTAGAAACAAACTAATATAATAACTGTAAAAAATAAATTGACTTACATGAGTGATTTTCCACTGAAAGACTTGGGACTGAAAGTTTTTTTTTTGTTTGTTTTTTTTTAATATAGTTTTAATGGTTGAGAAACTTCCGAGACTATATATATATATATATATATATATATATATATATATATATATATATATATAACGGAAGTTAATATTCTAATCTTATAAAGAAACTTAAGAAAAAAGTAATTGATACATCACAAGTAATAAGATCAATTTCAAACAATATAGTGTGCAGCTTGAAATACTCAAATCATAACGAAAAGGCCGCAGAGTACACCGACCGAAACAATACCACTTATAACACGATCCTTTTCAATCTAATATCAATAAAACATTTGTCATAAACCGCATTCATAAGTCATCAAATGTTATTCATTCCATTTATCATTTAATCCTCTCATAGTATTCATCATCTTTCAATTGTCAATATATCCACCTTATCAACCCTAAATATTGAGTGGTTTTTAGCCTTGATAATTGTTGAGTTATTAGTAAAAATATTTACTTTTGAATTGCGCGCCAGTGTCTGTTTCACTTGCTTGTAAATGTATAAAAGATGTGCTATTCTATAGTTCTGCTGTCACTTTGTTCGCTTTTCTTTTGCAGGATCGGACTGTGGTGGGAAACCAGTAAAGAACACGTCTACAGAACAACAGTTACTTCAGAGTTTGATGAGAGGCTATGACAAATCAGTTCGACCTGTTTACAATTCTTCAAAAGCCGTAGTCGTTGGGCTCGGCTTAACGCTGACACAAATCCTGGACGTGGTGAGTCATGGTGCACGACATATCTTATGGTTCCATTCTTTTAACGTAGTCATTTATTTCCTATGAATCAGATGATTTTATTGTTGCCATTGGTTTATCCCATTTCGTTCTCGTTATAATCCATTCAAGAAAGACACGGGATACTTACGGATGGACAACGTGAAGGTTGCCAACATCTTAAGTGAAAGTGTTTCTGTTGAACAAACTGGATTCGAACTCAGTCCGTGTCGTTAACCACTTAGCCATTGTATCCTCCTGTTTTCGTAGTATACTATTGTGATTCAGAGCACCCTGCTTAACTCCTCAAACACTATTGCCTATGACAATGAAAGAATATTATCAATGACAAACGATTATACATGAGAATAATCGTGTTTACTTAAGTATTTTTATGACATCATCATTTGTAACCACGTGTTTTAATATTTTCATATTTTCGAGATGGAACAAGTGAAGATTACTAACATCTTATGTGAAAGTGTTTCTGTGGAATGAACTATTTTTTTTTACTTAGTTCACCCCAAACAAGGCAAGTGTTCACTGTAGACGTAAGGAGCTACTGAGAATTAGGGTGAAAGTTATGGGGATCATCATAAATTTAGAGTTGTGCAGCGAGATGCTTGTTCATATTAGTTTTAAATGTCGGCATGGCTGTACAGTCGATGAAACAAAGAGCAGGCAGGGAATTCCAAAAGCCGGCAGCTGGAGGAAATGAGATTTGAAATAGAAGGCTCTCCCTCAGCTAGGGGACTTCCGCAGTGAATGGATAAGATTTAGCTGATTACGGGGTTGGTCAAGTATATTAACATTTCATTGAAGTATTTGTAAAACAAGCACAACACATTGCGGCGATGGGACAGGGGCTGGAGCTTAGTGAATAGTGAGGGTCTTATTAGATTATATACTCTTTTTTTGGACCTGGTCTAAGACGGAGAGATTGATAGATGGGGCACCAGCCCAGATGTGACAACAATACTCCATGAATAGGCGGATGGTGGCTTTGTAGAGATATCGGATGCTTTCAGGTGTGAGAAGTTTTCTAGCACGGTAGAGGGAGCCCACTTTCTTTGCAGCAGGTTTGGCAATGTCTTCTATGTATTTGTTCCAATTAATGTTAGCTGTGAATGTTAGGCTAAAGAGTTTGAACGTTGGACTCTCAAGTAGGGTGTTATTTGCCATGACAATCGGTGGTCGAATAGGTTTCTTGTAGATGTTGAAGGAAAAGAGCTTTGTCTTAACAGCATTAAATTTTACCATCTTTTTATGACTCCATTCCACTACTGAACTGGATTCGAACTCACTCCGTGTCGTTAACCACTGTACTCTCATATTTTCGTAGTATACTATTGTGATTAACAGCACCTCTGTTTAACTTCTCAACCACTATTGCCTATGACAATGAAATTGGCGCACACACAGAGTATTATCATAGGCAAACGATTTTACATTAGAATACTCTTGCTTACTTAAGTCTTTTTATGACATCATCATTTGTACCCACGTGTTTTAATATTTTTATATTGTTCAAATGTTTTCCAATACCACTTAAGGTATGATCATGGACCTTTTACAGGCATCGCGTTAATTTGAACTCATTTTCCCAGCACCGAAATAAATTGGACATTCTTTTATTCTATCGAATACAATTCAATATATTTTCATGGCTGGAAAGTGATTTGTGGGAATAAGTAAATAATTTGAACAAATCATTTACAAATAAACGTTTCAGATTATTTTATCTACGTTGAAACAATATACGAAACTAAACAAATGAATAAGTTAATGAGTATAACACTGGGTCTGCTTTAAATCTCATTAGTGAAAACAATATTACCCAGGATTAGATATTATTTAAAACGAGAAGAATACTCGTCCTAGGACAGGTAAAATTAATTATCCGAGCAAAACAGTTTTGCACTACTTTTCTGTCCCCTTACGAAGCTTAAATCAACATATAATGATACTGAAACTCATGTCTAGTATCCTCATTCCAATTTTGATCAAAATCTATTTGATGATTTTGATTCTAAAAAACGTCTCAAATTTAAAGCTTAAAGTTAAGGGGTATTAAGACGAAACAGAAATTCAAGGAATCTTGCTTAATTGGTGTCTATTGACTATGGATCAAATTTAATGCAAATCTGAAATATTTAAAATTTTAAATAAAAGGTCGTGTCCATATGCCCCCGGAAACACTTTAAAATATTTCAAATCTCATTAATGAAAATAATCTGGGCGTGTGTAATTTTTACAGTATATGAAATTAGTTGAAGTGAGTCCACTGGAATGGGCAAAACAAAGTATACTCGTTAAAAAAAAACATTGGCTGATATCAGAATCTTTATGATGACGTCATCAATTTTACTCAAATTTGTTCTGGTTGTTTGCCTAAATTTGAACGAATTTTCTAATGACATAATATCAAAATCTAGCAGGACTACAAAAATATATGATAGAGAAATTATTTTTAATCATGAAATATTTCTGACAACAGGGGATCTATATCTAAAATGTAAAACTTTGCATTTCTTTTTTTATAGATGCCCAGTGTAAACCCCAAAATATTATTATTGTTCTCGTTGATATCAAAATGACGGTGAATGATCAGGAAGAGAGTAACCCTAACCCTATTCAATCGTCTAGATGAATTGCTGTATGATACGAACTAATGTAGTTGTTAATAGTAAAATAAGCGAACGCCCACATATTCAAAGCAATGGCTAAATCTTTAGAAAGCGATCTCGAGTCCGTAGTAAAGTTGGACCAAAGATGAATGGTTACGTTTAATGCTACCACGACAAAATTCCTTTTAAACATTATAGGAAACCTTTCCAACCATCAATTCCCAATGGCCGATAGTAACTTTCCCGAGATGCCAACGTTTAAACACCCCGGCTTAACATTCACAGGAAAAATGAATTGAAATAAATACATAGAACATACGAATACTGCTGTAAAGAATGTAGGTTCCCTACATCATTCTAGTAAACTTCTCACACCTATTAGTATCCTACATCTTAATAAGTCCACCATTCGCCCATGTATGAAGCATTGTTGTCACATTCAGTCGGCTGCATTCCCATCCATTACTATTTCCCTTTAATTATGATGTGAATATGTAAATATATGAACAAATAAATATGTGTATAAATAAAAGCCAGAAAATCGAACACACGCATATCCAAGGCAATGGCTGAATCCTTAGAAAGAAACTTAGTTCTAGTCTGTATTAGAATCAGGGCGAAACATAGAATGTTACATTTAATGCAACCAAGACAAAGCTTCTTTCTTTTAACAAGTATAAGAAATCTTTCCAACTATCGATTCTCATAGCCGATAGTACCCTTCCCGAAAGTGTAACGTTTAGACTTCTCGGCCGTAAGATCAGTTAGAATAAATACATAGAAGATACTGTCAAATCTGCTGCAAAAAAAAATGAGATCCGTAAACTTCTCACACGGGCCAGTATTCTATCCTTGTATAAAGCCACCATTCACCCATGCATGGAGTATTGTCACATTTGGGCTGGTGCACAAACCACCAGCCTCTCCGTCTTGGACAGGGGGGAAAGAGTATATCCTAATAGGTCCTGTACTGTCTACAGAGCTCCAGCTCCTGTTCTAACGCCGCAATGTTGCTTCTTTGTGTTTGCTTTACAAGTACTTCCACGGAATGTGCTCCGATGAACTTACTGTACCTGTGCCCACTCAACGTAAATACCCCCGATAAACCACACTAGCAGCAAATGCATAACCCTTCACTGTAGAGGTCCGCAGATACCAGAAAACATTCTGCTCTCATAGCTTCTTTGCTCAAACCGCTTATCTGTTGAACCCTGCTTCCTGTTTCCTCGACTGTACCAACGTGCAGAAAGTTCAATGTAATGTTAACAAACATCTTGCTATAATCCTCTCTACTTAGTATGTCACTAATCACAGTTGCCTGTTACGTCTCAATGGCAATGTGTATTATTTGGGGTGAATAAAAATGTTAAATGAATATCAAATGCCTAGAGCAAAATTAATGGAGTTGTTTTTAACTGCTTAAATTATTACAGCTACAAAGAAAAAGAATAGAAAGTAGTTGTCGTTATGCTTCTAGTTTTAAGCTAAAGAAAACGGCTGCAACATAAAGAGCAAAAAAGATCTACATTACTGCGACGGCTACTACTGTTACGTGTCATCATTACAACAACAATACAGCTATTTACATGACGACGATCGGCAATCTTCTGTTGTCGAAATAATTCCCCATTTAAAGTTACTCCACGAGAGAAATGTACCAGTTATACAGAGGTTAAACAAAATAATTAGAACAGTATAAATTTTACACTTATATTTCAAATGACATGTATTAAGAATATTGTAGATCAGTTTTTTTCTATATAGTTGACTTTATATTTGTAATTCATTTTCAGATTTTAGTAACATAGAATATAAATGTCTGATATGACGAAACTTTGAAAAAAGGAAATAGTTGAATCTTATATGACTTGAACCTCGATCTGAAAACAGTTTGACTGTTTAATTTCTTTGGAGGACCACCATTAAAGAAGCATAGAAAAGTATCTAGCAACCCAAATAATTCTGGCCAGACTTCTAAACTTATCGACACAGGCCGACGAGCATTAAAACGCATTGTAGACGAAAGCATCGGACTGTTGCCACCCAAGTAATTACTTTGTTTAATGAACATCGAACACTCTTAGCCATAAGTTAAATAAATGTCATGGAAAAACATTTATGATATGTGTGTGTGTTTACGTAAGAGACAAAGCCAGTCTATAATCGGCATTAAACGTCGAAAAATATCTTGATTCCAGAAAAAATGTCGGTATGAAAATATCATTAAAGAGTTTATACGCCGTAAAAAAAAAATTTTTAAATACACTCCTCACACAATCATTCTATTTTTTTACATTTTTTCAATATTTGCATAAAAAGAGATATTTATTTGAACTGCTATACCTGAATTTAATATCTATTTCTGCTTATTTGTTCGATAAAAAAAAAACATTTATCGTCAGCGATAGATTATTTTTCACTTCAACTTCCGGTTCAGAAAAGGGAAAAATAAAAATGGCGTCTTTTTTATCGTTTTTCTAGCCCCTGTTTTTTTTTATTAACACACTCCGTTAAAAACGAATTGATCGGGATATGAAATCAAATAGAATATTTAGTTTTTACATTTCTCTTCGCTTTCAAAGACCAGTTATTTCTTGTGAAAGAAATGGATACATATTTATGAATAATTTATTGAATGCAGAATGATGACTCCCTTTCAAAAGTTTGGGAAATTTTGCTGATTCAGACGTAAACATTTATGTTATTCATACGAGTTGTTTTGCTAGAAAAATAGTAGGATTGCACTAATATGAGCTTGTCTGTGTATATTTGTCTGTCTTCTAGTTTCCGACAATTAGACGTAGATGTATGAAATTTAGTAAGATTAATCTGCAACAAATGTGGGTTACCTTGGAAGAATATATATATATATATATATATATTATTATTATTATTATTATTATTATTAATTTATTTTTCAGATAAGATCAGATATATACACACTTTTTTATCAAAGTTTAGTGAAGAAGAAGAAAGAAAGAAAAGCAATAACAGTAATATAGAAGAACGGTCCAACTTAGCAAGAAGAAGAAATATAAGGGGGAGGAGGAGGATCACGATAGGGAGTTGGATTATTATAGAAGAGGGAAAAGAGTTGGGTGAAGGAGTAAGTGATGAAAGGAAAGGCTATGGGGAATTGAGTGAAGAAGAAGAATAAAAAGAAGGGGAGGAATCGTATGAAAAGTTTAGAAGAAGAAGAAGAAAAAAAAGAAGAAAAGAAGAAAAAAAAAGAAGAAAAGAAGAAGAAAAAGAAGAAGAAGAAGAAAAGAAGAAGAAGAAGAAGAAGAAGAAGAAAAAAAGAAGAAAAGAAGAAGAAGAAAAAAAGAAGAAAAGAAGAAGAAAAAAAAGAAGAAAAGAAGAAGAAGAAAAAAGAAGAAAAGAAGAAGAAGAAAAAAAGAAGAAAAGAAGAAGAAAAAAAAAAGAAAAAAAAGAAGAAAAGAAGAAGAAAAAAAGAAGAAAAGAAGAAGAAAAGAAGAAGAAAAAGAAGAAGAAAAAGAAGAAGAAGAAAGCAACAAAAGCAATAACAATAATAAAGAAGGACGCTCCAACTTAGACCTATCTGACTCTTATAACGAGTCAGTTATTTTCTGGAGCGGTAGAATGATCCAAACATTTTGCCACAGATCTTAGCAACAGCTTTAATGTGAGTCTTCCATGCGCGGTCTGGAGTGAAAGTCAGTTCTAGGAGCTTATCAGAGTAAGGGGCTTTCTCGGGAGGAGAGAGAGAGCGAGAGAGATTCATATCAACTGAGGCGAAACAAGGACCTGATCGTTGGTGGTGAAAGGAGAGTAGCTTGCTTTTGGAGGTGTCAAAAATGACAATTACTTTTTCCCCGTGGAACTATGTGCTCCAGGTCGGAAGGGAGATAATCAGCAAGATGTTGATCACCAATGCTCTTCGAAGTGCTGCCATAGACAGTTGTGTCAAAACAATGAACTCAGAATATGACTTGGAAGATCATTGATGAAAATCAGGAAGATAGGTTGGGTAAAGAATCGATCCTTTAGGTACGCCGGCGTTGATGCTATGTGTTTCCGACTATCAACGGTTTCTTTTATAGACACATCAGAGAGAAAGGATTTGATGGATTGAGAAGAAAGACATTTCAGATCTTCCATAGCGAACAAGTAAAGAAAATGAAAGCGGTTAATAAGTAGTAGTAGTTGTAGTAGTAGTAGTACGAGGAGGAGGAGGAGGAGGAAGAGGAAGAAGAAGAGGATGAGTAGGAGAAGACAATCGACCAAAACGTAGGAAAAAATTGTAAAAAATCATTTGGAAGTGAATGTTCGCGTGTGTGCTAATGTTCATTTGAGTTTACTTATAGGTAAGTGTGTGTGTGTGTGCCTATTCGAGTCTACTCTTGGGTATGTAAACCTTTCTTTTTTTTATTACATAGTTCACCTCAAACCAGGCAGACCGCCACTGTAGACGTAAGGGGCTACTACAGATTAGTGTGAACGTTTTGGGGGTCATTCTAAATTGAGATATGTCTTTTAACATTAGTTTTGAATTTATGCATGTCAGTACAGTTGATGAAACAAAGTGCAGGCAGGGAATTCCAGAGGCCGGCAACACGAGGAAAGAAGCAATTGGAGTGAAAGGCTCTCCGTCATCTGGGGACCTCAACAGTTAATGGATGGGACTTAGCTGACTGTCGGGTTGGTCTAGTGTATTTACGTCGAGGGGTTACCAGAGCAGCAAGTTCATCGTAGCACAATCCATTGAAGTATTTGTAAAACAGGCAAAAGGATGCAACATTGAGGCGATTAGATAGAGGCTGGAATTTGGTTGACAGTGAGGGGCCTATTAAATTAGCGACATTTTAACCTTGTCTAAGAGGGAGAGACTAGTGGATGGTGCACCAGCCCAGATGTGGCAACAATACTGAATGCATGGGTTGATGGTGGTTTTGTAAAGATATAGGATAATGTAAGGTGTGAGAAGTTTACTAGCACGGTATATGGAGCCTATCCTCCTTATAGCAACCTTGGCAATCTCTTCTATGTGTTTGTTCGAATTCATGTTTCCTATGAATGTTAGGCTGAAGAGTTTGAACGTTGGACTCTCAGGTAGGATGTTATTACCCATGGCAATCGGTGGTTGACGAGGTTTCTTATACTCATATATGTATGTATATATATATAGATATACCCTCAAATTAGATCAAATGGAAATCCCTAAATGATTTAGCTATAAGGATCAATTACTAACTTGCAAATACCACTGAGTATTTAATTGAATACACCTTAATATATATATATATATATATATATATATATATATATATATATATATATATATATCTATATATATATATATATTGACTATTTAAATCATTTTTCATATCAAATTCTAGATTAGCAGCATACACAAAAGTATTATAATTATTAACAGCTGTTTAAAGGCAATGTTTTTTAATGTTTTTGTATGACTCAAAATAAACACTGCCTTGAAACAGCTGTAAAGAACTATAACATCTTTGTGCATGCTCTTAATTTGGAACTTGATTTGAAAAATCATGTAAATTATATATTTATTTGAGGTACATATTTATAAATAGTTTTAAATAACAGCGGATATTTACTCTTAAAGACTCTTTCAACAAACATCTTGTCAGGAGAAATCGTTGGTTGAAAAATGTATAATTACCGGAAAAGGCAATGATGTGTAACTTAAATACCGATGGGATGGGGGAATAAGCATTTTAAGAATAATTAATTTATTTTAATAAATCGAGTAAAAACGTTTTAAACGCAAGTTACTTTTAAAGGGTGAGAAATAAACTAGCCAATCAACTTTCCCCAAAGAAAATTTTGAAAAAAAAAAAAATTAAATAAATGGTTTTATCATTTTAATTGCGCCATGTGTTAGTTTTTTTTTAATTCACTTAAATACATTTTTATGTGTGCTTCAAAGATGTTGTTAATTTCCTTATTCAAGAAGGGTCAACCAGTGCTAAACATCGACCGGACTTAACTTATTCTAACGTCCCTTACATCTTGACGTGTTTTTCTGCCTCTATCGTGATTCGACCCCTCGGGGTTTATAGCATCGAAATGAGGAAAAAGAAGAAAAATAAAACTATCAGACAGTCTCGCCTGACAACGTTGTTTTACAACGAAATCTTGCAAAAGAAAATAATAATAAATAAATGATTTTATCATTTAAATTGCACCATGTGTGTTTTTATCAAAGTTTCACTTTATATACACACACACACACATATATATATATATATATATATATATATTATTTATTTATAATCTCTAAATTTCTCCTTCTACCATCCCTTATTCCTTTTCATTCAACTGAGTCTTGATCTTCCTTAGATTTCAAAATTCATATTATTATTGATTTATTGATTTACCTTGTATTTCACAGTTGATTTTAGTTTTGAATTCAAATTTAAATAAACCAGATTTTTTATTTTAACAGTTGCCTCCCCTTGACCGTTCATTTTCTAGTAACATCTGAACGGCTTTCGCTAACTATAATTTATCAAATTTAAAATTGAATTAAAATAATAATAATAATAATAATAATAATAATAATAATAAAGTATATAAAAACAAATATAAATATCAATAAGATGACAAGTTTAAAGCTGAATAATTATACAATAAATTAAAAAATAAATTAGGATAAGAATAATTAGTATTGATATTAAATTAGCTTATCTAAACTCATTTTCTGTGAACCTGTCACCAATTCTCTGCGGCATTTCGTCAACTCGGTCATATTTTATTTATCTGTTTCTTTTGATAATGAGAGGTTCCATTCTCGAAAATTAAAGTTTATTCCAGACCTTTTAAATTGCTTGACAGTAAACCTTTTTTCTATTTACTGTCTTGGTAATAAAACCGTGAAATATTAATAAATTGATTTGAGATTCCATTCATATTTTCTCTTCTCATTTATTTTTGTTCATCTGTTCCACCTTCCGGTACCTATATCGCATTGCTCCTGCCTCGAATTACGAACTTACGTGTATATATATATATATATATATATATATATATATATATTTGAAGCTCCTCGTTAAAAAGTAGAGCACCGTAAAATGGTAGTAGTAACACAGCGTAGCGTCACTTGCTTTAAAATGCATCGTTCCTTCACTTATAGAAGTTTGAATGCCTCTTCGCTTCGCCGCCGTTAACGTGTTAAAATTATCATTGTTTATAAGCTGTTCAGAACTGGCCTAGCGGTTAGCGACGTTGGACGGGAGTTGGAAAATACTTGTTGTCCAGGGTTTCGAATCGTGTGACCGGTGATGAATAGTCGTACTTCTATGCTGATGAGTCTTGATTGAAAAAAGACGAAACGTATACGTCCATAGATATAAACAATAACAAATATTTTATATATATATATATATATATATATATATATATATATATATATATATATATATGCTCCTGAGATACTTTTTTAGTGCAGCTAAGTTCCTGATACTTAAATACTGAACACATTCGCTTTGTGGTTGAGTAGAAAGGTTTATACGTCTATCTGGTGGTCACAGACGAACTTCCATGCTGATAAAATTCACAAGAAACCAGTTACCCTTAAAGTGTCCCTATCGATTGACGTTCTGGTTTGTAAAATAAATCATAAACGACTCCAGTTTTCTAAAGGTCAAAAATGCCGTGTTACAAAGAAAACCATGCGATACGAAACATTTAGCAGTCAGTAAGACTCCGAGTCGCCGAAGTAGAAAATAAAACGTACAGACCTTTTTCTGTATGCAATAAATTGCAGCACAGTTTCAGTGTTTTGTACACTTATCTGCCTTCTGTGGACGGCCGTCTTTTTTTTTTCTCATCTACATGTCCCGCTCTGTTTGGGATAAAATAATACGCATAAAACTAATTCCGTGTTTTTGATCTTTTTATTGGTTTTCTGGGCTCAGGAAAAGCATTGCACATGAACCGCAATATTTACTGTTCATATTTTTATGTACACAATCACATACAAGCAAAAAGGGGTGGCGATTTTTGGGAGTTACAATTTGGCGCTATTATAACACAAGTATAGGGTACCAAGTTGCAATAAAGGAACACTTCTGATTTTATACAGAGTTTAATTAAAAGTTTTGTAATATTTGAATACGTGCTCGTTTACGGTTGCTATATCATATGATCGAAGCTGTTGAAGTCATGGAAGGTACCATCGGTGTTTGATATTATCGTAGTAAATAGTGCGCTGAAACGTGTATTGTTTCGTTTCGTGGGTGATTCGAAATCCTTACAAATGAACGGACAATGTAATCTGATTTAGGAACGTATGCTTTACGAGTTCACACTCGGCAATAAGTTATTGTGCGAAAGTTGAAGGCGCGGTTGTTTCAAGAAATCTCTTTCAAGTTGTAAGAATTTCGACAATATTCGGGTATGCTTAAAAACGTGGAGTGCGCGTCTATGTTCCCGTGACAATATTTAACGTGAAATAAGAAGGTTACACAAAATATAGATTATCGAATGAAATTCGTGCGGTGAGCTTTGGTCAGATCTGGAATTCAAAGCCAGGTTGTTTTGTCAGGTTGTTATTTAAGAAAACCCAGTAGTATAAATTATAAAAATAAACATTTGCGTTTTGTTCTTGAGAAAGGAATGTGTAAAAATAAAAATAGATTTTTTTTATAAATAAGGTGAGCTGATCAACTAACAATGGAAGGTAAACTTGAGTTTGACAAGCGAAGGTGTCCTGTCCTTTACTTCCTAGTATTGTCTCTGTTAGGGAGTTGGATGTACACAAAGAAATAAGTGGTCAATAAGCAATAAAAGTTAAACATAAAAATCCATTTTTGTTTCGAGTCTTTTTTATTTTCTAACATGTAGAAGGAGATACTGTCCGAAATAGCTAGAAGATAGACAAGCTACACGCGAATCTTCTCAACGAATATTAGGGCAACATTGCACATAACCATTAGAAGCAAGGTTACGTATACCCATTTGAAATACTATACAGACATTCGTATTTAGAATTCCCTTAGTAAATCTATTAGAGGCAGCTACGCTACACTCCTCGATGCTATAAAGGCAAATATATCAAGCTGGATCGGTTATCTGCGGTTTGTTACCATCACGACCTTTCGAACCCCAAAAAAGTAACCAAAATACAACTACCTTTGACTATCTGTCTTTTAGCTTCAAGAACGAGTTGCGTTATATGTCAACCCAAGGTTAGATTCTTGAACAGATAACACACATGCAACGATATACGAAAGTGTCCTTACAATACAATATTTACATGTTGATTATAATGGATCATTCATTGAAGAAAAAGACCCACTCTGACCCAAAGGCAAGTAGAGTTGAGATAACGCCATTTTTAAATTCTCATTTCCGTGTTATAATATAATACTATTAATGTATTAATCATAATTTAAAGCAAACGTCATTTATATATTATTTTTATTTTAATTTCAGGATGAAAAAAATCAGGTACTGACCACCAATGTTTGGCTGGAGACGGTAAGTAGAATTAAAATTATAAATATTCAAAACACACACACATATATACAGGGTGGGCCAAAATAAGGGTCCTCGGGATCATCATTGGCCAAATCCTGGAGTCGCATAGCGTACTCAAGTCTTTTTTCATTATCTCGAGGTTGAAGTTCTTGAACTAGCTGCACTTTATATGGAAAATATCCTCTTTCTCTTAGCATTCTCCGAAGTGAGCTTCGAGAAATGCCAAGTTCTTTTGATCTCCTCCTTGTGGATGTGGATGCATCCTCCTCCAAACTTCTCTCCAATTCCTCGAAATTTTGAGCTGTTCGTACAGTACGAGGCCTACCACTTCTCGCCATGTCGGATATTCCTTGTTGGTCCCTAAAACGAGCAATAATTCCTCGGATTGCTTTTGCCGAAGGAGAGTTTCTGGTGTTGTAATGACGCCGATAGATGAGTTGAGTCTCCGAAATCGACTCATTGGATTTAAAGTACCACTCTATTATGAGGGTACGTTCCTTAGGGCTAATACGGCTCATGCTTGCTTCGGAAGGGGTCCTTTACTTGTTCTAAAAAAAAAAAATTTTTTAAATCAATAAATAAAAAAGTTATGAATTTTTAAAAATAGGACCCTTATTTTGGCCCACCCTGTATATATATATATATACATATATATATATATATATATATATATATATATATATATATAATGTTGAATTAAATTAAAGATAGATGAATTATCGTTTAATAATAATCGTGATAATATAAAGCTCAATATATTGAATGGAGCAATTAATTTTAGAGATGAAAGATGAGAATAAAAAATTGTAAAAGTACAATATTTATTAGAACATCAAAAGTTCAGAGCAAGGAGCTTCATATCCTTAATCAATGGATGTTCAAAGATAAACTCTTTTCATCAGTTTAATTGTAAATATTATCGGCAACATTTAACTTTAAAAATTGTACATCAAATAAAACAAAATAAAGGCCAAAAGGTAAAGAGTCTTATGTTGAGGTGAGAGCGTAAAGTCAGGGTGGACGATGTCCAAAAACACGTCAAAATAAAAACAGCTGTTATGTTGGAAATGGATGTTTGAAAAAGAAAAATACTCAAATTGTTTAGGAATCCAAATATTTTTGTAAGAGGCTGGTAGTCCGACGGCAATTGGTAACGCCCAGTTAATCCTGTATGTGCATTAGTTTGGTGCTGGAATTATCCGTTTCGCAGGGTTCAGATTGAAGTTTGTCAGTTCGGTATATATATATATATATATATATATATATATATATATATATATATATATATCGATAAATAATAATAATTACGCGACACTTTACTGCAGTTTCCTGAGGTGTCCATTCTTTACAAGTGTTTTAATATGTCCCTGAAGGGTACTATCCATTTGAGTAAAATGCAAACTATTCAGATGTTATTCAATTGTATAGCATCGTTCAGGAAACTATTCAAACAATGCAAAGAAATGGGTAAACCATGAAACTGCAGTAAAGTGTACAAATGATACACATTATTATAATTTATTATTGTTATAAAGCTCTACCTAAAACGATATTGAGCAGTTTATATTTATAAAGTCTGCTTTTTTGATTTGGCTCGGTTTCAGAATTATATCTGCACGACCATTTTTTTATTGATTTTTATATTAGTATTTGTATACATATGTAGCGTATTTGCGGACAAATATATACGTAAACAAAATGATTCTCAGAAAATAAAATGTTTTAATTTTACTGAAAAATATTTTTTTACGATAACAATAATTATTTATTACGTTTAGTACTGTTATTCATTATAGTTTTTCGCGTACGATTTTTTTTGTACAGAACACAAACTACACTTGGTGCTTTTTCACAAATCAGTTTAATCGTAACAAAACCATCTGTATACAAACGTTGAAAAAAGTTCACACGTTGGTAGTGTCTTTAACCTTTTTGGGCCGAGTTTAGCTTCGACTACGAAATCCCCAAAACTAATTTCTGCCGGATTATTCTGCATTGGATTCGTCATTAGAACAATATTTTCGATATAAAATATTTAAAAACACACAAGCAAAACATTGATTTCTTTTACTTCATTTTTATTCATGAAAAAAAAAACTATTAGCCTATTTACAAAAATGCAGTAGTTAAAATCTAGGTATTGATATCGATTCTGAACCAGTTTTCGTGAGGTTCGACTCGGAAGCGTTCGGCTGTCCTACGCAAACGCCCGAGTGTTGACGAGCCGAATGGTACCAGACGACAATTTTGATACGGTGCTACGTCCTGTGATTGTAAGTTATATTTTCAAGAAATTTTCTAAAAGAAACAACAACAAAAACAAAACAAGCAAAACATAGCGAAGTTACTGTTACCAAATAAATATGTTTTTTTTTATTTTGATACGTTGCTGCGTCCTATAATTTTTAGTTATAGTTGCAAGAAATTTTTTTAAACAATAAAACAAGCAAAACAGCGAAATTACTATCATCAAATAAATATTTTTAACCCTAACCCTAAACCCTAACAACAACAAAAAAACAAAACAAGCAAAACATTATTATCATAGGACGCAGCACCGTATCAAAATTGTCGTCTGGTACAAATCGGCTCGTCAACTCTCGGGCGTTTGCGTAGGACAGCCGAACGCTTCCGAGACGAACCTCACGAAAACTGGGTCAGGATCGATATCAGTACCAAAATCTATTTTCATTTTTATTTGTAAAAAAGCCCGTTCTTAAAACAAAACAATTTTTTTTAAATGCCTCAGTCTAGAAAGATATCTGCTTAAAGGCAATCAAAAAAAAATATCCGAGAATAGTCTGTATTGACTACGTTATTAGAACCCTATTTTCGAAGATTCTGCCGAGTTACTGGCTTCCACACGCGGTTTACTTTTTTCTATTTTTTTCGCTAAGTGCAGTAAAAAACATACATACTTCTCGCTAACGATAATCTATTATATATGTTTTTTTAACTAACTTGCGTTCAGCAATAAAAATATTTATTTTAACTAGAAGTCAACTATTATTTTTTTAACGCAAATAGATCACACGTCACTACAATACGTTAAAACCTAGCAAGAGTCTGCCGATTTACTGGCTTCAACATGCGTTTTTTTAATTTTTTTTTTTTACGCCAAGCGCTGGTAAAAACAAAATACTTCTCGCTAAAAATCATCCATTATATATTTTTATTAACTAACATATGATCTCACGCCATTTTTTAATGAGGATTTATATTTGCTTATTTGTGCTACTTTAAAGCTTAACCCCATTTCGTTAATTAATTCAGGTGATTAAAATAAGATTTAATCAGGTTAACCTTTACGTAAATCTATAGACGGGGGAGCCCAGTCACCCAAAACGTAGAGATATATATTTTGTTTCATTTTTTTAACAATTCCTAGTTCAATCTTAAAGCAACATAGAGCCATTTATGAGAGTTTTTTTTATTGATACTCCAACATCTTTTTTAATTAAATTAAATCATTTTTTATTTCACTTAAATTACTTACAGTGAAATGGGATTTTTGTTGAGTTCTATTTTCAGAATTAATATACTTATTTTTTTTAGTTACATTATTATTTTATATTTCCCAGGGCAACTCCGGGACACTGGTCCTGCTAATATATCAAATAAACTTTAAAACTATAAACAGCTTTTACCAATTTTAGCAACTATTAAGAGCTAATATTTGTGGCATATAGAATTTTTTTTTTTAAATATATTGTTTGCGGTTATTATCTTGATTTCAATAATATTAATTCAAAGCCTCTAAATCAGGGGCTGGCCACATCCGGCCCGCAAAGGCTTAGCGTCCGACCCGCCACCCTGCTAGGCTTTATTACTGCAATCCGGCCCGCGGACCTCCCAGTAAAAATTATAGGACGCAGCAACGTATCAAAATAAAAATAAAACATATTTATTTGGTAACAGTAACTTCGCTATGTTTTGCTTGTTTTGTTTTTACTCCCAGTAAAACTCATATTATTTTGAAAATGAAGTACACGAAGTCTCACCTTCGCTCCCAACTCTCGGACCGCCACCTCAATGACATTCTTCTGTTGTCTACCTCAACCATCGAGCAGACATGGAAATACTATTTCATGGCAAACAGCACCAGCAGTCTCATTGATGTGTAGAGTGTTCAATGCAATTTTTGTACAATTTATTCATGTAAACAAAATATAGTCATTCTGAGATTTCGTTTTTCACTCCGGCCCGCCATCTCCTTCCAAAAGTCTCATCTGGCCCTCACTCTGAAAAGGCTGCCCGCCCTTGCTCTAAATATTGATAAACTAATTATTATTTACACATTTTGACCTCATCGATTTCTGCTATTCCAGCTCATTCAAAAATCTGACCACTGTTCAAAGTGATTGTTTTGCTATCGTTTATGTTCATCTCGATGCCATTTCCCTGTCTTCTTGATCTTAAATCATCCAGATTTACAACAGCTTTCTTTATTGTTCAATGAACCTTGAAAGATACTTTGATGTATCAAATATGAACATTTGCTCATTCGATAAACTTGTTACTTTCGTTTTATCAGTATTTGTCGGATTTTGATAAGAATGTGTCATAGTAATTGTCTGTATATCTGAGATGAGGTATTCAGTGTTCGGACTGACTTCCTTATCTTGGCTGCCATGCTCACAACGTTTCGGCCGTTTTTGCCCTCCGGCCTTCATCAGGTGTCCTGTATCGAACTCGGTAACCGTCTGTCTGGACTCTCGAACCTAATCCCTTTATTGTCACGTGGGGTACCATGCTCGGATTCCATTTGTTGGCTTTGAGGCACACTCGAAAGTTGCAAGTTATCTGGAGGTGCTAAGTTCAATCCTGGGCGAAGGCAGTGAAAGTAATATTCAACGACGGCGATAAGCAGCAGCAGCATAACTGAAAGCAATGGAGAATTAACGAGTGTGTCCAAGAGCCTAAAAAACGGAATCCGAGCATGGTACCCCCGTGACAATAAAAGAATTGAGTTCGAGAGTCCAGACAGACGGTTCCCGAGTTCGATACAGAACACCTGATGAAGACCGGAAGCTAAATCGGTCGAAACGTTGTGAGCATGACAGCAAAGGTGTGGAAGTCAGTCCGAACACTGAAATGCATAAAAAAATTCGTCATATTTTCTTTTTTCCAATAAAACAACTAACTAATCAAACTGGCCAATGCAACACAAGCGTCATTCGTTCCTATTTTGGATGTACAGGTTCGAATCCTGTACGAGTTTAATACTTCACTTTGTAGTTTTATTTGTGTGTTCAAAACCCGTCGACTAATGTAACGCTTTATTTAAAGCTATCACCTCCGCAAAAACAAATGTAAAACAAGAGCTTGATGTACAAATTATTTATTTAAAAACTATACGTAACATACTTCAGAGATGTACACTCTGGTTTCATTGAAATAGACTGACTTTTTATTGTTGTTAAAAAGGTCGTTAGAGCCCATTTAAATAACCCGCAACTCACGAAAGTCGCTTTGAGTCTTGAGTCGCTGATTATTTTAATAGGCTATAACGACCGTTTTAACAACAATAAAAGGTCAGTCTATCTCAATGAAACCAGGGTACGTATTTGAAGTATATAACGTATAGTTCTTAAATAAATAATGTGTATATTAGCTCTCATATTTTTGCGATCGAGCATTTATTTATGTCTTTTAAACATACCCCGAAACACTAATTATATATATATATATATATATATACGGACACTCAACACAGAAACACATCTCCACAAACTCCATGACTACACCCTACTAGTCATCAACATGTTATTGTGTCTACAGTTGATGTTTTTATATTTAACTTTTTATTTTCTTAAGATTATTTTTAATTTATTTTTTTATTTAAACATTGGATCAAAATTAAGTTATCCTATTTTTTTACCATTAGCTGTTATCGCCAAGATACTTCACATCTTTTCCCGATACTCTTAGATTTGGGGGCAATCAGTACATTTCCATTTATATTTAACTTTTTATTTTTCATTTTTTATTTTATTTTTATGAAAAGTACCACAGCCTAAAATATTTGCCATTGGACTTGTTGACTGAGGATGGAGATAGATGTATAAGTCTTAGTCCATCGGGCCGAATTTTAATTCATTCAGAAGCCGTCAGTATAAATCAATCAATGTCTAATCTAAGTTTCACTGTATAGAAAATGTTTTCTAAAAGATGTGCCACTCCTCATATATATATATATATATATATAATATTGAATTATATTTCTTTAATATTTTACCTATGTACGACATCTTTTCTAGCTTATGGCTCTCATCGGCGCAGATAAATAACAATCTCAAACGGTCACAGTTCACAGAGACACCTTGAATCTGTAAGTGTTCACTTAGTTGTTGGTGCGACGAGAATTTGTCGCGTGATCACAGATAAATTAAATGATATCAACACTAAAAGCGACGAGTATAAATATCCAGACATACGATAGAACTCAACAACAGAGTCGGAGTGTAAACAAATATATATATAAATATATATATATAGATATATTGATACATAAAAATTAGTACAACATTCGTACCGACGGTTTCAAGCACAGAAGGACTTAGCCATCCGGCTCTCTTCAGCTTCTGTTATCATCTGTTTCGGAAATGTGAAGTCACGTGTCACTCTCGTTTGGATACGTTATTTGCTTATAGTGTTATGTATGTTTGTTTAAATTTAGTGTTAGGAAAGTTTAATAAGGTTTGAAAAAGGGGGGTGAAAAGGTAACAGTTGAGATTTAAAACTGGAGAAGTTTTAAAGAGATACAAAGTTGAGAGAATTTTCCGGAGTGGAACTCGGTATTTAGTGGGGCAATTATGGGGTTATGTATTTGGCACAGGGGGTGTAGCTAGGCCTTTATGTGTATCGGTAAGTACAATTTATTAGTAGTGCTTGTCTCCTGTGGATACATCCTTTAAAGATTTCATCTCGGATATTCAAACAGACTGTATTTGGGTCAATGATGCCCTTAATATATGGTATTTTTCTGCGTCACACAGAGGAAATCTATTTATGGCTGGAGAGAAGGATGTTCTTCTCTCAATTACTTTCCATTTGATGGTGAAGGGTGGCTTTTTCATCTTGAAGTTGCCATATCCGGGTTGCTAGTGCCGTATTTGCTTTATTTTTGTATCTGAAGGTGTGTCTGTGTGCCTACAGTCTTTTCTTGAAGCTTCCCTGCGTCATGCCAATGTATTTTTCTGTTCTACCGTTAGTCTGGTAAAGCGTGAGAGAAAGATGTTTGTCTGAAAAATTATTTAAATTCCAAGTATCAAACTACACGATTTCCACTTGAAATAATTCCTATTACATTATAATCTTTATCTCCAAAACTTCCATGTTCTCCTGAGAGGATCTTTCTGGTACGATCCTCACCTCTGTCCTTATAGCAATTTGGTGACATTCACCCTTTTAAAAAGAGACCACCTTATTATCCCCATGAGATTAAGAAATAGAAAATACTCACACGGAGCAAGATTAGATTAATAGAGAGATTGTTCCAGTAAGGCGATTTTTTAGCCATCCAGTAAGTAACGGATATTGTGAGCAGGTGTATTGTCTTTGTGAATAAAAAGAGCTGTAAACAATAGCATGTGTGAACTGCATTGGTTGCAGAAATCTAGGATTACAGTTATATACCAGGCTCGATTATAACCCAAATCACTCCAGCCTCTTTTGATCATAGCTCAAGCAGCATACTTACTTACATATGTATCTGAATAGTTACATGACTATGTGTGCGTGTGTAATATTTGAATAAGTCTGCTTTTTTCTTAGTTCAATGTAAAAAAATTAGGCTTTAATATTTGTTTTAGAAATATACAATATATAGTAGCCTCTTATTTGAAATAATTGTTATATTTAATCTGAACTTGTTTGCTATTTTTCTTTGGGGAAATCGCTTAAGAAAAGCAATTATTTGATCTTAAGAAGAATTCCTGTCTGCTAGTTAGGATATATTTCAACTGTAATCTCATTATAATTCATCACGTCTTCAGTTAATCTTCAATGCTTAAACGTCTTGCGTATTTCAGCGATGGAGAATTATATTATTTTTATAAAGGTTGTTTTTTTTTCCTCTTGGTGTTCTTGTTTTTGTTTGTTCTTTCTTGTGCTTTGTTTCTAACAACCAACATTGTATGCACGAAATTATAATGATAGATATGCATCAAACATATATACATGTTGACGCTTATAAAACAGACTTCGTTCGATTATATATAAGACATATATCTCTGTGTGTGTTTTATATAACTGGATGATTTCCTTTTATAAACATCAAAATTTTATACATATTTTTTTATAGTGAGTTGCATTTCGTATATACAATTTTAGTTGTCAGAAACAAAACAAAAAAAAAAACAGAATCAAACAAAACAAAAAAAATTAATCTCTAACCCTAAATAAATACAAATATAGACTTCTATATTTGTATTTATTTAGGGTTAGAGATTAATTTTTTCAGTACACGCAACACTAAAATGAAATAAAACAGAACAAAACTAAGCGCACTTATCTGACACCTAGCATAAGTAAAAAACACGAAAACTCACTCAGACAATTCAAATAGGTTGTGCATCAAACAAAATGCTGAACACGGATAAAAAACATCTCTCAAACTAGACACACAGATAACATATAGACATCCAATTCTAGATATACATTTTCAGAAAGTCTTGTCGACTATCTACACCAGGCACTCAGATTTGACAAGAGAAAAACCTATTTTTCTTCTTTCTACACTTCATACCGGAAGAAAACCAGACTGATAAATCCATCTTCACACAAAATAACTTCTAGAACCTATCAGTCAAATTCCAAAACGCAAAATACAGCTTACCTCGGCTATTGTCGAAAACTGTGCCCACTTCATACAAGTCGGTCGAAAGATAAGGTTCCCGAAAATTACATGTAAAATATCCTTACGAAAACAGAAATTTGATTTTACTTTTTTCTTCTCTAATCCATTTAAGCAACGTAATCATAAATCACACATTTATTCATATTTTGTTAACCTGTGGGTTTTTGATTTTCCGTTCGCTGATTATATCCATATATATATATATATATATATATATATATATATATATAATATATAATATATAAAGTAGAGACGTTTTTCCCCTGTACCTTCTCGGAGTATAGGAAAATAACCACATGCATCACAGGCTACTAAACTCACCACTATATTACACATATTCACTCGAGCGTGTTTTAGTAAATTTGTTATTATTTTTTCCTACCGAACACTAAATATTATATTTGGCCCACCATCCACGTCTCTCCGAAAAACCAACTCCATATAGGTGGTAGCAAAAACTTTTCTCACTAACAATTCCGTACTGTCACTCTACTCAACGACACCGGGAACTAATACACACAGTTTAATTTTCACAAAACACCGGTTGTTATTTATTATTTGTCAGGTATTAATTTAACACGCGTACCAATAATAAAGCTTAGGTTAATTGGCCTATTTCACATGTGTTTTTTAACCCGGAAGCGTGGCGCAGACTGCAAGAAAGAAGGTTTCATTATCGCCAGTTGTTGCGTTCGATCCCATTCCACTCTACCACTTTTTTCTTTTTTTTTAATTTTAAACATTCGCCAACACGGTAGACGGGGCAGAAAAAACAATAGGCCGTTTTTTTTTTATTCGACGTCATGCAATAGGTAGTACTTTCTCCCGTGCAATGCCGGGCGACGGGTTCTGCTAGTATATATATATAATTTTAAATAGGGAAAATCTTACTTTACATTATATATGATTATATATATTGATTGATTTATGTGTGAGGTTATCGCGTCTTTGCTTTATCGGATTTTTCAACATCATGCAATTTCTACCAGTAACCCAGCCTTGCTTTGATCAGAAACAAATCTCCGCATCAAATGCCATATGCAATTCAACTAAATGAAATGGTACGAGGTTACAATTTAGGTCCGTTAGACTTAATGTTCTCTATCTGGGGAACCGAACCTTGTAAAGACTAAATATTATAATCTTCTCATCTAAGTTATTTTGATGGTATTTTTTGCTATTCACTTTTTCATTTATGAAATGGAAATAGCGGATATACGAGAGGTATATAATCAAATTAACTCATTTTTCATATTGATTAAAGGCATAATGGTATGGTTTACGACATATCAACAACTTATTGGTTATTTAATGACGAATAAAGTTGTCAACTATAATTCTAAAAGTAGGATAATTATTTATATTCCTAGAATACATTGCTTTTAGAATATATTCCTCTCAGAATACATTGCCCTCAGAAAACATTACTATGAAGGAAATTTAACTGAGCAAGGGCCGTAATTATTTTCAGAACCCACTACTTAGAATACATTGCTTTTAGAATATATTGCTCTTAGAATACATTGCTTTTAGAATATATTGCTTTTAGAATATATTCCTCTTAGAATACATTGCTTTTAGAATATATTCCTCTTAGAATACATTGCTTTTAGAATATATTCCTTTTAGAATATATTCCTCTTAGAATACATTGCTTTTAGAATATATTCCTCTTAGAATATATTGCTTTTAGAATATATTCCTCTTAGAATACATTGCTTTTAGAATATATTCCTCTTAGAATACATTGCTTTTAGAATATATTCTACTTAGAATACATTGCTTTTAGAATATATTCCTTTTAGAATATATTCCTCTTAAAATACATTGCTTTTAGAATATATTCCTCTTAGAATACATTGCTTTTAGAATATATTCCTTTTAGAATACATTGCTTTTAGAATATATTCCTCTCAGAATACATTGCCCTCAGAAAACATTACTATGAATGGAAATTTAACTGAGAATGGGCCGTAATTATTTTCAGAAAACACTACTTAGAATACATTGCTTTTAGAATATATTGCTCTTAGAATACATTGCTTTTAGAATATATTGCTCTTAGAATACATTGCTTTTAGAATATATTCCTTTTAGAATATATTCCTCTTAGAATATATTCCTCTTAGAATATATTGCTTTTAGAATATATTCCTCTTAGAATACATTGCTTTTAGAATATATTCCTCTTAGAATACATTGCTTTTAGAATATATTCCTTTTAGAATATATTCCTCTTAGAATACATTGCTTTTAGAATATATTCCTCTTAGAATACATTGCTCGTAGAATATATTTCTCTTAGAATACATTGCTTTTAGAATATATTCCTTTTAGAATATATTCCTCTTAGAATACATTGCTTTTAGAATATATTCCTTTTAGAATATATTCCTCTTAGAATACATTGCTTTTAGAATACATTCCTCTTAGAATACATTGCTTTTAGAATATATTCCTTTTAGAATACATTGCTTTTAGAATATATTCCTCTTAGAATACATTGCTTTTAGAATATATTCCTCTTAGAATACATTGCTTTTAGAATATATTCCTCTTAGAATACATTGCTTTTAGAATACATTCCTCTTAGAATACATTGCTTTTAGAATACATTCCTCTTAGAATACATTGCTTTTAGAATACATTCCTCTTAGAATACATTGCTTTTAGAATATATTCCTCTTAGAATACATTGCTTTTAGAATATATTCCTCTTAGAATACATTGCTTTTAGAATATATTCCTCTTAGAATACATTGCTTTTAGAATATATTCCTCTTAGAATACATTGCTTTTAGAATATATTCCTCTTAGAATACATTGCTTTTAGAATACATTGCTTTTAGAATATATTCCTCTTAGAATACATTGCTTTTAGAATATATTCCTCTTAGAATACATTGCTTTTAGAATATATTCCTCTTAGAATACATTTCTTTTAGAATATATTCCTCTTAGAATACATTGCTTTTAGAATACATTCCTCTTAGAATACATTGCTTTTAGAATATATTCCTCTTAGAATACATTGCTTTTAGAATATATTCCTCTTAGAATACATTGCTTTTAGAATATATTCCTCTTAGAATACATTGCTTTTAGAATATATTCCTCTTAGAATACATTGCTTTTAGAATACATTGCTTTTAGAATATATTCCTCTTAGAATACATTGCTTTTAGAATATATTCCTCTTAGAATACATTGCTTTTAGAATATATTCCTCTTAGAATACATTGCTTTTAGAATATATTCCTCTTAGAATACATTGCTTTTAGAATATATTCCTCTTAGAATACATTGCTTTTAGAATATATTCCTCTTAGAATACATTGCTTTTAGAATATATTCTACTTAGAATACATTGCTTTTAGAATATATTCCTTTTAGAATATATTCCTCTTAAAATACATTGCTTTTAGAATATATTCCTCTTAGAATACATTGCTTTTAGAATATATTCCTTTTAGAATACATTGCTTTTAGAATATATTCCTCTCAGAATACATTGCCCTCAGAAAACATTACTATGAATGGAAATTTAACTGAGAATGGGCCGTAATTATTTTCAGAAAACACTACTTAGAATACATTGCTTTTAGAATATATTGCTCTTAGAATACATTGCTTTTAGAATATATTGCTCTTAGAATACATTGCTTTTAGAATATATTCCTTTTAGAATATATTCCTCTTAGAATATATTCCTCTTAGAATATATTGCTTTTAGAATATATTCCTCTTAGAATACATTGCTTTTAGAATATATTCCTCTTAGAATACATTGCTTTTAGAATATATTCCTTTTAGAATATATTCCTCTTAGAATACATTGCTTTTAGAATATATTCCTCTTAGAATACATTGCTCGTAGAATATATTTCTCTTAGAATACATTGCTTTTAGAATATATTCCTTTTAGAATATATTCCTCTTAGAATACATTGCTTTTAGAATATATTCCTTTTAGAATATATTCCTCTTAGAATACATTGCTTTTAGAATACATTCCTCTTAGAATACATTGCTTTTAGAATATATTCCTTTTAGAATACATTGCTTTTAGAATATATTCCTCTTAGAATACATTGCTTTTAGAATATATTGCTCTTAGAATACATTGCTTTTAGAATATATTCCTCTTAGAATACATTGCTTTTAGAATATATTCCTTTTAGAATATATTCCTCTTAGAATACATTGCTTTTAGAATATATTCCTTTTAGAATATATTCCTCTTAGAATACATTGCTTTTAGAATATATTCCTCTTAGAATACATTGCTTTTAGAATATATTCCTTTTAGAATATATTCCTCTTAGAATACATTGCTTTTAGAATATATTCCTCTTAGAATACATTGCTTTTAGAATATATTCCTCTTAGAATACATTGCTTTTAGAATATATTCCTCTTAGAATACATTGCTTTTAGAATACATTCCTCTTAGAATACATTGCTTTTAGAATACATTCCTCTTAGAATACATTGCTTTTAGAATATATTCCTTTTAGAATATATTCCTCTTAGAATACATTGCTTTTAGAATATATTCCTCTTAGAATACATTGCTTTTAGAATACATTCCTCTTAGAATACATTGCTTTTAGAATATATTCCTCTTAGAATACATTGCTTTTAGAATATATTCCTCTTAGAATACATTGCTTTTAGAATACATTCCTCTTAGAATACATTGCTTTTAGAATATATTCCTTTTAGAATATATTCCTCTTAGAATACATTGCTTTTAGAATATATTCCTCTTAGAATACATTGCTTTTAGAATACATTCCTCTTAGAATACATTGCTTTTAGAATATATTCCTCTTAGAATACATTGCTTTTAGAATATATTCCTCTTAGAATACATTGCTTTTAGAATACATTCCTCTTAGAATACATTGCTTTTAGAATATATTCCTTTTAGAATACATTGCTTTTAGAATATATTCCTTTTAGAATACATTGCTTTTAGAATACATTCCTCTTAGAATACATTGCTTTTAGAATACATTCCTCTTAGAATACATTGCTTTTAGAATATATTCCTTTTAGAATATATTCCTCTTAGAATACATTGCTTTTAGAATATATTCCTCTTAGAATACATTGCTTTTAGAATACATTCCTCTTAGAATACATTGCTTTTAGAATATATTCCTCTTAGAATACATTGCTTTTAGAATATATTCCTCTTAGAATACATTGCTTTTAGAATACATTCCTCTTAGAATACATTGCTTTTAGAATATATTCCTCTTAGAATACATTGCTTTTAGAATACATTCCTCTTAGAATACATTGCTTTTAGAATACATTCCTCTTAGAATACATTGCTTTTAGAATATATTCCTTTTAGAATATATTCCTCTTAGAATACATTGCTTTTAGAATATATTCCTCTTAGAATACATTGCTTTTAGAATATATTCCTCTTAGAATACATTGCTTTTAGAATATATTCCTCTTAGAATACATTGCTTTTAGAATACATTCCTCTTAGAATACATTGCTTTTAGAATACATTCCTCTTAGAATACATTGCTTTTAGAATATATTCCTCTTAGAATACATTGCTTTTAGAATATATTCCTCTTAGAATACATTGCTTTTAGAATATATTCCTCTTAGAATACATTGCTTTTAGAATATATTCCTCTTAGAATACATTGCTTTTAGAATATATTCCTCTTAGAATACATTGCTTTTAGAATACATTGCTTTTAGAATATATTCCTCTTAGAATACATTGCTTTTAGAATATATTCCTCTTAGAATACATTGCTTTTAGAATATATTCCTCTTAGAATACATTTCTTTTAGAATATATTCCTCTTAGAATACATTGCTTTTAGAATACATTCCTCTTAGAATACATTGCTTTTAGAATATATTCTTTTTAGAATACATTGCTTTTAGAATATATTCCTCTTAGAATACATTGCTTTTAGAATATATTCCTCTTAGAATACATTGCTTTTAGAATATATTCCTCTTAGAATACATTGCTTTTAGAATATATTCCTCTTAGAATACATTGCTTTTAGAATATATTCCTCTTAGAATACATTGCTTTTAGAATACATTGCTTTTAGAATATATTCCTCTTAGAATACATTGCTTTTAGAATATATTCCTCTTAGAATACATTGCTTTTAGAATATATTCCTCTTAGAATACATTGCTTTTAGAATATATTCCTCTTAGAATACATTGCTTTTAGAGTATATTCCTCTTAGAATACATTGCTTTTAGAATATATTCCTCTTAGAATACATTGCTTTTAGAATATATTCCTCTTAGAATACATTGCTTTTAGAATATATTCCTCTTAGAATACATTGCTTTTAGAATATATTCCTCTTAGAATACATTCCTCTTAGAATACATTGCTTTTAGAATACATTGCTTTTAGAATATATTCCTCTTAGAATACATTGCTTTTAGAATATATTCCTCTTAGAATACATTGCTTTTAGAATATATTCCTCTCAGAATACATTGCTTTTAGAATATATTCCTCTTAGAATACATTGCTTTTAGAATATATTCCTCTTAGAATACATTGCTTTTAGAATATATTCCTCTCAGAATACATTGCTTTTAGAATATATTCCTTTTAGAATACATTGCTTTTAGAATATATTCCTCTTAGAATACATTGCTTTTAGAATACATTCCTCTTAGAATACATTGCTTTTAGAATATATTCCTCTCAGAATACATTGCTTTTAGAATATATTCCTCTCAGAATACATTGCTTTTAGAATATATTCCTCTCAGAATACATTGCTTTTAGAATATATTCCTCTTAGAATACATTGCTTTTAGAATATATTCCTCTTAGAATACATTGCTTTTAGAATATATTCCTCTTAGAATACATTGCTTTTAGAATATATTCCTCTTAGAATACATTGCTTTTAGAATATATTCCTCTCAGAATACATTGCTTTTAGAATATATTCCTCTCAGAATACATTGCTTTTAGAATATATTCCTCTTAGAATACATTGCTTTTAGAATACATTCCTCTTAGAATACATTGCTTTTAGAATATATTCCTCTTAGAATACATTGCTTTTAGAATATATTCCTCTTAGAATACATTGCTTTTAGAATACATTCCTTTTAGAATACATTGCTTTTAGAATACATTCCTCTTAGGATACATTGCTTTTAGAATACATTCCTCTTAGAATACATTGCTTTTAGAATATATTCCTCTTAGAATACATTGCTTTTAGAATATATTTCTCTTAGAATACATTGCTTTTAGAATATATTCCTCTTAGAATACATTGCTTTTAGAATATATTCCTCTTAGAATACATTTCTTTTAGAATATATTCCTTTTAGAATATATTCCTCTCAGAATACATTGCTTTTAGAATATATTCCTCTTAGAATACATTGCTTTTAGAATACATTCCTTTTAGAATACATTGCTTTTAGAATACATTCCTCTTAGGATACATTGCTTTTAGAATACATTCCTCTTAGAATACATTTCTTTTAGAATATATTCCTTTTAGAATACATTGCTTTTAGAATATATTCCTTTTAGAATACATTTCTTTTAGAATACATTCCTTTTAGAATACATTGCTTTTAGAATACATTCCTCTTAGGATACATTGCTTTTAGAATACATTCCTCTTAGAATACATTGCTTTTAGAATATATTCCTTTTAGAATACATTGCTTTTAGAATATATTCCTTTTAGAATATATTCCTCTTAGAATACATTGCTTTTAGAATATATTCCTTTTAGAATATATTCCTCTCAGAATACATTGCTTTTAGAATATATTCCTCTTAGAATACATTTCTTTTAGAATATATTCCTTTTAGAATATATTCCTCTCAGAATACATTGCTTTTAGAATATATTCCTCTTAGAATACATTGCTTTTAGAATACATTCCTTTTAGAATACATTGCTTTTAGAATACATTCCTCTTAGGATACATTGCTTTTAGAATACATTCCTCTTAGAATACATTGCTTTTAGAATATATTCCTTTTAGAATATATTCCTCTCAGAATACATTGCTTTTAGAATATATTCCTCTTAGAATACATTGCTTTTAGAATATATTCCTCTTAGAATACATTTCTTTTAGAATATATTCCTTTTAGAATATATTCCTCTCAGAATACATTGCTTTTAGAATATATTCCTCTTAGAATACATTGCTTTTAGAATACATTCCTTTTAGAATACATTGCTTTTAGAATACATTCCTCTTAGGATACATTGCTTTTAGAATATATTCCTCTTAGAATACATTGCTTTTAGAATATATTCCTCTTAGAATACATTTCTTTTAGAATATATTCCTTTTAGAATATATTCCTCTCAGAATACATTGCTTTTAGAATATATTCCTCTTAGAATACATTGCTTTTAGAATACATTTCTTTTAGAATATATTGCTTTTAGAATATATTCCTCTTAGAATACATTGCTTTTAGAATACATTCCTTTTAGAATACATTGCTTTTAGAATACATTCCTCTTAGGATACATTGCTTTTAGAATATATTCCTCTTAGAATACATTGCTTTTAGAATATATTTCTCTTAGAATACATTGCTTTTAGAATATATTCCTCTTAGAATACATTGCTTTTAGAATATATTCCTCTTAGAATACATTTCTTTTAGAATATATTCCTTTTAGAATACATTGCTTTTAGAATATATTCCTCTTAGAATACATTGCTTTTAGAATATATTCCTCTTAGAATACATTGCTTTTAGAATATATTCCTCTTAGAATACATTGCTTTTAGAATATATTCCTCTTAGAATACATTGCTTTTAGAATATATTCCTCTTAGAATACATTTCTTTTAGAATACATTCCTCTTAGAATACATTTCTTTTAGAATATATTCCTCTTAGAATACATTGCTTTTAGAATATATTCCTCTTAGAATACATTGCTTTTAGAATATATTCCTCTTAGAATACATTGCTTTTAGAATATATTCCTTTTAGAATATATTCCTCTTAGAATACATTGCTTTTAGAATATATTCCTCTTAGAATACATTGCTTTTAGAATATATTCCTCTTAGAATACATTGCTTTTAGAATATATTCCTTTTAGAATATATTCCTCTTAGAATACATTGCTTTTAGAATATATTCCTCTTAGAATACATTGCTTTTAGAATATATTCCTCTTAGAATATATTCCTTTTAGAATATATTCCTCTTAGAATACATTGCTTTTAGAATACATTCCTCTTAGAATACATTGCTTTTAGAATATATTCTTCTTAGAATACATTGCTTTTAGAATACATTCCTCTTAGAATACATTGCTTTTAGAATACATTACTATGGAGGAAATTTAACTGAGAATGGGCCGTAATTATTTTCAGAAAACACTACTCCCAGAAAAATTTCCTCTCGGAAAATTACTCTTAGAAAACATTACTCTTGGAAGGAAATTTTACAGAGAGGGTACCTTCATTGCTCTAAAAGAAAACACTACGCCCAGAATACATTGCTATCAGAAAACCTTTTTCGTAGGAAGGTCTTTTACAGTGAGAGCGGGAACATTAATCTTAGAAAACATTACCCTTAGATAGACATTTTGCAGAAATTTTGATTTTAAAGACATTACTAATGCCAAGGAGTAATATTTTACAGAATAATCTTTGTTCTGAACATGATTGACTCTCAGTCACCGCCCTCTAGTATCTATTTCGGAAGAAAATAAAAAGAGAAATTAAGTTTTGATTTTTTGAAGAATCAGATTGAATAATACAGTTAGAGATGAACTTATACATACTAAGGCATAATTTGACCAACCGATTGATCAGATATAGTAATAGTAATGTCGTTGTAGGGATAATCTATATATTTGCATTGCATAAAGTAATAGTAATGTTATTGTAGGAATAATCATCTATATATTTACATTGCATACATTAAGAGTAATGTAGTTGTAGGGACAATGATCTATATATTTACATTGCATACAGTGATAATAATGTGATTGTAGGGATAATAATCTATATAATTGCATTACATACAGTAATAGTATGGTGATTGTAGGGATAATAATCTATATATTTACATTACATACATCACTAGTAATATAGTTGTAGGGATACATACAGGAATGGTAATGGAATTGTAGTGATAATCATCTATATATTTATATTTCATATAGTAATAATGATATAGTTGTAAGGATAATCATCGATATTGACATTTCATACAGTAATAGTAATGTAGTCGTAGGGATACTTATCTATATACTTAAATTACATACAGTAATAAAAATGTAGTTGTAGGGATAACAATATATATATTTACATTGTATACAGTGATAGTAATGTAGTTGTGGGGATAATCATCTATATATTTACATTGCATATAGTAATAATAACGTGATTGTAGGGATAACAATATATATATTTACATTACATACAGTGATTGTAACGTGGTTGTTGGGATAATCATCTATATATTTACATGACATACCGTAATAGTAATTTGATGGTAGGGATAATCCTATATATATATTTATATTACATACAGTAATAGTAATGAGGTTGTAGGGATAATCATCTATATATTTACATTGCATTCAGTCATTATAATATGGCTGTAGGAATAATCATCTATATATTAACATTACATACAATAATAGTAATGTGGTTGTAGGAATAATCATCGATATATTTACATTACATACAATAATAGTAATTTAGTGTTAGGGATAATCATCTATGTATTAACATTGCATACAGTAATAATAATGTGATTGTAGGGATAATCATCTATGTATTAACATTGCATACAGTAATAATAATGTGATTGTAGGGATAATCATCTATGTATTAACATTGCATACAGTAATAATAATGTGATTGTAGGGATAATCATCTATGTATTAACATTGCATACAGTAATAATAATGTGATTGTAGGGATAATCATCTATGTATTAACATTGCATACAGTAATAATAATGTGATTGTAGGGATAATCATCTATGTATTAACATTGCATACAGTAATAATAATGTGATTGTAGGGATAATCATCTATGTATTAACATTGCATACAGTAATAATAATGTGATTGTAGGGATAATCATCTATGTATTAACATTGCATACAGTAATAATAATGTGATTGTAGGGATAATCATCTATGTATTAACATTGCATACAGTAATAATAATGTGATTGTAGGGATAATCATCTATGTATTAACATTGCATACAGTAATAATAATGTGATTGTAGGGATAATCATCTATGTATTAACATTGCATACAGTAATAATAATGTGATTGTAGGGATAATCATCTATGTATTAACATTGCATACAGTAATAGTAATGTGATTCTAATATTTGAAATTATTATTCATCTTTTATTTTTGATTTATTCTATAAATATATTAAAGCTTTCATTTATATAGCCTATTAATTGTTGTGCTTATTTTTAACGACAGTGTTGTTAAAATAATATCTGTTTTACTAAAGGCACATATTAATTAATCTCAAGCAAGGTTACTATGAAATTGTTTCATTTATTTAATCATTTTTTTATTTAAAAATAACATCTTATAAATAATGTTTGGACAATTTTTTAGCGTTATGTCTTTACTTTTATTAAAGTAAACTTATTTTAATTTAATAACATATACTATTTATATAAGTTAAATACAGTTATCATCTTCTTTCAATTTAACGGAAATCACCGAATTTTCACGAATAAGATGTGTATCTTTTTCCGGATATATCAGTTACGAAAAAAGTAAACACACTGTCTTAGAGTTTTAAACGCTGATTCTCTATTATTATGATTATTATTATTATTATGATTATTATTATTATTATGATTATGATTATGATTATTATTATTATTATTACTACTACTACTACAGGGATTTATATTTTTCTGGTGCGCATCATATTTTTTTAATCATTTCTTTTCATTTGAAAATGTCATCTTGTAGATTATTTTCTGGCATTTTTAGTTGCATTTCCTTAATTCTATGAATGTAAATCCATTTTATTCAATGCAAGATTAAATAAGGGTTTAGATCCCTTATTTAACATTTACTGGTAAAAATGTGCGTCGACATTTAAAGTATTAATACGATATAAATTCTGTAAATTATTTCATTCAGTATTTCTTGAAAATGAGGCCTTAATTTATTTTTAGCATAGTTTCTTATTTCTTCTAACTCCATCTTAAACTGTTCTACGATATTATTAATCTTATTCTGATCCGGCAATTTGTTCGAAAATTATATTACTCTATCAGCAAAAAAAATCAATTGGTTGATATATTTTGATTTTTAAATTTGAAAATAGATTTATTTAATAGTTTTGTTAATCTGCTTTGACAATAGGGAAAATATCCATCATAATTAAAATGTCATTATTCTTAAAGTTTCAATTAAATCACCTCTCATTCTACTACTCTCTAGTGAAGTAATTTATGCTAATATCCTGAAATTGTCTTCAGATAAAAACAGCAGTTGATATGCCGTAAAATAAACACATGAAATCACGGTTCCATTCAAAAGCCCGTCCTGCTTCTAGAATTCGGCATAAGGATTCCAAATTTCGACTAAAAACATTTCCCAAGTTCGAAAAGATGAACTTTAAAAGGGGCAGAAGGTTACATCGGCCGAAACGTGGTGAATATAACAACCAAGATGAGAATATTAATCTGAACAATCTAAATAATCCAACTTATAGTAAAAGTACAGAATAGTTAACACTCCATAACTCGTAAACCAAAATAAACAACACATAATTTATATTAAACGCAATAAAGTGACATTCTCTACTTAACTATTCAAGTTGTAACATTCATTACACTTTTTATGCCACACTTATTTAATATAAAAATCTGTCTTTTCGACACTCGATCTTTACTAGCGGCTAAAATCTGCACGCATGTTGTGGTAGGTCGAGTGTTGAGAAAACAGATTTTATAGAAGAAAATGTGAACAGTGCTAGAAACTTGATTAGTTAGGTTAAGAATTTCATTCTTATGCGTTTGATATAAATTATGTGTTTTATTTTTAGGGGGGCTTATGAGCTACGACTGTTAATCATTCGTGATTTTACCCTAGTTATAAATTATGATCTCAAAAGTTCCGAAACATATTGTCCTTTTATTTCCAAATAAACTTGATTTCGAGGGCAGAATTAGACATAAGGCCGGTTTTTAATATGAGAAATAATTACGCTACCCATAAAGTGGCATTCTGTATTGGGACCAAATGTTATATAATGGGACGCATGTGATGATGGGCGTACAGAGAGATCGCTTAACTTGCGCGATTTGTAACGGAGTCATCTCGTGCAACTTTTGTGCGATGTTTTTCTCACGATTCGCGGTGACAGTTGGCGAGACCTCGGGTCAGGGGTTAAGTCGCACCTGTGCGTTGATCACGAGATTTCGTGACGTCACAGTTTACCCGGTGAGAAAACTGCAGTGATTTTGGGGAGTTCTTGACGGGAAGCCGACGAGTCAAGTCGCATTAGCCATGTAGCGATTAAATAAGATAGGTGAATTCAGATCCCCAAAAATGAGAGCCAGACGATGTCCCCCTCTTCCTTCCCTTGCAAGTGATTAAGAAATTAGAATTAACTAGCGTAAGCTTCTCTCTCTCTCTCTCTCTCTCTCTCTCTCTCTCTCTCTCTCTCTCTCTCTCTCTGTTTCAACGAAAATGAAAATAAATGGCTCGGAACTACAGGATAAGACTTGTTATATTTTGTTATGTGTAGATTGATTTCAGTTACGGAAAGAAACCGCCGGCACGAAATTGTGACAACGACAAAGCGTCTGCAGAGAGTGGTGGCGGCGACAGCAAACAGAAAGAGAAATATATTTCCCGAATTGGGTTTACTGCTGTGTCAGCCGAAAGGGAGAGATTGAAGCCGGGACCGACTGGCAAGACCACTTGACGTCGCCCCGATCGAGAAACGACATATCGTCCCGTTAGCAAGCGATGCTGTTCGCTGGATCAACAAAGGAGCTGTTGTACTACGCCAGATTCCGACATACGAACGTATTATAAGCCAAATATTCAACACAAAATATTGCCTCAATTTAGAATAATACCTCCTTCACCGATCGATGACAGGAAAAATCAAGTGCAGTAACAGAACATATACCACATGTTGCCCCCGGCCAAGGGGTCATACCGATGCACATACATTTCGATTTCATTTTCCTAAGAGGTCGTTTTTACAACTCCAAATGCATCTATTCAGGCAACTTAAAAGCAACAAAACCAAAAGAAACCGATGGAGGGGGTAAGTAGAAAATAACAAGAAACGGAAACGGACTTCGGTCTCAGACGGGAAAATACGTCCGCACGGAAATCCAGGTAACATTTGTCGGACCAAGTTAAGCGGAACGATTCTTGACATCAAAAAGAAAATCGTTTTCGAGCAGAAATAATTTTTCTAGAAAAAAAATGGCACCGCTTTGCTGTTCGCGCATGCGCTTTTGTAGAAATATTCGAAAGAATAAAAAAGAAATGGAATAAAGAATGAATGGGCAGCTGGCCCTGAGCCAGAAACAATGGACGATTTTTTGCTTTCTACAATGTAACTGAATATATGAATTCTCTTTGTTTCGTACATATTGCCCAGTAAGTCATAGAAATATCATTTTATTTTGGTTGACTGATTGAACGACTTACTGGACAGAATAATCACACAAACAATACGGATATATATACACACGCATCCGAAAGTATACACTCACATCTATATGTGAGATATCATGCGCTTATATATATATATATGAAGAAGGAAAGATAAAGATAAAAAATTTCATAAAATGACATAAAATTGATACAAATTTTATTACATCAAAAGTCTAGATGCAAGGAATTACACTAATCCTTAACCCATGTTTTTTAAGATAAAACTCTACTATCCTCTGACGAGAAGTGTTTTATCTTTGAAAAACCATGGTTTAAGGATTAGTGTAACTCCTTGCATCTGAACTTTCGATGTAATAAAATTTGTATCAATTTAATGTAATTTTTTATCTTCATCTTTCCTTCTTTAAAATTGATTGCTCTACTCAACGTATTGAGCTTTACTTTATCGCGATAGATCACTTTACGATACTTCACTTATCGTTAATTCTATTTTATATATATATATATATATATATATATATATATATATAGACACTATAATGATACCCGTGCTAGGAAATTAATTCCTTGAACAGGAGAGTTTTGCACCACTTTTAGGTCCCCTTACGAAGATTAAAATCAATATATGATTATACTAAACATTATGTCTAGAATCCTTATTTTAAGTTTGATCTAAATCCATTATATATTTAGATTCTAGTAAATGTTTAAGATTTCAGACTTACGGTTAAGGAGTCTGAAGAAAATTGGATCTAATTCAATGTAAATCTGTTATATGTGAATGTTTTAAATAGGAAGGTTTGTGCCCATATTATGTCCTTTATAACCTTTTACAATAATTCACAAAGACAGAAATTTTGGGAATATTTATCAATTAATACATATTGTCAAAAATATCGGAGTTATGTGAATTTTCAGAGTAAAAGTATCCACCCCTCTTACCCCTTTGCATAAAACTGCATGTATCCCAAATGTGGCTCCCTTCTGCTTAGCAGCTTTGTTCCAAAATTAATAATGATCGGGTTATTAGTTTCTGGGTCAAACCTGTACACTCAAATATACAAACACACAAACATACCTAACTTACTTATATATATATATATAATAAAATTTAGTAACACAAAATTACATAATCATCGATGCAATAATTTATTTCAACCTTGTGGTATTGTCAAACATCCAATTTAGATGATTACATTTTTGAAACTGAAAGAAAAGGGAAATTCACACTCGACATTTCAAATATAATTAGAGAGAAAGGGAGTGACAACCTATTTAATACATATTTAGAGAGAGGGTGAAATTTTTTTAAAGCATTAAATATGCTTTAAAAAAATTTCAAAAAAATATGTAACTATAGATTAAATATGCTTCAAATTTATATTTATATATATATATATATATATATATATATATATATATATATATATATATATATATATGTATATGTATATATATATATAAAGAATAGAACTCAGAATTCAAATTACCACGTTTTAATTAATTTTTTTTTGTTCCAAAATCCAAAACATTCGATGCATTTTACGATCGTTTCGCGCATATATAAACAACCAGAAATAGACATGTATTTCAAGAATTTTTCACCATTGCAGCTCATCAGAAGTCCATAGGTCGTTTCCAGAAAAAACAATAAAGCAAAACACATAAAGAACACTAAACTAGCAACTTACACTGAACCATGTTCTTTTGAGAAAGCTACTATATATATATATATATATATATATATATATATATATATATATATATATATATATATATATATATATATATATTAACACTTATAATGCAATTTTAAAATGAATAAAATCATTTATCTATTTTTTATTAAAACTTTCGATGAATATACTCCTAGAGCGAAACATTTTCCTTTTTTTCCTCTTCATTTCGTTGGTATTGCCCCAGAGGTGACAAATAATATATATATATATATATATATATATATATATATATATATATATATATATATATATATAAATAATGGATAGAATGACATAATAAAATGAGAAATTAATCAGACTTCATTAAAGTTTAAAACCAAGGAGATTTATCTTGATAGTCTAGTAGTTAAAGATATTATTTATATATTTAAAGTATTATCTTACTCTCTCTCATATATATATATATATATATATATATATATATATATATATATATATATATATAATCGTAGTGGTTGCATAGCGTCTCTCTTTCTTGTGATGCTCTCCGTAGTAGCAGTTGTTCATTACCATCGTAGAATAATATCAACCCACATATGTTGCGTTCTAATAGTTCTATTCTTTATGTTACATCTTACAATATTAGTCTTCTTCCGGGACGTTCCTCGTAGGAGGCGTCTTTTGAAATGCGTTTTATTTGCGCAACGGAGCAGACCTAAGACAGAGGGAGTATATTTTCTTATTCTGTCTGCCACGTATCACTAAACATTTGCTTGGAGATAATGCATTATTTTACATGTGGCCTAGCATTTATGTAAAAGCCGTTGTATGTAGTTCGATATGTAACGCTTGATTTAAATAAGATAAAGAAACCGACGAAAATGTTAAGTTTAAAATAGAATCCTTGTCGATCTGTCGGACGTGAAGGAGACCAACTCTATTTTAAGCCTTTGGTGCATACCTTCTCTCTCAGGTACAATTCTACTTTTCCTTTTTTTCTTATTCTCTATGTGTTTGCGTTCTTTCTTTTTTTTATCCATTTTCATCTCCTGCTTTTCTTTCTACTTATTCTGTTTCTTTTCTTTTATCTTCTCTATCTTCTTTTTTCAATATTTTCCTTTATTATTTTCTTTGGTTTCGTTGTTTCTTCATTGCGTTATTTGTTCCCCTATTTCTCCGTTGACGACCTTAATTTATAACAACTTTACCGCTCGCTACTTCCGGTTAAAAAAGTCAGCCATCTTTTTTCATCATTTTCCTACTATTGCTGCGTTCCTAATTAACCTACTATTTTTTTATTTCCTTAACTAATGAACTTGGATCACAAAATGACAAGCTCTCACAATAACCGTCCAAAACATTTAATATAATTGCTTACTGTTTCAGTTGATTATGACGCATTTTTCTTTAAATTCTTCAAACATTTTCCTACTTACCGAAGAAAGGTCATATTAAAATAAACATCTTATTTATAGTTACTGAAGAAAACGTAAAAGATCGCCGACGCCATTTATACCTAGCCAGAGGGGTTGAAGACACTGGCACATTTTCACAAATTATGGACTTGTCTTGACACTTTCGCAGATACTTCTTTGTCGAAATACGATATGGTTCGATTCATTCCCATGAAATCATCCTCACAGGCAGTAATCCTTCTTTCAGAATGGAAAGGGGGTATTGACGGTCGTCTGAGGCGTCTATGCCGGTGAATACCGATGGGTCAATTCACGGCTATTTTTGTACCCTTTTAGCATTCGCTTTCAGGGTGGAATATAATAAGAGTGACGTGGCCTAACAGAAAATAACGTAGAACAGTGAGACATGACAAAAGAGGATCTAGTCACTCTCTTCTTTGTTTGAGCTGCGAGACAGGACAGACGTGTTTTCGGGGTACTTCTTTTTTCCAGGGTACTTCTTTTTTGGAAACCCAGCAAACAGAGAGAGAGTCCCAGAGAATCAAAATACTCTACAGTGGAGATAACTTCTATTTACTATTCGAGGATACAATATTTCAACTAAGATTACTTCTCTGCTGAATATTATATGAAAAAGCTATTCTTAGGGACACTTTATAAAAATGAACTCGCTATTATTAGCTAATTTTACTTTGCCCACGTCGTTCATAAGAATCAATTCATCCTCAATCCAATGCAAGTTCCAGTTGTATACAAGAATATAGCAATATGGCGGCCAGCGACGCGGTCCACACGTGCGAGAACCAGATTAAAACCACAAGAATCGTCACGAATAAATAAGAACGTTACGATCAATATCGTTGCTTTTCAGTGCGCTGGTTGGAATTGAAACCATTCGTTTGCAATGAATAAACAAAAGATTATTTCTTTCAAAATCGGTGGCTTAGGTAGCAGAAATCGTGATTGGTATTTGCGCGAGATAATACAAACAGAAAGGGAGTTTCGTGCATAAGTACAGATTATAAACTGAGATTTGCACTATTTTCTTACGCGTAAGAAGACCAGCCTGTTAACTACCGTGGGAGCGTGCCTTGATCTACAGCGTATTAAATTAGTGCGTGTAAACAGATTTAAAAGACTGCGAATAGGAGATTTTCTCATGGACATAATGTCGTTCTTAAATCCATAATCTAAGCGCGTATTTATCGTTATCTCGTGACGGCTTTTCGTGAGATATGAGCTAATGCAACCACGAGACTTAATAGTATCCTCTTCATGTCTGTATTAACACAATATGGTGCGTTTGGCTTCAGCCTTCATAATTATCAACAAAACCCGTTTCCTCACAAATAGGCAAGCGATGTTATGCTGATACTGGACTGTGAATGTGAAAAACAAACGTACGGTTAAAATTAATAGAGAGTATAAAAAATGTATTGGAAGTTAAAAGTTTAGAGTTAGAAAAATGTATCATTTATAATAACGTCATGGACAGGATGTCCGAAATAAGACGTGGCGAAGAAAAAAAAGATCTATCTCCTTGGTCGGTGACCTGATAAGATCCGGTCGTCTATTCGAAGCTCTTTATTTGTTCATATTTTAGGAAACAGGCAATAGGATCTGACACTTTATAGTGTCCCAAGAGAATAAATTACATCATTACAGCTTTTTTTTGTTTTTTAACGTAGTTCACCCCAAACAAGGCAGGACGCCACTGTAGACGTAAGGGGCTACTGAAAAGAAAGAAAAGGGGATAAGGTTGGGGGGGGTCAACCTAAACTGAGATCTGCACAGCGAGATGTCTGTTTACATTAGTTTTAAATTTCTGCATGTCAGTACCATCGGGGAAACAGGGGGCAGGGAGGGAGTTCCAGAGGCCAGCAGCACGAGGAAAGAAGCTATTTGAGTAGAAAGCTCTCCGGCATCTGGGGACCGCCACAGTGAATGGATGGGATTTAGTTGATTGTTGAGTTGGTCTAGTGAATTTACGTCGAGGGGGCACCAGTGTAGCCAATTCATTGGAGCATAATCCATTGAAGTATTTGTAAAACAAGCACAAGGATGCTACATTGCGGCGATGGGACAGGGACTGGAGCTTGGTTGACAGTGAGGGACCTCTTAGGTTGGCGATTCTTTTTTGGCCCTTGTCAAGAAGGGAGAGACTAGTAGAAGATGAACCAGCCCAGATGTGGCAACAATACTCCATGCATGGACGGATGATGGCTTTGTAGAGATAAAGGATAATGTCAGGTGTGAGGAGTTTACTAGCACGGTAGAGGGAGCCCACCTTCTTTGCGGCAGTCTTGGCAATGTCTTCAATGTATTTGTTCCAATTCATGTTACCTGTGAAGATTAGGCCGAGGAGTTTGAAAGATGAACTCTCAGGTAGGGTGTTATTTACCATGACAATCGGTGGTTGGAATGGTTTCTTGTACTTATTGAAGGAAAGGAGCTACCTGGGAAGATAGGATAATGGTTGCTATTATCACAACCAGAGAAGAAGAAAACGTTTCTGCTGTATGTACCCGACTTTTACACCTTTTGTACCAAAAATGAAATATATTACACTAGTTAGGTTTGACTTTTCTAATTTGGATATGAGTATCTGATAGTGTAAAGTAAGTTTGTAAGTGTGTGTTGTCGAGCGAGTAGAAATTAAGCCGATTCCTTTCTATTTACACTTTGCTTAGATACAAATAAAAATAGACCAGAATTTAAACGAATAAAAAAGACAAATGACCAGAATAGGACACAAATATCTATTTTGAACAAAAATAAGTATAAATTTACGATTTAATTTTTAGTACGTAGAAAATGCATATTGTTCACTAAAGTTATTGATTCTTAGTATTTCGTGCAACGTAAAGTATGTTTCCAGTCGTCGCTCAGATGAGGGAACCATTTTTATTTTTATTCCCAAATGTTTGCCTTGGAGCTGGATTTGTTTCCTCGTCATAAACTAACCTAGTTTCTTACGTTGTCCTCCTTGTGAGGAGGCAAGTAACTAGGGAGCCGTTACATACTAACTGATCTCATCTGAAAATACGTTTCACATTTAAGCTATTACTGGTGTTATATCTCGTCACGCAGAACGAACAATTGTGTATGTATTGCACCACTTTGATTTGAAACAAATAAAACTAACAATAATAATTTTAAAAAAAACAAGATTTTACAAACGCCAATTTAAAAATGATTTATTAAGGTAATACATGAAAACGTTCGATTTATTTATTTTCGGCTATGATCAAAGGTTAGTACCTTTTCCGTCTTCTGTCGGCACGCATTTTTTTAAATATAATGCATTACGTTTTCTTATAAAACACGTCAGCAATTTAATGAATGAATTCGTGAAACATAAATCTTATTTAAAAAAGTCATTTACTTACAAAAATAAGTTTACTAATAACATTAGATCCACTATAATGCATTTCGGTTTATTCGAAAATAAGTCAGATATTTTACTGAATTACTTAGTATAAAAAAAAATAATTGAAATTCCGGATTACGCTGAATATGGACAACTTGTTTATATATATATATATATATATATATATATATATATATATATATATATATATATATATATATATATATATATATTGTGTGTGTGTATTTAGGCAGCATTTTCTCATTTATGCAAACATTGTTAGAAATAACAGAATTCGTCTGTTTAATTGTACCTTTTTTTTATTTTTTCAATTTTTAAATATTAAATTTTTTTCAATATTAGAATAAAAAAAATCAATAAATGTTCCATAGGTTTCGTGGGTTTCACGAACGTTTTCGATTCTTCGTCGAATCATCCTCAAGTATCAAAAGCAAATGAACAAAAAAGCTGGAGAAAAAAGAATTTTTTAAACGACAGCGGAGAAACGCGCAGAGAAATACTGGAAGTTATCTATATAAACACACAACAACCTAAGATTAACAACATCACATTTGAAACCGGTGGTAACATTTTAAAACGCTTAACGTAATGCGAATTTGTTCTGTTATGTTATCCAGCGTTTCTGAATTTAAATCGCCAACGACTTCCTGGAACAATGCAAAAAAACGTTCTCTGCGCGTTTCTCCGCCGTCTTTTAAAATTTTTTTCTTTCACCAGCTTTTTTGTTCATTTGCTTTCGACACCTGATGATGATTCGACGAAGAATCGAAAACGTTTGTGAAACCTGCAAAACCTATCGAACATTTGTTAATTTCAATACAAAAAAGACCATCAGAAAAATTGAAAAAATGAAAGAATGTATAATTAAACAGACGAATTCTGTTATTTTTAACAATGTTTTCATATATATATAGGTCAAATTTAAAACGAAAACATACTTATGAATATTCTTATGTCGTCATAAATTTAAATGTCCATATAATTTTGAAAAAATCACTTTATTCTAGCATT
>OY744522.1:187878051-187888051 GCA_963556195.1 Sepiola atlantica
CATTAATTCACGTAATTGAACGACAACGAAACCTGTTAATCAGCATACAGATGTCGTTTTCAAAATAACATCTATGTAAGATTCTCCTGCGACTCTCCAACGTTTACACACCACATTACTGCGAGACTGCTTCCCCGTTGATTACAACTTGTCTTCAAATCCAATGTCAACAAATTCTTGCCATGGACCTCTCCCCAAAATAATTAAACGCACTTTATACCACTGATCAATGTTAGTACTCCCATAGTGTTCCTAATCTGTCGACTGTCGAAGTCAATATTATTGGGGTAATTGACTCTTCAGCAAAAATAATTGTCATGGCTGGCTAATTATTCTTTAAATAAATAAAATAAATATGTCCTCTCTACACTGATTTAAAATTGTAGCAATTTATTTTTTTTATAATAAATATTCTATACTTTTTTATCGTAAAATAATTGTTAGTTAGATATTCTTTAAATGAATAAACAGAATGTCACTTTTTGATATAAAATTGTACTGTTTTAGTCAACGGAGCGACATAATTCGATTTTGGAACAATTCATTTTTAAATTGGTGATTTGTGATTAATCTGATGCTGCTAAGGTATAAACTTCACCCATCACTGATCGAATAACTTCATTTCTTTAATGTGTGGGCAAGGTGATAACGTACGTACGAATATGAAAAGCCTTAGCGTAATATTATAGTTATTAAAAAGATCACCTAAACAAGTCCTTTGTTCATAATAACAACCGAATAACTCCAAAATAACATGTAGCTTTTAAAACCACCTCAATCACTCTTTTTCTAAAAACACTCTCATATACATTCGGTTTCTTTATTTACTTACTTCCTACGACAGGTAGATGTGGCACAAAACCGAAAAGTAGGGGGAAAAGCCAAGCGCCCCAGCGGAAGAGTCAGGCTGACCTCTAAAAATATCCCGGACAGTTCCGTCGGCATTCCCCGGAATGAGCGCTTGAAGCCATTAGCAATACACAAACCGCTTTCCAAAGAGGGAAGGCAAGGCCTGGGAGGGTGAGCCTCCTAGAACTATTCAAGGCATAATACCTCAGTCCGACAGATAAAGGCCACCGAAATGACCCCTCTCTGTGGGACTGATTGTCGAGAACGTATTCTCGACTGGTATTTAGGCGATACAATCATCATACTGAATCATTTGGAAATCCGCCCTACAACGTATAGGGCTACTGTTTTTTTTATAGGCAATCTACCTTTGAACTAATAGGGATCCGAAGTATTTATAATTAAATATATATGAATCTGATGTTTAGTTTTATTAATATTATAGCCTCACGTTTATATAATACGCAAAAGCAATTTCATGGTCGTACGTACGTTATCACCCTCTACGTTTTATTTTAAAGACGAGACCGCCCGATCGCCGAATATTTAATGAAAATAATTTTTATTTTTTATTTTATCTGTTGTCGCTTTTTGTTGACAGTGAACGTCGAACTAAAATACACTTTCTTGATTTTCGTGGTAGAATCAAAGTGTACTAACATGAATTGGAACAAATACATTGAAAACATTGCTAAGGTTGCTGCAAAGAAGGTTGGCTCCCGCTACCGTGCTAGTAAACTCCTCTCACCTGACATTATCCTGTATCTCTACAAAGCCACTATCCGCCCATGCATGGAGTATTGTTGTCACATCTGGGCTGGTGCATCATCTACTAGTCTCTCCCTCCTTGACAAGGTCCAAAAAAGAATCACCAACCTAATAGGTCCCTCACTGTCAACCAAGCTCCAGTCCCTGTCCCATCGCCGCAATGTAGCATCCTTGTGCTTGTTTTACAAATACTTCAATGGATTATGCTCCGATGAACTGGCTACTCTGGTGCCCCCTCGACGTAAATTCACTAGACCAACTCGACAATCAACTAAATCTCATTCATTCACTGTGGAGGTCCCCAGATGTCGGAGAGCCTTCTACTCAAATAGCTTCTTTCCTCGTGTTACTGGCCTCTGGAACTCCCTCCCTGCCCCCTGTTTCCCCGACACTACAGACATGGAGAAGTTTAAAACTAATGTAAACAGACATCTCGCTGCGCAGATCCCAATCTAGGTTGGCTGCCTCCTACCTTCTCCCCTCTTTTTCTCAGTAGCCCCTTACGTCTACAGTGGCGTTCTGCCTTGTTTGGGGTGAACTATGTTAAAAAAAAAAAAATTTAAGTATATGTTCGGTCTAAGGATGGTAAAATTATATCGTGGTGTCTGTGTTCGCACCGGACGTCCATAGAATGGAAATATGTTACAAACTCCTAAAAGGGTTTTGGAGATAGAACCCCATAATTTGGTATATTCTGAAACTACATTACAGAAGGATACTCTTATGGAATTTCCATGGGTTAAGGTTAGGGTTAGTAAATATTATTTTAATACTAGCCGAAACACATCAATTACAATGTACTAATAACATTCATATATTTTATATAATTCCTTTTACTGCCATTAATCCATGTCAAGTTCACTGAATTCTTAAATGATGTTAAAACACGATATAAATAGTGAAAATTAGGAGCAAAAAGAAAGTATAGCATTACATAACGAACAGTCAGATTACCTACTACAAACCTCACTTTCCTCTCACACTAACATATGCGTTCCTTTCTTCCATCACCACTACCAACCTTTTTGTATATCTGATCTGGCCGTTGAATAAATACTATTCTCGATAAAGTTTCATAACTGAAGCGAAATATCGAATGAAAATAAACATGACTGTGTTAATTTTCTTGTGTTATTTGATCATAAGTTTAACCTTATCTATACCTACACACACATGGCAATAATAGATACTACATTTGGCATAGTATTGGCATATATATGTATACAACTTTTTATTTATACAAATATTATTTGGTTACACATTTACAGAACATGTTTCTGTCGCAGCAATAGGGTATTGATTTACTCCTCTCCAGGAGTTAGGCACAAGGCCAGTTTTTATCTTACTCCCACAAGTAAGATGTGACCCAAGGTCGGGTCGGGAAAGTGGGGTTTAAAAATTGCCTGGGCAACCCCGTTGGCATTCCCCGGTAGGGGCGCCTCATGTAGTAAGCAATAAACTTACTCCTCCCAAAAGAGGGAAGGCGAAGCACATGACAGACCCATAGACCGGCGTAAATCAAGCCCCGAAGGCCAAGACAATATCAGTCTATGGAGTGCAGTATCCATCGGAACAGATACTACACTTTGATCTTAGCCAAAAGGCTAAAGGGTAGCCGGACTTCATCAAGGTCAACGTCTTTTCCTTACAGTTTTATTTACTGAAGTCAAATAGAATTAAAAAGTTGTATCAAATGAAACTGGACAGAAAAAACATTGGCCTTGGTAAATATGGCTGCCCTATAGCTGTAACCGAAACATGTTTTGCAAATGTGTAACCAAATAATGTTTGTATAAATAAAAATATTCATACACATTAAACAGTTCTATTTATTGTTGAGCACTCATTTATAAACACACTAAAGACTCTCTGGATTTTTACGCTATTGGTTGTAAACTCTACATGGATTAATATAGATAAATATATATATATATATATATATATATATATATATGGAAAATAGAAAACCAAAAAAATTATCTGCTTACATCACACAAGCTCACTCCCCCTCCCTAATGATCTTATAACTCCAACCGCAACCATTCCCCCCTCACATTTTTACTATGAACTCAATTTCCAACTACCACCATCTATTTGTTGCTCATAATTTATTTTTTCATAAACGACCTTTTAAGATATGCTCCTCCCACTACGATTGTTTAAAATATTTTGTACTTGTGTGTTATTTTCTTCAGACAATCATCCTGGGGAAGTCTTGAAATAAAGACGAAACGTTGATGAATACATAAATAATATTTTTTGGTTTCCCTTTTTTCATTTTCTATTATATCGGAATGCTATTTCCATTTTGTATATAATACAAAATGGAAATAGCATTCCGATGTAATAGAAAATGAAAAACGGAAAACCAAAAAATATTATTTATGTATTCATCAACGTTTCGTCTTTATTTCAAGACATCCTCAGACGATATTGACATAAAATGTTCTTTGGCTCAAAAATACATCTCACAGAAATGTTATATTTTTTTGGAAATGTAAAATAATAAAAATAAAAACATAGTTAAGGGAATATAAAATGAACCTGACTTATATATATACTAGCGGAACCCGTCGTCCGGCGTTGCACGGGAGAAAGTACTACCTATTGCATGACGCCCCCCGTCTATCGTGTTGGCGAATGTTTTAAATTTAAAAAAAAAATGAAGAAAGTGGTAGAGTAGAATGGGATCGAACGCTAAAACTGGCAATCATGAAACCTGCCTTCTTAACGACTGCGCCACGGTTTCGGGTTAAAAATACATGTGAAAATAGGCCAATTAACTTAAGCTTGATTATTTACATGCGTGTTATGTTAAGATTTAGCTTCTGCCGACCAAATATAAAGGTCAACAATGATAAGGTTTAGGTCATTTGTAGTTATTGAAATAAATAGATTTGGGCAAGTTTTCTATAATATGCGTGTTAAAGATGTATAATTTTAAAAATGTAAATGTTTCGGGGTCTACCAGTATGTTGGCGCTTATTAAATAGAGAGTGGATTCGATCAAGAAATTGTAACCGCCATGTTGAATGATTAAATGTTGCAGGAACTGTGTTCGTTAATTTCATTCGCTTAATTCCGGAATGAATATGAATATTGAAGTCATGGGTAGAATTAGAAATAACGTAATCTGATATTCACGGAAAATCATCGGAGTGAACGGGAGTGGTCATTGAGTCTTTGCGTATTGCTTTATATTATGTAGTAAATTAATGACATGCAAATAATAAATAAGAACGGGTGTTTTGTGATAAAATAAACTGTGTTTATTAGTTCCCGGTGTCGATGAGTGGAGTGACAGTACAGAATTGTTAGGGAGAAAAGTTTTTGCTACCGCCTATATGGAGTTGGTTTGACGGAGAGTCGTAGATGGTGGGCCAAATGTAATATTTAGTGTTAGCTGGGGAAAAATAATAACAAATGTACTAAAACATGCTCGAGTGAATAAGTGTAATATAATGGTGAGTTTAGTAGCCTGTGATGCATGTGGTTATTTTCCTATTCTCCGAGAAGGTACAGGGGAAACATAGTCTCTATATATTAGAATATATATATATATATATATATACTATGTAATTGTTTTTATTAGTGATTGCAGCGTTCGTTGTTTTTATACTTACTACTATTTCGATTCTTTCACTTTCATAAGTGATTAAGATGCAGAAAATTGCATTATTAGTCGCCCATAACTTTATTCTTCGTTAATATATATATTTTTTTATTAATTTTATATGTACATAAAAGTAATACATGGACACGTATTTCTGGCTCACGGCCGTCATCAGCATGAATAACTTAAACAAGGATCGAACCTTCGATATTGATGTCTATAGTTCAGCGTTTTACCATTGGACTACGACGCCCTTCCTAGAAATATGTACGAAAGAATCGAAATAGTATTAAGCAAAAAAACAATGAACGTTGTAATCATCAATAAAAGCAATTACATAAAAATTCATTAAATATTTAGGTGATAAAAATCGTACATATTTCTAGGCAAAGCGTCGTAGTCCAATGGTAAAACGCTGGACCATATACATCATTATCGAAGGTTCGATCCTTGTCTAAGTTAGCCATGCTGATCGGCTGTGAGCAAGAAACACGTGTCCATTGATTACGTATAAAATTAATTAAATAATAAATATATATATATATAGATAGATAGATAGAGAGAGAAATCTTTTTTCTTTTTACTAATGGATCATCGTTTATCAAGGCCCGGGGTTCATCGAGGACAAAAGTTAAAGAAATCGGTGGGGCGATAGGCCCTACGACGCTAGGATTGAAAACAACCGGTGGATGTGACAGAATATTTATTGGGGCGATAGAATAATCCAACCATCTTTCAAGCGATCTTAGCAACAGATTTGATGTAAGCTCCAGAAAGTGCCTCACTCCTGAAGTAATCCTCTACCTATATAAAAGCCAGATGGAGTACTGCTGTCAAATCTGGGCAGGTTCTGCTCAGAGTACCCTTTCTTGCCTTGACAGAGACCTAAATCGACTTCGCAAACTAGTGAGGAATAATCTCTTCTCTTCTCTGCAGTCCCTTTCGCACAGAAGAAATGTTAGCGTCTCTCTACTGTATCAATATTTTCATGCATGTGTTCGACTTAGCTCAAATCGCTCCACCTCCTGTAAAACATTCAACGCAAGAACCCGCCTGGCTAGAGGACTTTCCGTTCTTTTTTTCTCTCTCTCTCTGTCTCTGTGTGTGCGTGTGTGTGACCAAGCGCAAATCTATGAACAAAGATTTTTTTTTTTAGAGAGTCCTGTTTGTGGAACAAAATACCACGAAACTGCTACGTAGCCGACTACAACGTGGTCGTCTTCAAGTGTAATGTAAACAAATACTAGTTGAGCATTCCTCTGTCTCTCCACGGTTGTTTTCAATCCTTTCAAACATCTAATCGACGAGATCTTAGACCCTTATCCTCGAGTGGCCCCCGAACCTTGATAAGCGGTGATCCATTAGTATAAAAAATAGTCTTCCATTACATTAGTATATAAAAAAAACGTCTCTGGAGACAAAGTCAGACCTAGGAGCTTTCAAAGCAGGGGACTTCCTTAAAGAGAGGGGCATTCATTGTATTTAGAAAGTTGGGATTTTATCGTGAATTTTTGTTTCCCTTTCATCACCTTTCCTTTCTTTTCTTCGTTCTTTTCTTCCTCCTTTTCTTCCTTTAACCTTTGTTTCCTTCGCCCTTCAATTCACACTTTCCTTCCTTTCTTTCCTTCACCCTTTCCTTCTTTCTTTTTATCACCCTTTCCTTCTTTTTTCCTTCACCGTTTTTTGTTGCCTTCACCCTTTCTTTCCTTTCTTCCTCTTTTTGCTCGTTCACATTCTATTACTTTTCTTTTTCTTCCTCCTCCTCTGCCTCCTTTTTTATACTTCATCTTCAAAGTCTCTCTCTCTTTCTCTCTCCCTCTCTCTCTCTATCGTTAACCTTCAGTTCTCCATTAAAAGACATGACCCCCGCGTCACGTGCTCTGACTATAATGACGGCGCCTGTCGGATATTAACCCGGATGTGCACAAAGCAAAAGGGAAATTGCCAGCATGAAAAAAGAATTGCAGCATATCATTAAAAGAGTCGAGTGCAAGGAAAGCCGCCATTGTTTTCTTGGAGTAAACGTAAAATAATAAATAAATACATGGCTGATTCTTGATTCTCGATTCCTGAGAGAAATAACTAATTATAAAAGTAAAACATGGAAAAAACCAGACGAATCACTGTTGATTGGATTCGGCAGACATTTTGTTATTATAAAAGTGATTCTGTTTTACATGTTGTGGGAAGAGTTAAATGTAATCTCTATTATTATAAACTTGTAACAACTTCTTGTGTGGCAGTGTGTGTTTATCGCATCTACTTGACTTAAACCTTTTTTTATTTTACTATTAATCGATTATTTTAATCAAGAATGCAATAGCGTAAACGACTAAGACGAACTATTTTAAATATTATTTTTAAAAGAACATTGAAATCCTCCACAATGCATTTTTGTTAATTCGTAAACAAATTAGGCATTTTAATCATTTGAACAAAAACGAAATGTGGATAAAGAGAAAAACAGAACGAGAAAAAAGCAGGAAATAAAGAACCCGTGTAAAGAACAAAAGAAAGACAGAAAAGAATAGAGGAAAGAAAAGACGAAGGGCATCGTATATAATTAAAAAAAGAAAGAAAATGTGAGAATTAATGAAGGGTGTAATACAGAAAGGAGGAAATAATAGAGTGAATGACATAAAAAATAAAAGAAATTAAAAAAAACAGGAAATAAGTAATTAGTATATAAAAGAAAAATACGGGTGAAAATAATCATATATATATATATATATATATATATATATATATGATATTTTTTATTTATACAGATATGTAGAAAATCTACGACACTGACATGTCGATGTTATCGATCAACAGCTGTTAGAAACTGATCTCATCAGGCAGAATTAAAATCCGATCCTTAACTCAAATCATATTTGGGAAGAACAAACTATTCTTCCCAAATATGATGTGAGGTAAGGATCGGATTTTAATTCTACCTGATGGGATCTCAGTCTTTAACAGCTGTTGATCGATAAAATCAACATGCCAGTGTCGCTGATTTTATACATATCTGCATAAATAAAAAATAATCATTGACATATATATAATATATATATATATATATATATATGTCAATGTATGTGTGTGTGTTCTCTATATAAAGATAGGCTTGATAATCTACATAAAAATATAAGACTATTCCTATGTAAGAGTTTTATTGGTAAGACAATGGAAGTTGTCCCGAATCTGTAAGTGTCTTCTTTAGGAAGGTATGAGGGCCGAACCTCTTTTTAAACTTCAAATATATCCTATTTTGATGAAATATAAATCATATGTATATAAATTATCCGAGGAAGACACTTGAAGTGGTCCCAAATCTCTACATGACCCTCAATATAACAAACGTCTACGCGCCATCTAAGTGATCTATTGGGGTAGAACCCCTTCAAACTTCAAATACGCATATCCGATTTTATTTAAATTCAAACCATGTTTATAAGACACTAATTCAGAGAGTTTTATAACTTTTCAATTTTACCGACTATAATATTCAATTCAATTAATTTGGCAAAAAATAAAACAAGTATGTTTCAATTGCCATGGAAGGGTGGTAGTAATTTACACAAAAGAGAATAGAGTATTGATTTACTCCTCTCCAGGAGTTAGGCACAAGGCCAGTTCTTATCTTACTCCAACAAGTAAGATGTGACCCAAGGTCGGGTCGGGAAAGTGGGGTTTAAAAATTGATTGGGCAGCCCCGTCGGCATTCCCCGCTAAGGGCCCCTCAGGCAGTAAGCAATAAACTTACTCCTCCCCAAAGAGGGGAGGCGAAGCCTGGGAGGGTGGACCTCCTAGAACTGCACAGGACAGACCCATAGACCGGCGTAAATCAAGCCCCGAAGGCCAAGACAATACCAGTCTATGGGGGGCAGTATCCATCGGAACAGATACTACACTTTGATCTTAGAGTAGCCTAACACCTGTCATAATTCATCTTGAATTACTGCATTGTTGACGCATTTATTACCTCTTTTGGGAAACTATTCCAAGGTTCAGGGATCCTGATTGAGAAGGCGGCTCTCTTCTGGTCCAATCGAAATTGGCGGTGAAATAGTTTATTCTAGTGTCCGCGTAGACTATGGGGCGAAACGAGGAAGGGAGACAGTAAACACGTAATATGGTGATATTAGCATAGTGGAAAAAGAACATGGTTATGTTTCTTATCCAATCCCGGCAACGTTTGGTCTTCCTGCTTGTTAATAATAAAATAACCAAAGAAACCAGCAAAAATTTGAAAGTGCTGACAAATAAGGAAAATATTAAAGTAAGGATGGAAGACTGTAAGAACGAAAGAGAGACAAAGTATATAAATAAATAAGAAAATAAGAGAAAATAAGTTTGGAAGAAAACCCATAAAAATAAAAGAAGGAAAGAATAGGATGAAGAAAATCGCAGGTTAATAAAATGAAAGAAAAAATAATGGAAATAAAAATGAATGAAACAATAAAAAAGCAACGAAATAAAAATCAGAAAAATAACGAGAGACAAAGCGAAAGAAGACAGAATATTAATGAATGAAAGATAAAACGAAATAAAAATCAGAAAAATAACGAGAGACAAAGCGAAAGAAGACAGAATATTAATGAATGAAAGATGAAAGGAAATAAAAAAGAAGAAAACGAAAAAGTTAATTAATAAAAAAGAAAAAAGGATAAATTTACAAACGTGACGTAGTTCTCCCCTTTCCCACCGAAAATGTTTCAGCTGCGAAAAGGCCCTATCTATTCACCGTTGATAATACAATCAACTCTCAAAGATCCTTGGGGT
>OY744522.1:187893051-187946071 GCA_963556195.1 Sepiola atlantica
AGCTGGTGTAAGTTGGGTATACACACATATATATAATTAAATATTTCTTTGTAAACAAAAGTCTTTTGGCATTATTGTTCTTTCCCTTGTCTTACGAAGAAATCTCTTTCTTTACCTTTACGGTGGTTGATTTTCGACTACCCAACATATGTTATTTTAACGAAAACCCGGCAGAGTAATTTACCTTGCAACCTAGAGGGAAACACGACAATACGTTCTGTGGCAGTCTACTCACGGAATCTAGGGAAATCTTGTGATCCCCGCGCCAGTTGTTTACAGCAGTTCGGCCGTGTTGGGGGTACTTCTCTTCGGGACTGACCCACGACAAGTTTTTCTCCTTCTTACTTCATTTTAAACCGCCGTTTTAATTTCTGACTTTGCACTTCGGGTGCCTTCTTCTTCTGGCCTTGTGCACCTGACTCTTTTAAAGGTTACTGAGTCGTTTATTTTACGACGTCATACTCCGAAATGAACTCGTTGACCTCACACACCTGGGCTCGTTCAAAGGTCACCGATTCATTTCTGTCGTTCTGTTAGCCTAATTGACTAGCTATCTAGTATTCGGCTTTTTTTTCATTATTGCGGCGTCATGCCCTTAGCCTCCACGTGACGTCTTATGCGTTATTACTCAACATGTCTGCATCATTATTTTACACACCTATTGGGAAGAAAGCAATACGTGGTCGCTTAAGAGTAATTAAGAAAGGGGAGATAAACCAGTATTAGAAATAATGATAACTAAACTCCGTGTAAATCCATCTACATCAATAATTTACTGTTAATTTTTTTCTATAGAAATAATACTTGTATGTATGGTTTAATAATATTAAGAAAAATCTTGTCTTGTTCTAACGTTAAAATTGTCATAGACAGATAAATATTTAAATTTATAAAACGAATACGTTTACGTATTTTAAATTTTAACAATTTAAATCTTTTAAAACACATAAATATTTTTTTGACTTAGCTTAAAAATAATTGCAAGTTAAATATTTAAAATAGTTCGTAAAAATATCATTTTTTATTAGTTTATTTATTTTTAATTAGCTGTACGTATTCGGTATTTTTGTGTTTTCTTTCATTTTTCTTTTATTTTTTTAAATGAATGTCTTGTTGTTTTTCCGTGTCGTTCATCATTTAGCTACCGTTACTTCCTACAGAACAGATACTACACTTTAAATTATTTATTTTCCGAAAATATTTTTAAATTACATTTCAAACAAATTAGGCACAAGGTCATCAAGAGTGTGGGAAAAAATAGGTGTCGTTGGTCATCCTTGGTCGTTAGTCACTCTTAACTAGATCAGTAATCTCAGTACCCACAATGCCATATTTACCATAGGGCGCCATCGTACTATAGATGGCTTCCAATTTGTTGGAAATTTCATTTTTCATAAATATATTTATAAACGAAGATTTCATTGTTATGAAACAGAGAGTAGGGAAAGTACAAAAAGCAAAATACTTTGTCAGTAAGAACCTCCCAACCCTTTCTAAATAATAGACCGCCCCACTATTTTCCGGTTTGTTCAGAACCGAAGCAAGCAGGTCAAACAAGTGCTTCTAGCCCAGAGGCCAGGAAGTATCTTTAAATAGTCTTTAGATAGCGAGACACAAGGTAAAAAAAAAAGGTAAAGGTCGCATAGCCTGGACGCACACGAGTGTCGTTGCCGACATCGCACACTGCCCATGGCCGTAGCGGCGGTGAGTTGTTAAGAATCACCGTGTCTAGGGCACACCATATGGAAGGCGGAGCCCATCCCTCTCCTTCCGCTGCCTTGAACCTTCCCTGAGTTTTAGTCAGATACCCATTTACTGCTGGGTGGACAGAGGGAGTTTTCAGACCCGAAAATTCGCATGCCGTGAGTGGGATCGAACCCGGGTCGTCTAGCCCAAAGACAAGTGCTATAACCATTCGTCCACAGGCCCTCCTTCCGCAGCCAGTTCATTTGACAAACACATTTATCACCGCTGACAGCGCCGCCAACATTCACCATGTGTACTTTGTCTCCTCAAAATAAGCAAATATTGTCATTCATGTTGTGTATAGTCTATACCATCTCTCTCCCTCTCTTTTTTTTTTACTTCTATCTCTCTCACTATCCCCTTTCTCGCTATCACTATCTTTTCTTCTTAATTATCATCAGTCTTTCTTCCTTCTAAAATGAAAATATTGTTTACCTTAGCAACACCAGTTAAGAAAGGTCTTATTAAACTATAACCATTTTATCGAGGTAATGTTCTTTTTGTTGTTGACTATCGCCAATCTTCTTACTTCGCTACAAGGAAAAAAGAAAAACGATCATTCATACTCGTCTGTTTCCATGTGTTATATACTCTCTCTTCTTTCTCACAATTTGTCACTTCCAACACACCACGTCTGCTTATTTTTATAGGTTCTCAAAGAATGAATATTTTAGGTATGACACTTTTTTCAACGAGGTATGGTTAGAGTCCCTATTATTTTAATTAATTTAAACCACAATATGTAAACCGAATTTACACAGTGTAGCCACCAAGCTGAGACAGTTATGTATGTATGTACAAACAGACGTCTTACTTTGTTTTATTTATATTCTATAATGTTATGTTATGTTATTCGTATTTATTTTCTTATTATTCAGTATTATTTTTTTCTGCTATTCATTCTCCTTTTTTCAAGATTTTAGTTGAAATGAAGACCAATGTTTGTCTTTCGTGTACGGTAATTTGAATTTTCGTCTATCCGTAAAATAAATCATTAGATTCCTGTAAGGGAATAGAGAAAAGCGACCGGCGCGACGGATACACGTAGGGGACAACAAGACAAACAAGAAAACCAATTAAATTCGATCGAGCATTAACTCCGAAAATAATCAAAGGATGAAAAGTAAACAGCTATTCAGATAATTACCTCCCTTGTTTTATGGAAACTATTTTATAAAATTATTTCGTAAGTTGAAATAAATGTTGAGCCGAGTCTCAGATTTTTATTTATTGCTAAACAAGTCATTATATACGGCACAATCACGTTGACACACCGGTTCCCGTTAAATCACAGAAGTTAAGCGACGTTGAGCCTGGCAACTACTAAATGGGTGATCATTTGGAATACCAGGTGCTGTAAGTGGGAGGACCTTGACTCTTGTAAAAAATTAGCGCCGCTGAAGTATTACGTTTTCACTTACCGATGCGTGTATAAACTACTGATGGGACGATTTCAATATTTTTCCGGGTTCCGATAAAATTATCAATTCTGTTCTAAATACCCGATTCCGATATAATTACCGACTCTGTTGTAAATACCCGATTCCGATAAAATTACCAATTCTGTTCTAAATACCCGATTCCAATATAATTACCGATTCTGTTGTAAATATTCGATTCATATAATTACCGATTCTATTCTCAATATCCGATTCCAATACAATTACTGATTCTGTTCTAAATATCTGATTCTTATACAATTGCAGATTCTGTTCTAAATACCCGATTCCGATATAATTACCGATTACGTTGTAAATATTCGATTCCGATACAATTACCGATACTATTCTCAATATCTGATTCCAATATAATTACCGATTCCGTTCTAAATATCCATTCCGATACAATTACCGATTTTGTTCTAAATACCCGATTCCGATATAATTACCGATTCTGTTCTAAGTACCTGATTCCGATAGAAGTACCGATTGCGATTCTTTCCAAATATTTACTTATAGAGTTGTTGTTGTTGTTGTTTTTTTTTATTTTCGAATTACCGTAAAAAAACGTGTAATGTGTGCATATATTTTCACAAAAGTAAAAATACACGAGTCGATTTAAGCGTACATTACACGAGTAAATTGTCTAACTATTTTTTCTCCGATCTTTTTCCTGTAATTAATGGAAAATAGTGAGGTAACTAAAGATTTATTTCTCTTTTAAAACAAAGCCGATTTGCAGTAGTTCGTCGTTAGTTGACAAAATGTTATTTGTTTTTTTTTCTCATAAACAACTGAACATAGTCGGCAAGGACATTTTTTAGTAGAAATACTGACTAGCAAGTAACTTATTTTTTTAAAAATTTTAAAACTGTATAGAGTAAAGAAAGTAAAAACAGACAAAAAACTATCCCCTTTTTTCTTTCTTTTCTCGTCAAAGATTAAAGTATACCGCTTTGATGTTCATTTCTAATAGCAACTCGTGGAGGCGATCTGATAGCCACATTGAGGATACATCTAACCCCCACATTCGGTGTCTAAGAAAGTATTGTTATGTATTTTTCACAATATTGAACGGTTACATTTAATAAAAATGTAATCGTCATTAAGTGAAATTAATCTGAATACAACTAAAATTAAAACCACTTATCTATGTAGTCATTTCTGTCTGAAATATTTCATCTTTGATCTAGTAATTGTTTGGTATTTATAAAAAAAGATATGCATGGGTTTGTTCATGTCGTTTTCAAGGTGGAAATCTGCTCGTGATTTGAAGGTAAAACTATAAAACGCATTTAGACTAAAATTCAAGATGGATGCCGAAATCTGTCTAGGAAAATCTTGAATAAAAAAATAAATACTTGCTTGTTTTCTCTAAAAAATTAAATATTGTTTTCACGCAATAACACGTCTTCATAATATAAAACGTTTCGTTTATCCTTATACAAAATTGTAATTTATTTTTGGACATATATAAATAGGACTTCTATGCCTACCCATCCACACCTGTTCTGATACTATGCTTAATCTATTTTTCACCTGAGTCAGCGAAGGATAAATACTTCGAGACTGAAGCAATTTTAATTCTTTTCTCAATCCAGTGTGCTCCTTTTTGAGAGCTGGATTTGTTGTGTGAAGCAAGTATATAGGGACTAGAAATTCCGTTGAACCTCGTTTCTTTTTGTATAAAAGGAATGTAAAAATGTATTTGTTGTGTTAAAAAGTTCTGTGTGAAATTTTTAAAAAGTGCAAATATGTCTGAACTGGTTGTAACAATAAATTTCAAAAGATGTCAGACACAGAAACTCAAAATCAAAGCAATTACGCCTATGTGTGGACTTCTCACACGTGAAAATCTTTAGATTTACTTATTCTTTTCAACCTAGTTGAACTCTATAGCAAGACTTTGGAAAATGTTCAAACACTTTTTACACCTTTCTCCCATCTTTTATTCAGAGTTCCAATGCTATGGAAACCGGACAAAAGCCCACCAGAAAAAAATTCCACCGTATAATAAAAAACCGACAAAATCCCAACAGCACAAATAAATAAATACATTTTTAATTTTATATTTATCTTTTGATAATTTAATTTGAATCAAAGGGAAAACAGTTTTCAGTGGGTGGATGGGCGGGGACCTCCAGCGTTGAAGTGATATATTTCTTATATTACCTATGACATTCACCGAGAGGTCAGTAGTCCACATGCCAATTTTCAAGCAATTCTGTCCAGCGGTTTGGGTGAACATAAGACACAAAGATCAGGCGGACACACAGAGTTACTATTTCATATATATAGATTATCAATGAGGTTTGTCAATATTTCTGTCTTAATACAAATATTTATTTAATTTTATTAAATTTTTACGAATCTTGTAAATGCAATTTTATTCTTTTAAAAGTTACTAAGTGAATTTACGCAAAGTATCATTGTTTTTATCATGAGTAAAATAATTGTACGTATTTTGTATAAAGATACGCGGTAAAAACAAAATGGCACAGGTAAAAATAGCACAAATTAATAACAAGGAAAAATGTTCGATATAAATATCCTAAGTTCGACGAGATTAACCTGAAGAAGGTCGGAGGTTACATCGGCCGAAACGTTATAAGAATATCATCCAAGATGAGAACAGTAATCCAAATAATCCTAATAATACAAATATTTATACTGTTGCAAGCAAATAAAATCCATTTTTATAAGTTTTAGGGGTAGATGGAGATAAGTCTATCGTTGTAAATATATATTTCTTTTTAAATAAGTATTTACTCTATTTAAAAAAAAATAACATCGATTTGTCTAAGTTAGGGGGTAGGTTCCCTCCCGTATAGATTTAAATAGTAATTAAGCTATATTTCCACCTGGACTTAAGGTTACTGCTATGGTTGAGAAGGCTTTTTTGATGGGGAGCGACACCCAGACTTAGGGTTCTTGTCTTTTTTCTGTGTGCCACGCTGGCTTAACGTTAGTGCTAGAGTTAAAGGTAATTTGTTTCTTTGCATCCTCCCCTCCCACCAAAAAAATAAACAAAATAAATATGTTTCTTAACCTGCTCTTCCGCCCCCCCCCCCAAAAAAAAGATGGTTATATGCCCTTAATACGCTATTTGGTTAGACACTGAAATATGTAATCATTTTAAAATGTATATGCGAAACTGATTCTCATTCTAATTAATTGGGGTTTATTCCCCTATGTTTTCACAATGTTCACACGTAATCACCTAAAAAAATAGAATCTCATTTGGGGGGAAGCAAGGTTTATATGAGGCTCCTCATCTATTTTTAAATGTTGATATAATTTTGTTTTTAATTTCAAAAACTTCTTAATGTTTACGCTTTATGTATTGTATCTAAGATTTTGATAAACTCATCATGAGATTTTCATCTGTATTTCTATCTATACGCACGTGTCATTTTATCTGTGCCATTTTTCGGGTGCCATTTTTTTACATAGATTTGTTATTATAATATATGAATTTTAGTTTTACTGGTGGTTTAAAACCAATAAATATTTATTATTAATACCAGAAAATGGAAAATTAAGTTATAAACAAAAAAAAAGAAAGAATCGTTTTGGCCATCAGAAATTACGTTCAAATAAATTTTTCCGATACCTCAAAAAGTTAGGATGTTTACGATTCCCGATTAATCGTATAAACTATTATACACCCGTCTGAAACGCAGATGCTTGATAGTCTGTCAACAAAATCACTCGGACGCCGATGTTAATTTATTAAAAGGTTTATTAAAAAGAGAAGAGCAATCACAGGAAAAAATGAGAGACGGGTAACTAGCGTACGCATAGGGGTAGATAGTTTAGTCTAGCTATATTGTGCGAGTCCGCCCTCCGTTGGCAACGGCGCTTTGAACACGTTTCCTCTACTTGAAGTGTCGTCAGCAAAGAGACAGATAATATATCCGCTCGAAAGTCACGTGGTTTCGTCGACTTCCGTTCTGAGGGTAACCTCTGACTCTTAGGTATTTTTATTACTAATCGATATTTGACATATGTCTATCTGAAGCAGAAACTATTTTATTATTATTATCAGTCAATGCGTAGTTCAGGGGGATGTGTAGTATCTGTTCGGTTGTCATGAGACCATACTGCTTGGCATTAATTCATCCTTTGAGGGGTAGTGTAACATATGTTCGTTCGGCATGATACTATACTTCCAGAGGGTACTTTCTTTTTTTTTTGGGGGGGGGGGGGGTATCTGTTCTGTAGCCATGATACTATCTACCCGGGCCTTACCTACTCCTTTTTAGGAGAGTATAGTATATGTTCGGTCAAAATATATATACTAACAACCATGTTAGCTTTATTAATGTAGAGATTTGGGTCATACGTAACTATAGAAAAAAATCTGATGTTCATAAAGAAATGTTTTGGGAGATGATTACGCTTCGACTTAGCAAGAATCGGCTCTTGGTGGTGCATCTTTTAGGCTAGCTGTTTATGCGAACAAAGAAAATAATAATGTCAGGAGGGAGCTAATGCATTCATTATGGAATGTTCCGTTGCTTACGGAACAGCTGGAATGACCCTTATTGATCCGGTCCGATGGGTTTTCATTCTCACGAGAAGAGCCGCCTTTGCCGAGCTGCAAATGGAATAAATGCGATCGGACATGCAGACATAATGCAGGAGGTCTCGTCTATCATCACGATTTCGTTTCGTTCCAACCGTCTTCTTTATCTCACTTGTCATTCCTTTCTTTTCTCTTTTCTCTTTTTTATGCATTTCTCTTTTTACTTGATTTCCTGCTATTATTACTTACGAAACAGATCGCTTTTGATTGCGCTAAAATGGCGTACAAGGAAGTGAAGCAAAGCAGAGATCTGATTGCAGTATTTGCTTTTCGACAGCGGCAAGCTAATAGTTTTTCAACACGCAGCATTGGTAACACTTTCTTTCCTGGCTGAAATCATAATTTCAGCCAGCAAAGAATCCAACTCGACTGGGGAAAGATTTGCAAATAACAATGGATACCGTCTGTATACGTCGGCGTCGATATGACGATGAAGAGTATTTAATGTGATAAAGAGATTAATCTATGTAATAAAAGTTAACGTACGCGTGTCCGGCCCGCTTCAATAATCACGTACGCAAATTTTATTAGCAAGGTAGACGAGGCTTACGCTTCATTACTGTTATAAATTTTAAAAAAAACGTGTGTTCGGTACGCTTCGGTTATTGAGAGTGAGAGAGAGAGAAACAGAGAAAGAAAGATAGAGAGATAAAGAAAGAGAGAGAGAAAAAAAAGAGAGAGAAAGAAAGAGAGAGAAAAAAAAAGAGAGAGAAGAAAGAGAGGGAGAAAGAAAGAGAAAGAGGGGATTGGCCTCTTAAGTTTGAGGTATCAATATCATTAATTTTTTCTTTTTCTTAGCGATTAGTTTTGTCTTCTTTTTTCATTGATTAGTTTCGTTTCAATAATTTCAAGTAGTGAATATGGATTGGATTTCGAAGCGATGGCGAGCGGACGTAGTCAGCTTGTATCTAAAGACTCTGAAAGGCTTACGTGCTCGGCCCGCGTGAGCTGTTCCACTGGGCTGTATACGTCTCTGACGAGTGGCTCACCCTAGTTATCCAATCTTTTCATGTTACTGTAATATTTTATTCTTTATTAGTTGTGTCCCGCTTCTTTGTATGTCTTTCAATATCGATATTCAATCCTAATTTCAATAACTAGACAATGGAGGCGACTGATTGTTAACAATGCGAATTGCATTTTCTCACTAAAAGATCCGTAAACAGTTGATACACAACCAAACAAAATCAAATAGTTTCCCAGTCAGAGGACGTTATTATATTCATCGCCATATTTTAAATCAAGAAATAAAACTTTTCATCATCATAAAGCCTCATTCTTGCTCATCCCTTCCAGGTGTAAATAAGCGTATACTTAATATACTAGCAAGCCTACTCGACGTTGCCCGGGGTACACATAATAAAATGAAAGTGTACGTAAAATCTGCATTTAAAAAAAACAACTTTTCTCTTTCTACACATTCTCAATCACGTTATTTTTGTAACAGCTTCCTCGTCCCTCTCCCTTAACTGGTTCAATCTATATATAAAGTTAGGTATGTTTATATGTACAGGATTCACGCCTAAAATAATTAACCGATCATCATGAATTTTGGGGTATGGCTGCTAGGACTACAAGGTTTCAATGTGAGCTATATTTAGTTTAATGAAAAGAGGGGAAAAAATGGGATGGAAGACCTTTTTAAAAATTCAAATACCTCCGTTTTTTGTGAAATTTCAATAATAGGCATGAGACATCAGTTAATAAATATTATTTAAATTCCAGTTTCTAGTGGGTATTTTAAATGGATTTTAAGGGGCATAATATCCCAGTTTCTATGGGGTATTTTAAATGGATTTTAACAGGCATAATATTCCAGTTTTTATGGGGCATTTTAAATGGATTTTAAGGGGCATAATATGGGGTAAAAACTACCATTTGAAAATTCACATATTCCAGATTTGCATTGAAATTGATTCATAGTCATTAGACATCAATTATTCCCTGAATTTAAATTTCTTAACACACCTTAAGTTTAAGCTTTAAATATCATACATTTTATGATCAAAATTGAAATAGGGATTCTAGACATGAGGTTAAGTAGCATTATGTCTTTATTTTGAATCTTTGTAAGGGGACAGAAAAGTTGTGCAAAATAGTTCTAGCGATTTAATTTACCCGTCCTTGAGCGGGTATTCTTCTAATTGAATATAATACAAAGAAAGAATAAAGAAAAAGTACCTAAAAGAAAAGGAAATCATGAACTGAATGACTGCTTAACCTAGTTTCGATGTTGACTTTAGAACAACTAGCAGTAAAAATGAAAGAAAAAAGTGTTTGTTTTCTGATCACCCTCTTCGTGCACTTAATTGGTCACTAGTGACCCAAATGGATATGAATCGTACAGCATTTTTACCATAACATGTGGAATTCGATAATATAACGTGTGTAAGTGTATCTTTCGTGGTTTCTGAGTTTTATCCGGACATGCTCAGTCGGAAATACGACTTTCCTTTATAGAACAGACGATCGGGACCCGTTTCCCGGCGTTGCCAGAAAAGAAAATAGAAACCCAAAATTCATTTTTTTTTATCTTTCGAGTGTCTGATTTTTAAATTAAATCACATGAATACATCCGATTTTTTTTCTTTTTAACTCTTAAATTTATAAATAATAAGAGGCTAAAAGTCGCAGTTTCAGTGCCAGTTTATTTATTAAACTGATTTTTATAGTTGACGCAAGATTCTCGCTCAAATGTCTTAAATATAGAGATTAGTAACATTGATCTTCCCACCAAGGGTTTGCTTGTGTTATGATCACAATTGTTTGTTAACACAGATACAATTGATTAATAGTAAATATATATATATATATATATATATGTATATATATATATATATATTGTTTTTGTTTTAGTCAATATTTATTAAAATGACCTCAATAAAGCAAAGGAAACGAAATGCCTATTTATCCATTTCGTAACTACATTTTTGATTTCAATAAATATTCGATTAATAGTAAAGGAAAAAGAAGAAAGTTCTCAGTGTAACATTCACTCAATTGATCTATTTCGCTGATGATATATCTAATAAATACGTATATTAACTATCTCTCTCTCAATTTGCCTCTTTGTTGAGGGCAGTTAAAAATAATCAATTTGTTCCGTAATCTTTTTTTTGGGGGGGGGGGCGGTTCACAATAATTTATCCAAAGGTATCTCTGAAACATATTGTATACAAATAATGGATTAAAAAAAATATTTACATCAAATTTTTCTCTATTTTTAGGAATAGGGTAGCCCTTTACAAAAGAAAGAAAATAATTTACTATGCAAGTTTTTGTTTCTAGGTGGGGAACTAACTGAATCTAACTTTATCTCTTAAGTATTAAACAAATTGTCTATAACACCGCCAACAGCCTGGGTCGGAATCTCGACCGCTTGTTTAACGGAGAAGTCTTATAACAACTTAGCTAAGTAGTCAACAAAAAATATTGTGAACAAATACTTCAATATCATTGCGCCTAGTTATGTGCATGGGTAACTTGCATGGCCGTCGGTTTATTTTTACTTATTAGCTTGAAGAAAAACGATGGATCTGTGTAGGTATGAAGTTTCAATGCATCCTACATAGATGTTACATTACGTTAAAATAGTATAAGATAAAAAATATATAGTCTAATGTAAACGCCTATATTAATTGCACTTAGTAATCTATAAGTAGATATCGAGAAATACGCTAAAATATTAGAACCGTTAGTACATTTTTTTACGGAAGACCAAAATTGCTATGAAAATAATTCTGTAAATGTTTACAGTTCGATGACAGATTTAAGAGTAAGACATGTCTATTAAACGAATAGTATATTTATAGATTATTGCATTAATTGTGTTTGTTTTAGTTATAGCCCAAATATTGTGTCAGTTAAGATATTCCGTAACTTGCAAAATGTTATAGTAAAGCAAAGAAGAAAAACCGGTGCTCAAAAAGTTATGTGTATTATTAAATTTGCCACACGGTGGATGCGTATAGAGTGGGAACACTTCCAGCGAGAGGGTAAGCTCTCTTGCCCTTCCGTGTAAATTTAACTAATGAAAAACATATCGAAACAGATTACATATAAAAAATATCAGATCGATTGAAAATTAAAAAAATAGAACACGAATCAATAAATAACGAAAATGAATGACGAATAATATTATTTAATGTAGCGTTTGTTTATTAAACTATTCCGGTGATGTAAATAGAGGAAAATCTCACTTTACTTTATATATAAGACAACACTAATGGATAGAATTACTATTTCATGTACACTCATTGCACAACAAGCGATCGGTGAAACATTGTAAGACCATCATAATAGCTTTTATACTCTTTCGTATAACAAATATTAACCAGTTTCCTGCGGAAAGCGGAAATATCCGCTGAAAATATTATCGTTCACAGAGGAAAGTTGATTGAAAAAAAACTCGCTTTATGTAACTTCCAAACATCATGCCACCTCTCACGGAAGCACTATTTTTAATTATATTTTTACAAATCAATTTATCACAAACTTTTATGACTGTGCTACCAGATCAGGCTGTCTGAAAATACCGGCTTCTTGACCAAAAATGCACCGAACATTGATGTTACTGTTTTTGTTTATTTCCTTTCCCTTTGCAAAACTCAATCATGTTCTGCCAAGCCAAAAACAAAAACAACAATTTTGCCTCTACAAAACAACCAAACCAAACCAAACACCATGAATAAAGATATAAAGAACTTGAAGTATAAAAACTTTTACAAAAATGATCTGAGTCGGCATTAAATAATCTGAAAAGGGTTGATATGCCGTAAAACAAAACTACCAAAACCACAAACTTTTATCACTTTATCTTTTTTTTACATATGTAATACAAACATCTATTTACACATTTTTAGCGCCAAATATACGATATGAAAAAGTATATAATATCAATTCTGTTTCGGAATTTTGAGATAAAGATTGATAATTCGTATTATAAGGACTACTATTCTCATCTTGGTCGTCATTTTCACAACATTTCCAATTGGTATCAAAAGGCAAAAGAAATACATGTCCTACATTGACAGAGAAAACTGAACAACACTAAAGGCTATTTTCAAAAAACGAAGAAAATGTTTTGAGTGACGTTGCTGAGAACGGAGTAGTAATGTAACGAATGTGGGCCTCCTTTTCGGAAGTGACGGAGAATAGTGAGACGTGGAGAAAAAGAAGAACTAGTTTCTTTATATACCTGTTATTCGTATGCACTGCAAACATGCAACCCACTAAACATTTGTAGAAATGAACTATGCGGTTGCATAGTTCATTTTTACAGATACTCTTTTGTGGGCACATACCTTTCTTACCCCTTATGTTTGTGTATTTTCCGTATAACATTTCTCCCATTTTTAGTTACGCTCCCCACCAAACAACTAGACGCGACTGCCGATTGAGCCAAGTACATACAACGTGTCAAAGAAAATAAACTCTTTTATGTTAACGAAGATAATACTTGCCATCTGATGGGTCCGAATAGGTTCCCCATCTAAAACAATAAACGGCTTATTACTGCCATGTAATGTTATATGTAAGTGTGTATATCCATTACGCTGTGATAATTACCTTTTATAACCTTGTTCAAACAGCAACAATTGAATGTTTTTGTGAAAATATTTACTCTTGATTGGCTAAGAATCTTAATAGAGAAATTGTATTTCAACCAATCAAAAGCGGAGAAAATCTATTATTAGTTCTACCTTGCCGACGTTGCATGGAAATTTTATTACTTTTTTTATTTGTTTCGCCTTTTTTAAACTATGCCGTTTATTGTATTTTCCGTATAACATTTCTCCCATAAACGGCTTATTACTATATGTAAGTGTGTATATCCACTAAACTGTGATAGTTATCTTGTATAACCTTGTTCAAACAGCAACAAGTGAATTTTTTTCCTGAAAATATTAACTCTTGATTGGCTATGAATCTTGATAGAGAAATCTTATTTCAGCCAATCAAAAGCGCAGAAAATATATTATTACTTCTACCTCGCCGACGTTGCATGGAAGTTCTATTACTTTTTATTTGTTTCGCCTTTTTTTAACTATGTAGTTTTATAATGTGTTTCTAAAGACTTCTTCCTTCCTTTTTACGGGGTTAGATTGAGAGGAGACTCATAATGTGTAAGTGGAATATATTTAAAAAAATGAAACCGAAAAGTATGTGCTATGGTTATTACATATTGCTGGGAGGGGACGCTATGCTACAACTGATACGATGAATAACACTAGGAATCGTAGACAACGCTACACTACATAACTGGCCATATCTGTTTACGTGGCGAACATTTGTCCGCTGTGTTCCAGAAGATATATTGGGCCGTCATCCTCATAAATATGTAATTATGCTATGTTTACATATCACCCAGGATACTCAGATAAGTATATTTCATTTTGATTGAGTCTGCGGTCGCACTTTACCTACATTAAAAGGAAATGCAATGTGTTTACTTTATTTTATTTGTAACTTGAAAATTATAGAAATTAAAAATAAAATTGTTAATTAGAGGTTTAGATCTTAATGAGAGATGCACATTGATTCATGGGAATCACTGGGTATGCCCTGCCCCAGTGATTAAAGACAATAAATTTATCGAAATTTATTTAATTAATGTTACTTTATTAACAATCTTACCAACAAAATTAATGTTCAGTACACCCTTGGGCCCCACTCTAAAAATTAAAAATGTAACAAGTACAAAAAAATGTGACAGAGTTATGGTCTGAAAGTAAAAGATGGGTTTCCTCTTAATGCAACAAAGACAAAGCTCATCTTCCTTTAACGACAATAAGAATCCTTTCCAACAACTGATTGTCATGTCCGATAGCACTTTTCCGGGGAGTCCCACATTTAAACTCATAGTCCTGGCATTATCAGGCAACATGAAATCAAATAATTACATAGAAGATAGTGCCAAGGCTGTCGATAAGAAAGCAACCTCCCTCTACCGGGCTAGAAAACTTCTCACGCCTGCCAAATTCTATATCTCTACAAAGCCACCATTAACCCGTGCATGGATATATACAATCTTGCCACATCTCAGCTGGTGCACCAACCACTAGCCTCTCCCTCTTGAACAGGGTGAAAAAAAGAATTTATAACCTAAAAAGTCCCGTACTGTCCTCCAAGCTCTAACCCCTGTCACATCGCCGCAGATTTGCATCCCTAAACTTGTTTTATAGGTACTCACACGAAATGGGCTTGAAAACCATCAAAAATTGTACCCCCTAAATGAAAATACGCCGACCAAGCCAACCAGCTGCCAAATCACATCCCTTCACTGTGGAGATCCCTAGATTCTGAAAGATTTTCTATTCTGATAGCTTCTTTCCTAAAACCACTTTCCTTTGGAATTCCCTCCCTGCACTCTGTTACCCCAACAGTACCAAAATGCAAAAATTTAAATGTAATGTGAACAAACATCTGCTCACATTTCCGCACACAGGTTGGCCCCTTCGCTCCTACTGTAGTAATCTCGTACGTTTCAGTGACAATATGTCTTGCTCAGGATAAATAAAAGTTGCTAAAAGATTAAAATAAAAAATCCCCGATTGATCCAAGTCTTCCTGCTCGTTGTCATAACTTCCTCTAATATTCCATGGAATACTAATAAATCAGTTTTTGAGAAAACCCAGAAGAATAATCGATCATATAAAAGACCAAATTCCATTCCGATTGACATTCGGGACTAAAATAAAAGAACAGAAACGAACTATAAGCTGACGCTGTTCCCATCTGATTTGTATTTTTCAGACGATGTATGATGACGTCATTAACTTCCGGTGGGACGATAAAATTACATCTCACAAGAATACGAAAGTGGCCATGAGATTTAATTACGCAGTGTAAGGGGTAATGAGCTGTTAAGTTGAATTTGCACCAGCTACTGCTCTTATGTTACGATGAGCAAAGAGATGGGTAATCATTAACATAAAGTGTATGGCGTGTGGCCGTCGCCATTCATTGGTGTGTTCGTACGTCGTCACGAATAAAGAAAGACATTCGGCGCCTGGTGAAACAGGCCAGAAGTACTGGAAGTTATAATAAACAAACATGGGCATAGACTGATACGTATATACGTCTATAACGAGATAGATAGATACTTAGTTAGATTAGCAACTATATGCGCATAAAGCATACGTACGTTTGCTCTTATTAAACTATTCCTTATATTTAGAAAAATAGGATGTAAAGATATAAAGTAGACGAATACCGACCCCCAAGGCGGGTAACATTAATTTCCCGGACAGAAAAATTTTGCATCACTTTACGAGGATTAAAATTAATATATGGGGATGGCACAGTGGCTTAGTGGGGATGGCACGGTGGCTTAGTTGGTATCGACGCGGACTGAGAACCTGGGTGTGCCAGGTTCAAATCCAAGTCATTCCACTGAAAACGCTTCTACCAAATTAATATACTTCTTGTTCTTATTCACATTCTAATCAAAATTCATTACATAGTTTTGATTCTAGAGGATGTTTAAAATTTAAGGCTTAAGCTTAAGGGGTCTTAAGAAATTGGAAATTAAGGGAATCTTAATTAATTGATGTCTAATGATTATGGTCAAATTCAATGCAAATCTTAAATACTTAAAGCTTTAATGGGAGACTGTGCCCAATTTATGCCTCCCTAAAACTCTTTAAAATACTCCCAAAATCTTTTGAAATTTTGGGAATATTAATTAATTAATGTCGAATATTTATCGTTAAAATTTCACAAAATTCGGAGGTATTGAATTTTTCGCGATGGTTTTCCACCCCTTTGCACTGTTGTCAATGTTTATATAAAAAATTAAAAAAGATCGTATACATCATTTAATACCAGCGCCTTACTCGAGGCTTAGTGGTGAGAGCTGCCGACTATAAACTAGATGGTTGAAGTTCAATCCTTGGCTTGGGATGGGTGGTAGTCTAGCCGCACTGAATAGTTTCCGTACAGTGAAATAGTGTCTGTGAATGACTTGTATATATATTCACTCAAAATATTACAATACACCACATATCATACATTACAATATGGTAATTCTTTTAACTTTAGACAAGCTAGACTTGTTAAATTCATTTTAAATAAATCTCGCTGGAAACTGAATGGATTAGCACTCAAACGTTGACACAATTTAATAACGTAACGTCTTCTACAATGTATCTTATTTGATCAGACAAACAAATACTAACCGAACAAAATTTAAATTTAAATCCTATTTTTACACCACATTCCCAACAAAACTTTAACATTGATATTAAAAGAAAATCTATTCACCTCTAGAGACGCACAACATATTTTGAATTTTAACGTCGATGCTTTCGAAAAAATAGTAAAAACATTCTTTCCACGTATTTTAAGATTTTGACTTCTATGTCTTTTATTTAAATTTGAATAAAGACAAAACGTCGATGAACATATAAACAATTTTCGTTTTTTTCTTATATATATATATATATATATATATATATATATATATATATATATATATATATATGAGGAGTGGCACATCTTTTAGAAAACATTTTCATGGTTATTTGGCGAATTTAAAAAAACAACAAATGTCATTTGTTTCTTATATATTTAATAATGAATAAAATTATTTGTTTTCATACATATCTGAGACTTTCGATGTAAAAAACACCTTTTTCAACGAATACTTTCTTTTTTTTTAATTCTGTTGGTATTTACCGCAAGAGGAGATACCAAATTTTACGTCCGACCTTGACCTTTGAGAAAAGTGAAGTCCGATCTTGACCTTTGATGTGTTCATTGCGTGGTTGGCGCTAATTTAAATATGGGGAGTGGCACATCTTTTAGAAAACATTTTAAAAGCTATTTGGAGAATTTAGAAAACCAAGAAATAAAATAATATTGTACACCGATATAATATATATTATATATATATATATATATATATTAATTAAGTTCAAATATTAACAAAATGAACAAAACCAATACTTTTCTAAAACTATGTTTATTTTAATATATATATATATACATATATATATATATATATATAAATATATTACTATTTCATGTATCCACATAACATTTTATAAGGAGATATTATTTTTTTATGTGTCAATTTTCAGTATTTACTTCAACAGTGCTCGATACGTAAGTAGAGCTAAGTAGTAAAAGCTACACAGAGACTCCCGGGGGGAATCTTCAGGCTAAAGATTTAGCCTGAAGATTCCCCTCGGGGATGAAACGCGGGAGCCCCTGTGTAGCTTAATTGCCATATATATATATATAGTAGCTATGAAAATATATATATCTTATTGACAGTAATAATAAAGTGAGACTAATTATTTACCCACAAAAGACCATAAATCTTGTAGTAACAAACAACTCTCAATCCCCAAAACATTAGAAAAAAACAATTTTATTCATAAGTATCAACACTTAATAGGAGAATGTTACTACTAATATAATTAATTATTATTATTATTATTATTATAATAAAGCTAATAGTTACCTTAGATTTACCACAACTACTGTTTCTCCTAGGCAGTGGCGTAGCTAGACCTTTTGCCGCCCGGGGCGGTAGTAAAATTTGCCGCCCCCCCCCCCGGCATTTGGGTGCCCGGAAAATTCGTCCATGGATAATTCGCCCATGGATAATTCGTCCATGGAAAATGTTTTGCTAGGTAGGAAAACTGGTCCATTATTCTTAAGTTAACATTATTCTTAATTTTCATACCTTGCGAAAATTAGTTCTACAGTATCTAATTTTCCTAAATTCAATTAAATTAAAATTAAAATATGAAAACTGATTTTTAATATTTTTTATTCATTTGAGATTTTATCTGTTTTCCTTTTGTTTTAAGTAGATGGTGGGGGTTGCCCGGGGTGATTTTGTCCGATCCCCCAGCTAGCAATTGTAAAGTTTACAAGGAGTTATAAAAAGTATGCTACAAAAACAAACGTTTGGACAGTAATAAAATTAATGAATTCAAACTTTCGCATCTAATGTTATTTCCTCTTTGATGTCGGTGTATATACACCCAAATATCCAACTTTCTTTTCGCACCTATTCGATAAAAATTTATATGAAAGTTCCCCTTTAAGTATGAAAAGAAGGAGAAAATGCAACCACAAGATCAGATGCATCTTTAATTCTCAACTCGGTACTATCGTTTCCGTTTCTTTTATTTCTGAACCTTTGGAAAACTATTCTCCCAGAAATCAATGATGCCCAGAAATATCTTCAAAAAAAAGGGCTGGATCTGCAACAAAGTTCTGTCAGGCTGACGGCGTTGAAAGATTTCCTTCTTCAGAATAGAGAAAAGATAGTGGACACTGCAATAGACGAGTCAAAAACACTCTGCTCTGAAATGGGGATAAGCATGGAGCGTCGTATTCGCAAAAAGAAACGAATGGATGGTGAAGGATTGACTGATGCAGCGCTGAGTTTTGATACTGAGTTGAGACGGGAAATGCTGTTTGTCATAGACAGATTGACTGAAGAAATATCTTGCAGATTTCAACAAGTTCACAATCTTGCAAATAAATACGCTTTTCTTATACCGTCAAATCTGCTTGATGATAATTATGATTGTCAGCTTGGTGGATTTGACGAAGATATAGAAAAAGAGAAATTCTTTGCTGAAAAGAAGAGGTTACAGTATGTTGTAAAAGCTTCAGAAAAAGACAAAATCGATGGACCTCTTGAACTTTTGAACTTTATACAAAGATACCAACTTGGGGATTCCGTCCCTAATATTGTGATCTTGCTGAGAATTTTCCTCACCAGAGCTATTAGCGTTGCTAGCTGTGAGCGCTCTTTCTCAAAACTGAAGCTCATAAAAAACTACCTTAGATCAGCAATGAGCCAGACAAGACTTACAGACTTGGCAATCCTCTCAATAGAGAGGGAACTTGTCGAGGAAGTGAATTTTGATAGAGTCATTGATAACTTTGCCGAAAAAAAGGCGCGAAAAATCTGTTTGTAAATTTTCAACCGACTTGATGCCTTGCGACAGTTCTCTCACAAAAAATAAATTTATAGCCTTATTTGCCATTCATAAATACATTTGTTTAAAATATATTAAAACTATTTTTAAAAGAGTTGAAACGTTATTAACAACAACAAATTTCTGAAAACCGAGCGATTACACACACGGATTTAAAAAAGCACCGATACAAGACGTTTTTTCTCTTCGGAGGGCTCGCCCTCTTAATAATAACATTATGAAGACAAAGAAAAGAAAACTACATCGGACTATTCTCTCCTTGATACATCCATGTTATTTGGCGAAAATTCGGACTTTAACAACAACGACAAAAAAGTAAATAAAAATGATTTTATCATTTCATAACATTTTCAGGTTTTCAAATGTTCTCATTTAAATTTATTATTATATAAAATTATAGTATAAAATTTCATATTTTTTGTTAACTTTTGTTTTTTTTAATTTTTTTTTCTACTTTCTATTCTTACCCTCTCAAAATGCCGCCCCCTCAGGTGTGCCGCCCGGGGCGGCCCGCCCCCCTCGCCCCCCCCCCCTAGCTACGCCAGTGCTCCTAGGCTCAACACGCACTTAAATTCTAATTAATTCACCAGTATTAAAAAAATTCATAACAGCTCACCTCTGATTTTAAAAACATTTTAGTTTACACAGAAAATATTAATTCTGAATTATTTTTTAAAAATTAACAATACTTGAAACTATCTTGATCAATCAACTTATAATAAGTACCTTTACTAGTAATAATATTGTTAAATCTTCAACGTAATATAATTAATCATGTGATGCCTATTCTGACGTCCCGGAATTTAAATTGAAAAACGCTCTTGCGGAACTACACCGGTTTGTTGTTTTGACGTTTAACGACCTCACATCCAACGTTCGCGGTTGTTGTTTTTTCTTCTCTTCTTTTCTCCATCTTTTTGTTCATTGGTTTTGTCACGTCAAGATGAATCGACGAAGAATCGAAAGTTCCCGTGATACTTATGGAACATTCATTAATCTTTTTGATTTTCCGACAAAAAAGATTACAAAAATAAAAAAACATTATACTAATTTTAATCAAAATCCATTGCATGATTTTGATTCTAGAGAATGTCTAAGGATTCTAGGCATAAGGTTTAATATGATTATATCATGATTTTAACCATCGTAGGGGGGTATAAAAGTGGTGCAAACCTGTTCTGTTCAGGGAATTAATTTTACCGGTTATCGGACGAGTATTCTTATACCATATCATGTATAGGGTGATTGGAAACTCTCTATTATTAAGTTCTCATAATTTATTATTGAAATGTAATTTTTTAAAGAAATGAATATGATAAGAAAGTGTATAGCGTAGGGTTTTAGTCAAAATTCCATACGGGTTCCAACAATCGACACCAGCTCCTAAATCTGCCTGGAAACCGCATCAACTGATTTCACAAGGACCTTTTTTCTTTTTCACTAATGAGTCAACACTTATATAGGCTAACACGCCACTTGAAGAGTAGGGTTAACAAGATGGATAGATAGACAGATAAATGGTGATGAATACTATGAAAGTATTGAAAACATCAGCTGACCATGAAAACAGCATTTTTCGCCCATTGTCAAAAACTTTGTTCGAGGAATGTGAGGACTAAATTTAAAAAAATAACGCGTACTTCATAACTCTTGCTCCTCCCCTATTCATTTCTTGTAAGAATTATATTTCAGTAATAACTTATAAGTATAACTTACAAGTATTAGGGTGTTATTTTCCAATAACCCTGTATATATATATATATATATATTAACAAAGTTCACCCCAAACTAGGCAGGCCGCTACTGTAGATGTAAGGGGCTACTGAGAAAAAAAGGGAGAAGGTTGGGCGGGTCAACCTAAATTGGGATCTCCGCAGCGGGATGTCTGTTTACATTAGTTTTAAATTTCTTCATGTCAGTACTATCGGGGAAACAGGGGGCAGGGAGGGAGTTCCGGAGGCCAGCAGCACGAGGAAAGAAGCTATTTAAGTAGAAAGCTCTCCGGCATCTGGGGACTTCCACAATGAATGGATGGGATTTAGTTGATTGTCGAGTTGGTCTAGTGGATTTACGTCGAGGGAGCACCAGAGTAGCCAATTCATCTGAGTATATATATATATATATATATATATATATATATATATATATGAACAGATTTTTCAATTACATTAATAAAAGCATAATAATACTATACAATTATATCTTGATTAGCTATCTATACGAGCGATTTTGAATGTTGTAATTTTCAAGGTGCTATTCAATTCCACTTTTTTGATTTTTCGATAACCTCAAAAAACGCGTGAAGAGAATTAATCAATAAATGATTTCATAGTAATATATATATATATATATATATATATATATATATATATATATATAGTCTAAAGAAGCTTTGAGTCATTAAAAAAAATGTAAAATGCAGTTTAAATTCCCAGAAAAACTAACTAAATCCAAGATATTGCAGACTTAACATTCGTTGGAAAATTAATAAATGAAAAAATATAAGTAAATAAAAAAAAAAATAAATAAAAAATAAAAAGGGGGGGTTAATATAATGAATAATAGAATGCACTTAGCTTTAACACGCTATGGCACTTCTACGGTTTTATCCAATCGTCAGAAGTGAAGCATGGTGTTTGTTTTGGTATTGTGAACACTAAAAGACAATTATTCTCATTGTTCTATAAGTAATATTGAGTGTTAATCATATCGATAAGCAAGTATTTGTTTATGCGTCTGTGTTTAGCTATCAATTCTATATGGATTTCTAATCACATTTACGTTTATTAATAAGATCGGGCGTCCTCAGTAAACTAGATGCTCTTAGACTTCGCAAAGACAAAAGTTCTATCACACGGTAACCTATAATTCAAATGAACTCTCAGCAGTAAATCCTATCAACCATTGCTCGCAACCATTGCTGACATTTCCTCCAGTGCCAATTGGCCCTGACCAATCTATCTCCTACCGCATCTTATACTGAAGAGTCCCCCATAGATCACTTTTCCACTTTACTTTCGACGCTTTATTTATATGGAACGATCAAAAGGGGCGGTCCTTCTCTGATAATTCAATACCTTCCGAAGCTGATCTTGACAACATTGAAAGGTTCAAATGATTGTAAAGGTTCTCCACCCTGCAAATAGTTCATTTGGTATTACTTCCGAATATGACGACGCTTCCTTTTATGCCTTTCTTTAATATCAGTCATTTTAAATAACCATCTTCCCCCTCTCATATATATATAATATACATATATATATATATATATATATATATATATATATATATATATATATATATTAAAGCAAATATTAATTATTTATAGCTACAGACATCGATGTTTCATGCTTATGCAATCTTCAGTGTAGGGGATGTTGATTCCTATCGGTCGCAAGGCATGAACCCGGTTTTAAAAATCGACACTAGTTCGCAGTCGGGTGTCTCGGCCGGCGTGAATTCACATGACAATTATGAGGGATTTAAATCTATAAACGCCAAAACGGCGGGCGCGTATAGCGAGCAGTGAAGAGTGATTCAACAACAACAACAAATGGGGTCGGAATCTCGCTTTTATATATATCAAGGGAGGCGCGAAAGCGCTCTATCCCTTAATAGACTTCAAAAACGGCCTATGCTAGAAATCTCATTTCTTTGATCAATCATAACTCAAAAACCAATAAACCAAATTAGTTAAAACTTTACACAACCTTTTTTTTGTTAGGTTCTATAAGTGTGTAGAATTTCAGCATCATTAGTCATGGCAACCCAGAGATCCAGAAAGGTCAGGCATGATTTTGTGTTATCCGTGTGTACGTACGTACGTATGTGCCACCCTGTATCTCATCAACTATTTGATGGATTCAGCTGATTTTTTGGTAGAGATAGAGGTTCTAGGGTCTAGTTGATGGCATTTTAATTTCAGTTTACCATATACCTTAGTTTTCCAGAAAATTCCAAAAAACCTTTAAAATGACCATTGTATTGAGGCATAGCCTTTATAAAAGTAGTGACATTCCATGAAAAATGCCAGTATACTGATATCATATGCCCTTAATAGGGTTAAGATGAAAATTCATATACACTAAATGTACAAAAGCAAGGAAATTCCCAATTTTTTACACTTTTATTGTCATTAAGGGTATGCGAGCACTATAGGGCTTTGTATTTTACTGGTAGGATTTTTTCTTCAGAGCACCTCACACACTTCATCCACTTATGCATACATATTTATATTATAGTGATGTGATAATAAAATGGTTTGGTTGATATGTAGTGATACCCTTAATTAATGACAATAAAAGTGTAAAAATTAGGGAATTTCCTTGCCTTTGTACATTTGGTGTATATGAAATTTCATCTTAACCCTATTAAGGGCATATGATTTCAGTATACTGGCATTTATCATGGAATATATATATATATATATATATATATATATATATATATATATATATATACTAGCGAAACCCGTCGCCCAGCGTTGCACGGGGAAAGTACTACCTTATGCATGAGGTCGAATGAAAAAATATATATAGTTACCGTTTTGGCGAATCTTTTGAATGAAAAAAAAATGTGGACGCGTAGAATGGGATCGAACGCTGAAACAGTCAATCAGAAAACCTACCTTCGTAACAACTGCGCTACAGTTACGACTAATAAATACATGTGAAAATAGGCGAATTAAGCTAAGCTTGTTTATTGGCATGCGTGTTATGTTAAGATTTAGATTCTGCCGACGAAATGGAAAGTTCAACAATGACACAGTTTAGGTCATTTGTTGATGATGTAAATTGATTTGGGCAAGTTTTCTATAATATGCGTGTTGAAGGTGTATGATTTTGAAAATGTAAATGTATCGAGGTCTACGAGTATATTTACGCTTATTGAATTAAATAGGAAGTCGATTCGATCAAGAAATTGTAGCCGCAATGTTGAATTAATAAATGTTGCAGGAACTGTGTTCGTTAATTTCATTCGCTTAATTCCGGAATGATTATAAATGTAGAAGTCGTAGGTAGAATTAGAAATAACGTAATCTGATATTCGTGGAAAATCATCGGATTGAACGGAAGCAGTCATTAAGTCTTTGCGTATTGCTTTATATTATGTAGTAAATTAATACCAGGCAAATAATAAATAAGGACGGACTGTTTTGTGAAAAGTAAACTGTGTTTATTAGTTCCCGGTGTCGATGAGTGTAGTAACAGTACATAATTGTTAGGGAGAAAAGTTTTTGCTACCACCTGTATGGAGTTGGTTTTTTGGAGAGTCGTGGATGGCGGGTCAAATGTAATATTTAGTGTTAGCTGGGAAAAAAAGAATAACAAATTTACTAAAACACGCTCGAGTGAATAGGTGTAATGTAATGGTGAGTTTAGTAGCCTGTGATGCATGTGGTTATTTTCCTATTCTCCGAGAAGGTACAGGGGAAAAATCGTCTCTACTTTATATATTAGATATATATAAGAGACGGTTTGAAAGAAAGTTTCAAATTTCGGGAGCAAATAATATTTTTCGGCGGGGGGGGGGGGTCCTGCATTTTTGTCACCATTTTTCAAATGAGTTTTTTTTTCATGTATTTTGGCTTGCCGTTAGTTTTATAAGACTTCTTAAAATTGTCCTTCTTCCTATTTCCCGTTTTTGGGATATGTTTTACTGTTGTCATTAAATGAACTATTGCTCTGATGAACAACCAAGTTAAACTAAAAACTATATATTACTCTTGACTTTGCTGTGAAACCCGCGTAAGAAAGTATTAAATTCATAAATAATAATTTTAAAATGTTATTTTGTGAGACAAAGAATTTGCTAAAATATGAAAATAAAGAAATTGGAACAATAAATGAAAATTATGGTTTGGGATTTATTTGCCTTTTGTTCATTGGATTGCAACTATAAAATATATAGCTCTTAAGCTTGTAATATAACTTCATTGAACTTGCGATTTGAAACATTTTCGGATATTATAAGGAGTATACACTTAAATACGTTTTTATAAGAACTCACAATATATCTATTAATAATGGAGTTTATGTATCTGTCTGTCTGTCTGTCTGTCTGAAGCCGAAACTCCAGTATGACTATTTTACTAAAATTACTCTTTTTGAAATTCTTTATATACTGTCTCTAAAAGTCGCTTAGACACCAGATGGGTTTTGCCATTTACATAAGTCATTCCTTTAAACCTTCAATTAAATTAATATTTACAAATATACACTTATAACTGCTATTATCAAATTTACATATGTATTTACAATATTTTCCGATAAGGTTATATTAATAAACATTATTCATACAATTAATAAAAGCCATTTTCATCATAACCGGTGTGTTTTCTAAACCATTTCAACTCGAGAACTGTTAAAATTGCAAAGTCATTGGCTGTTTAATCAGTGGTGGCCTCCCTCCCTCCGGTAATTGAATATGGCGATCTGATTAAGCAGCCAATTGGCTGTTTAATCAGTAGTGCCCTCCCTCCCTCCGGTAATTAAATATGGCGATCTGATTAAGCAGCCGATTGGCTGTTTAATCAGAAGTGCCCTCCCTCCCTCCGGTAATTAAATATGGCGATCTGATTAAGAAGCCGATTGGCTCTTAAATCAGTGGTGTCCTCCCCCCCTCCGGTAATTAAATATGGCGATCTGATTAAGCAGCCGATTAGCTGTTTAATCAGTAGTCCCCTCCCTCCCTCCGGTAATTAAATATGGCGATCTGATTAAGCAGCCGATTGGCTGTTTAATCAGTGGTGTCCTCCCTCCCTCCGGTAATTAAATATGGCGATCTGATTAAGCAGCCGATTGGCTGTTTAATCAGAAGTGCTCTCCCTCCCTCCGGTAATTAAATATGGCGATCTGATTAAGCAGCCGATTGGCTGTTTAATCAGTGGTGCCCTCCCTCCCTCCGGTAATTAAATATGGCAATCTGATTAAGCAGCCGATTGGCTGTTTAATCAGTGGTGTCCTCCCTCCGGTAATTAAATATGGCGATCTGATTAAGCAGCCGATTGGCTGTTTAATCAGTAGTGCCCTCCCTCCCTCCGGTAATTAAATATGGCGATCTGATTAAGCAGCCGATTGGCTCTTAAATCAGTGGTGTCCTCCCTCCCTCCGGTAATTTAATATGGCGAGCTGATTAAGCAGCCGATTGGCTGTTTAATCAGTAGTCCCCTCCCTCCCTCCGGTAATTAAATATGGCGATCTGATTAAGCAGCCGATTGGCTGTTTAATCAGTGGTGTCCTCCCTCCCTCCGGTAATTAAATATGGCGATCTGATTAAGTAGCCGATTGGCTGTTTAATAAGTAGTGCCCTCCCTCCCTCCGGTAATTAAATATGGCGATCTGATTAAGCAGCCGACGTTAATCTGGCACGTTAAACATGTAAACAACAACGCTGGCAAACACCGTGCTCAGTTTTCCATTTTTAAAACCGTCCTAAGTTTGTTTATTCTTAGCCATTATGTTTTAAAACACAAATTTATTAAATCAAATTGTTTAATTAAAATAATAATTGATTTAAAAATTACTATATAAAAACGCGCGTGCGCACGCACACACCCACACACAGTTCAGGTAAACTTTTTCTTTCCGAGAATTAAAATTTTTTTCGTGTTTACTGTATTTGATTTCTTAATACTTTCATATCCAATATTATCATTTTTTCACGACCTCAACAGAATTTATGATTCCATGTTTTATTTATTAAAAAAAAAAGATGTGATTTTTTTTCTTTAATGTCAACAAAATAAACTAACACATTGTACTGGAAAACTATACAACTGATTGTAGAATCAAATTGTTTAATTAAAAAAAAGGTACACACACGCACACGCACACGCACACGCACACACGCGCGCGCGTTCACTGTATTTGATTTTTTGGTGCCTTTTCATTTTAGGACCCACGCTAACTTTGACCCCGTCGTTACAGTTAGGGTTAGGTTTGTTTTTTTTCCTTTTTAATTAAAAATATTTACATGTATAGGGGGGATGAAAATAAAAAAATTGGGGGAAGGCGGTCAAAAAAAATTTTTTTTTTTCTTAACTAAAAAATATTTCAATGACTGGTAATATAAAACAATTGAGGGGGGTACAAAAAAATTTTTTCTTTCTTTATAAACTACAAGTCTTTCTATTTATGGGCGAGGGTACAACAAAAATCGGGGTAGGGTCGATTTTTTTTTTCTTTATTTTCAACTAAAAATATTCTTTGTCATAAACACAGAAAATCAATGTCTAACCACCACAGAAATATGACTGGGGCTCCATTGGCTTACGCGTGAGCCTTCATTTCTGATGCGGCGGCCTAGCAAAAATATGCGACCGGAGGGAGCATATATTTGCTAGTCTATTAATAATGGAGTTTATGTATCTGTCTGTCTGTCTGTCTGTCTGAAGCCGAAACTCCAGTATGACTATTTTACTGAAACTAATCTTTTCGAAATTCTTTATATACTGTCATCAAAAGTCGTTCAGACACCAAATGGGTGTTACCATTAACATAAGTCATTCCTTTAAACCTTCAATTAAATTCATATTTACAAATATACATTTATAACTGCTATTATTAAATTTACATATGTATTTACAATATTTTCCGATAAGGTTATATTAATAAACATTATTCATACAATTAGATAAAGCCATTTTCATCATAACCGGCGTGTTTTCTAAACCATTTCAACGCGAATACTGTTAAAACTGCAAAGTCATTGGCTGTTTAACCAGTGGTGTCCTCCCCCACCTCCGGTAATTAAATATGGCGATCTGATTAAGCAGCCGATTGGCTGTTTAATCAGTAGTGTCCTCCCTCCCTCCGGTAATTAAATATGGCGATCTGATTAAGCAGCCGATGTTAATATGGCACGTTAAATATGTAAACAACAACGCTGGTATCCACCGTGCTCAGTTTTCCATTTTTAAAACCGTCCTAAGTTTGTTTATTCTTAGCCATTATGTTTTAAAACACGAATTTATTAAATCAAATTGTTTAAGTAAAATAATAATTGATTTAAAAATTACTATATAAAAACGCGCGTGCGCGCACGCACACACCCACACACACACAGTTCAGGTAAACTTTTTCTTTCCGAGAATTAAAAAACTTTTCGTGTTTACTGTATTTGATTTCTTAATACTTTCATATCCAATATTATCATTTTTTCACGACCTCAACAGAATTTATGATTCCATGTTTTATTTATTAAAAAAAAAGATGTGATTTTTTTTTCTTTAATGTCAACACAATAAACTAACACATTGTACTGGAAAACTATACAACTGATTGTAGAATCAAATTGTTTAATTAAAAAAGGGTCATTAAACACACACACACACACTGTGTTCACTGTATTTGATTTTTTGGTGTTTTTTCATTTTAGGACCCATGCTAACTTTGACCTCGTCGTTACAGTTAGGGTTAGGTTTGTTTTTTTCCTTTTTAATTAAAAATATTTACATGTATAGGGGGGGAAATAAAAAATTGGGGGAAGGCGGTCAAAAAAATGTTTTGTTTTTTTTCTTAACTAAAAAATATTTCAATGACTGGTAATATGAAAAAATTGAGGGGAGTACAAAAAAAAAATTTCTTTCTTTTTAAACTACAGGTCTTTCTATTTACAACAAAAATCGGGGTAGGGTCGAATTTTTTTTTTCTTTATTTTCAACTAAAAATATTCTTGGTCATAAACACAGAAAATCAATGTCTAACCACCACAGAAATATGACTGGGGCTCCATTGGCTTATGCGTGAGCCTTCATTTCTGATGCGGCAGCGTAGCAAAAATATGCGACCGGAGGGAGCATATATTTGCTAGTATATATAATAATAATAATCCAGGTAAAACATCCACAGGGTAGTAATCCAAAGAATTTCAACCGGGTTTATAAAAAGTGCTCAATATCAAATAGAGCTTTTATATATGATTATTTTTATTTACACAGACATGTACAAAATCTGCGACACTGGCGTGTCGATGTTATCGATCAACAGTTATTATAAATTGAGATCTCATCAGGCAGAGTTTCTATCTATTTAATTCTAACTCTTCCTGATGAGATCTCAGTTTATAATAACTGTTGATCGATAACATCGACATGCCAGTGTTGCAGATTTTGTACATATATATATATATATATATCCTCCATAAATTTGTTCATATCTTCTCTATATTTTCTACTTTCATTTTCTAACACTCCTGCATCAATTGTTTATCTTCTTTGTTTTTCCTATCTCTCCATTTCTATCACATGCGCGCGCCTCCATGAACTCTGTTGCTATCCTGATTAATAATTTTCTTACGGCTTTTTCTTCCATTCTTCCTCCTTTAAATTTTCCCTTTAGGTGATAATATCGTTACTGCTTTTGCTCTTTATCTTCTTCACCTCAACATTTTGTGGTTTTCTGTTTCTTCTTTCCCACCATCTCTTTAGCTTTCATGTCTTCTTCCTCTTTAGCTCCCTTTTTTACATGTTTGCTCTTCTTTCTCTTTCTTCTTCCCCTCCACCTTTTGAGATTTGCGCTCCTCCATCTTTTTTAATGTGCGCTCTTCTTTTAACCCCTAATTATATAGATGTGCTGTCTTATTCTCTTCTTTGCCTTTTACCCTATTATTTTTTGTCATCCTCCTTTTCTGTTATATTTCTCTTTCTTTCCTTCTCCGGCATGCGCCTATCTTTCCTCATCTTTAATTATCTTTTTCCCACCTTCTCAGACGTCTTTTTCTTCCTTTCTATTTGACCTAAGATTTCTCAACCTTAATATAAACATGACAAGTGAAAGTTATACCTCGATTAATTATATGCTTTCATAATACTCACTCAGAGATTCATAGGATAATGTGCATTGTCAAGATAGCAATAAATTATTCTCACATTTATGGTGCGTAAGCTATTTGAGGACATACATTATTTTTATTTGACTTTATGGTTTCTACATTTCAGAATTATAAATGTAAACCCCTACAATTACACAATAAATGAAGTACACAATCATGACAATAAGGCTGAATATAGCATTTAATAAGGATTACGATGGAAAGGAATCATTATTATCAAAACGTTAAAAACATTCTAGACATACTGATAGCATTAAAACACATGAATTTATTCGGCAAGTACAGCACATCATTAGTGGTAATCCTAGAAGAATCGTGAGTGTGATTTCGAATGAAAACCGTATACCTGAAATGCTGTTCACAAAGACAACGGATACAAGCCCCTATTAACTTGCCTCCCCACGTGGACAGAGTTAGACACAGGTCGGTTTTTAATGTGGAGCAAAATCCAGCTCTCCCAAAAGTGTCACTCTGGATTGGGACAAAATCAAACATTGCCCCAGTGAAGGAGAAATCCATCTTAGACTGACAAATATATCTTATCTGATAAGTAAAGGTCATTTTACGCCGGAAAAGGCAAAGGAAAATAGTTCACCCAAAGCTAATAGATTCTACACTTAGCGATTTTAGCCATGTTGGAGAAAGATTTTTGACAAAAATTGGTTGTTCTGCATAGTTATTCAAACTACCTTTATACTAAGAGTATGGTTAATTTAGACCAAAATTGGCTAATTGTGAATAACTCTGGTAACGTTGAACATGATTTTATGTAGATTAATATATGTGCGATGTATGTTTAGTGGATGGCAATCGAACAGAATGTATAGGTATCAAGATGAAAATAACGCAATTAGCCTAAAGACATAAGTTGGAACAAAATAAATTAACACATGGTAATGTTTTTATTCGATATTTCGCCATAAATTTAGGCTTCATCAAGAATAGATTATGAATTAAATGAATCAATATTTATACATACATTGCTTCACAGCTTGACTAAGTTTTGTTCGTACCATTCAGCGATGCATCTGCGACAATCAGTCTGACAGTGGCTTTGTTGCAGTCGAGCGGAGGTATGATTATGGTTAGTCTCATGCTTTACTTTCTCTCTGAGAAGCGTTAGTTTTTTGCTAAACACCCGAGGCCACCCTACCGGGGAATGCCGATGGGACTGCTCAAGCATTTTTTGTTGGTTAGAGTTCACTTCATTTAGTGGGTTGTCTTTTCAAGAATCACCTGTTCTTGTGTACAACGTCATGCAAAGGAGGTAAATAACTATACATTGGTTTGGGGTGGGAGCGAGAATCCTTAATGCAGGATGGCAGGGTAGGAGAGAGTGTGTGCGTGTGAGAAGGGTGTGTGGGCAAGTGATGTCTTCTGTAGCGATTGACAGGAATGTGAACATGAAAGAAAATGGTTCAGTAAGTGAAGAGGGAAATGAATCCAAGAAAGCGTGATATACGTATGTTAGAGTGTTAGAACGGTTTGTGGGTAGCGGAGTGGTGGTGGTTTCAATAGAATAGGTGGTTATGTGTTGGTTTGAGTAGTGAGTGAATAAATAAAGATTAGCTAAGTAGGTGGAGAGTGGAGGGTTGAAGGGAGCGGGTGTAGTGAACTATGAAAAGAATTTAGTTATCTAAATAATAATAATATGCTACAGAATTTCATGTTAGTACGTACGTTATCATCTTTCACAGGCATTAAAAAATCGAGATCATCCCATCAGCAAAGATGGTGATTGGTGATTGATCTGATGTCGCTTACGTAAAAGAAAAAATCGATTTTACCCATTTTAAAATAAATTGTTCCAAAATCGAATTATGTCGTCCCGTCGACTAAACCAATACAATTTAAAATAAATCAATTTCAAAAATTGACATTCGTTTTATGGATTTTAAAAATATTTAGCTGACAATTACTTTTACGGTAAGAAGATAATATTTATTGTTTTAAAAAGAATTAAATTGCTACAATTTTAAATTAATGGGGCAATGTATTTGTTTTAATTTTTTAAAGAATATTCAGCTGACAATGACAATTATTTTTACGGAAGAAGATAGCACTTTATGTCTTAATATTGTTAACGCTGGCAGTCATTAATTATTTACAAAGGAATATTATTATTATTATTAATATTATTATTATTATTCAAATTAAATTATACAGATTGATGTAGAAAGCAGTAAATAATTATTAACCTTTATTAATAAGAATTAAGTATGACGGGGTAAACAGCATTGTTTTTAAATTGAGGAAAATATGTATTTTTTTAAATTTGTTTCTTCGTATTTGGTATCAAGAACTTGCCCACGTGCACTTAAGTGTTTACACATGGATGTTATGTTGGCTAAGCACGTGTACCAAGAAAATATGTTACGTTCCATGAAACTTATATATGTTTGAAAGGTCGGTTAGTTCGTTGATTGTACGGCATGTCAACTGTCGCAGGGGTCATTTCATGTCGAAAACATATAATTGGTTTGTAGATTAATTTGTTTTGTAGACGTATATTTTGTAAACAAATAGTATTTATTTAATCCATAGATAGGGCCCTAACAGTTATCGTTGCGTTTCAACCTTGTATCATATATTCAGAAAACCAAGCTGCCGTCATTATTACAAAACAGAGCAAAGTTCATGGTGTGTAGTTACTGGCTCCTGTACACGCCCTTTAAGTTGTCATTCCAGACTGGAGAAACGCCACATGTAAATAAGTTATTTAATACCTCGTAAGAGGACTAAGTGAAGACAAACACTTTGGAAGACAGGAGAGGTTTATTCTGTTTGATCTCCGTTCAAAATAACTGTTTAATCATATCTTACCTGGACATTTTAAAAGTTCACGCGTGTAGTTATTCCAATCGAACTACTCGAACTGAGAAATACATCCTCTCGTTGAACCACGTGACACCTGTTTTTATCAATTCCCACAATGTACTAAAATCTAACCTCGAGTTAAGCAAGTTGACTCCAACTGAACTTTAATTTTATTGTCAACTAGCCAATTTATATACTAGTGGGTCTAGTCGTCTAATATTTTTCAGTACAACCACTCCGGGTTAGAGTGAAGCTGGGGGTAGTGGTAACTATATGAGTGACTGCACACTACCCAAAGCTCCAAAATTGTGGCCTCACCACTCTATGCAGTTTTGTTTGATCCCTGGAATAGATGGGATTGGGAAATAGGGTAGGCACAAAAAATTAAAAAGGGTTGGAAAATATGGAGTTTGAGGTACTGGGGTGAGATAGAAACAAACACCGTCCGAGGAAGTTTAATATCGTACCCGCGACAAATTTTATTTAACCTATACATGTAACCCTGACAGGTACTATCACTCTGGGTCAGATCAGAACTGGAAGTAATGGTATTTAACGAGTAATTTTATGCTCCGCAAAGACTTGTATATTTGAGTCTCATCACCGGTTGCATTTTAAAAGGACAGTATTTGAAAATTGCAGAAAATATTTAACGGCGTTAATTTTTTTATTTTTACTTATATTCACATCAAACAAGGGATATTTTCACTGGAATGTAAGGGGCTAATGAGAATAAGGGACCAGATTTATGAGAGCATCCTAAGTGGGGAGTTGTACAGTGAGATGTTTGTTCACATTACATTTAACTTTCTGCATGTTGGTACAGTCGGGGAAACAAAATTTCAAAGGCAAATGGTTCGAAGGAATGAAGCTATTAGAGTATTGATTTACTCCTCTCCAGGAGTTAGGCACAAGGCCAGTTTTTATCTTACTCCCACAAGTAAGATGTGACCCAAGGTCGGGTCAGAAAAGTGGGGTTTAAAAATTGCCTGGGCAGCCCCGTCGGCATTCCCTGGTAGAGGCGCCTCAGACAGTAAGCAATAAACTTACTCCCCCCCAAAGAGGGGAGGCAAAGCCTGGGAAAGTGAATCTCCCAGAACTGCACAGGACAGACCCATTGACCGGCGTAAATCAAGACCCGAAGGCCAAGACAACACCAGTATGGGGTGCAGTATCCATCGGAACAGATACTACACTTTGATCTTAGCCAAAAGGCCAAGAAGGGCACCTGAGAACCTCTACAGTGACGGGTGGATTTTACTGATTGTTGCGGGGGCACACGTGCAGCAAGTTAGCCGGTGCACATTCTATTCCACATACGCATCGTTTGTCAAATTTATCGATTTGGTTTCGTTTACAACATATCAACGATCCATGTGTTATTTAATGCCGAATAAAGTCGCCAAATGAAATTCTGTAGGATAATTACTTTATATTTCTTAGAATACATTGCTTTTAAAATACTCAGATTTACCGGAGTTATTGAGGAGGAATAGAAATATGTCTCGCTAAATGAATGTTTTAACTATTTTCTTTTCTTTCTCTTTCAGGAATGGGAAGATGAAAAACTGTCGTGGGACCCCGAGGAGTATGGCTTGAACAACACTCGCATCCCCTGTCAAATGATATGGCTTCCCGACGTTCTGTTATACAACAGGTAAAATACGCGAGATTCTAGTCCGTAATCCTAGGCATCGTATGTAAATGGAAGCATACTGACGCTCATGACGTCATCCATTAAAATAGATGGTAGAAAAAGTTTATAAAGTCACAAAAAGAATGACGTCACTAAAGGATAGCATCCATTGAAACAGATAACGTTGTATCTAAACGACTCGTGACCGGAAAAGTCTCGGGACGTTTACTAGAGGAAAGCCTTGATCCCTGACGATCTACTAGACTACTAAAACTCTCTAGTTCCTGTTTGCCATCTTATTTGTTTGACCCCGTGTACAGTTGATGACGTCACAAAATGTATGACGTCATCCACTAAAACCGTGGTAGAAGATTCTTTTATGGCGTTATATATGGATTTATTTCGCCGTGGAAGTCACGCACATTCTAAGCTGTCCGAGGGGAGGTTATTGAAAAAAGCGACAATTAATACCACGGTCAATGCGATGTTTTGTTTTTTTATTCGGAAAAACAATAAGAAAAATCGGAACCGTGTAACATGTTGTTATGGTAATTTGCAACTCAGCGTCATACGGTCATATGCAACAAAAAAGATAAAGATAGCAGACTACAAAAGACAAGAGCGACAATAAAAGTTTATTGCTAATCGCCTGGGGCGGTCCTACCGGGGAATGCCGACGGGCGCTGGCTTTCCAATCCCACATTCCGACCTTGTGACACATCTTGCCGCTGTGGGACGGAAGTATATAAAAAAAATTTAAAAATGATAAAAAAATATATATATTTATAAATACAACGGGGTCGCAGATTAAGAGTATAATACAATTAACATCAAAGAAATGGCCTGATAAGATATATGATCGAAATATAATTGCATATATATGTCGGTGATATACGGGAGAGAGTAAGGAAAATACATTTATCTGTATTAATATAAGACATTATCCTGTATATCTACAAAGCCACCATCCGTCCATGCATGGGATCGTGTTGCCACATCTGGGCTGATGCATCATCCACTAGTCTCTACCTTCTAGACAAGGTCCAAAAAAGAGTCACAAACTTAATATGTCCCTCACTATCCACCAAGCTCCGGCCCCTGTCCAATCGCCGCAATGTTGCATCCTTGTTTTACAAATACTTTAATTGATTGTGTTCCAATGAACTGGCTGATCTGGTGTCCCCTCGACGTAAATTCACTAGACCAACTCGACAATCAGCTAAATCCCACCCATTCACTGTGGAGGTCCCTAGATGCCGGAGAGCCTTCTACTTCAATAGCTTCTTTCCTCGTGCTGTCGCCCTCTGGAACTCCCTCCCGGTCCCCTGTTTCCCCAACGGTATTGACGTGCAGAGGTTTGAAACTAATGTAAACAGACATCTCGCTGCACAGTTCCATACTTAGGATGACACCTACAACCTACACCCTAAAACTCAGTAGCCCCTTACGTCCACAGTATCAAAGTTGTCGTCTGGTACTATTTGGCTCGTCAACACTCGGGCGTTTGCATAGGACAGCCGAACGTTTCCGAGTCGAACCTCACGAAGATTGGTTCAAGATAGATATCAGTACCGAAAAAAAAATAATAAATCAATTAACTAAAAGATTACATCATGATGCATTCACAGAACTTGATGAATGTCGGAAGTTGTGCCGCACTGTGTGTCCTGAGGAGATTAGAAAAATGTTGCAATATTGAAGGAGGACATTTTGAGCATCCGAGAAATTATATGGTTACTGGTTGATGCTTCAAAATGCGTAAATCTTTAAATAAATAGCCTATGTGATAACTGTAAATCAACTTTGTGACCACTCTTTAATATATACGTGTGCGTGTGTCATCCACAGACAAACTGTTTCGTTGTATCACAACTCCTCACTGTTGCTAGACAAGCAACTGCTTCGGACCTACGTCCATCTAGTTAGCAAATGACGATTCTAACTTTTCGACCGTCAGCAAGTGAAATTTTAATGCTTATTTATAAACATTGACAACTACCGGAAAGGGCTCCATTAATGTCTACAAAGAAATTTTTCTTATCGCTAATGGTAGTTAGCGATATCACTTATCACAGTGCTTAAATCAAGAGGGGGTGCATATATATATATATATATATATATATATATATATATATATATATATGTCATCCACAGAATGACTGTTTCGCTGTACCACAGGTCTTCAGTGTGATCAGACAGACAACTGTTTTAAGCCGGGATCGAATCTTCAACAATCTAGTTGGCAACGGCGATATATATATATATATATATCTTAAATAACGTCCATCGCCCACTTCCGCTATGTTTACAGTATATCACACAGCCTACCTCTTACTATTAACATCCATCTTCCCACTCCACAATATCCAAGAAACCGCATTCCCTCCTTCTCACTCATCCCCGTTCCAACTTACCCATGTTGTATATATTCATTAATTTCTTTTAATCCGTTCTCTCACCCCATCAGTCCTCCCTCTCTCGCACCCTACATCATCCGACCCGAAAATTACTTTCTAATTTCTCTCTCTTTCCTGTCGGTTTCATCTTATCGTCAATAAAAGCTCTTTCTTGCATTTGATGCACCCCAAGCTGTTCCCGACCTATCAATCAATCAGAACGTACCACGACGAACCACTCCCGCCTCCCTTCTTTACTACTGATCTTTATCGGCCGATCGATCACGATACCGAAACCCGTTTCGATTTGTTCCAGCTTCTCTCGCTGCTTCGTAAACAACACTAGCGAAGCGCTGTCCGACCGTCCGTCTGCCCGTCAGTTGGGCAGGAAGTGCACGGACTCTTCTAATGAAATCATTTTGGCCAGTGACGCCGTCGAAGACCGAGAACGAGGCTAGAGTGGGTGGTCGTCCGGAAATTAATCTTATGTAACATCAATTCGCTAATGAGGCGTCTCTGACTCCTTCGCTGTCCAAAACGAGGCAGTCCTATCATCTTGACAAAATGGCGTCGTGGAACAATGATGACAGAGTCAGAAAAATTGACGGAAGAAAAAGACTATCCGGGGATTTTTTTTTTTTTAAACGTATTTTTTTTAATAGTGACTTATTAATATTTAGAAATAAATTATGGTGAGGTTAGGCAAAATTAGATGACGCATGGGATAATACACAAAATAAGAAATGTGAAATTATATATATATATATATATATATATATATATATATATATATTAAAATTAGAGAGTTCATATATTTTTCTTTTAAACATCTTTTTTAAGAATTTAATAATAAATGAGGCGAAAACCTATAAAATAAAAATAAAATTAAAAAATCGTAACAATTTTTTTCTTGTTCATTTGTTTTACTTTGATCAAAGTAGAAAATGAAAAAGAAAAATCTGTCCTGATTTTATTAATAAATATCGCATCTAAACATGCTTTTATAGGCTTTTCGCCTCATTTATATACATTTTGTATACTAGCAAATATATGCTCTTCTGGTCGTTTATTTTTGCTAGGCTGCCGTGTCAGAAATGAACGCTCACCCGTAAACCGATGGAGCCCCAGTCATATTTCTTGGGTGGTTAGACATTGATTTTCTTTGTTTCCGTCCAAGAATATGTTCAGTTAAAAATAAAGAAAAAAAAATTTCGACCCCACCCCAATTTTTTTTACCTTCCCCCATAAATAGAAATATTTTTAGTTCAAAATAAAAAAAAAATTGGGGGGGGGGGGAGGGGGTCAAAAAAAATTTTTTTTTCTTTTCTTAACTAAAAATATGTCTATGTACGGGGAAAAAATTTGCCTCACCCCAATTTTTTTTATTCTCCCACATACATATAAATATTTTTAATTAAAAAAAGAAGAAAAATTTTTTTACCCCCCCCCCCTCAATTTTTTTTTTACTCTCCCCCATACATAGTAATATTTTCAGTTAAAAAAAGAAGAAAAAAGAAATTGACCCCCCCTAAATTTTTTTTTTACTCGTTCATAGTTAAAAAAATGGAAAAAAATTAGGAAGCGCCTCGGTCATATCAAAGAACTCATGTTTAAATATGCTATTGAAGGCGTTTACGTCATATCAAAGAACCAGTTTTGTTATTCTTCCAAAATGTTTACCCATTTAGTAATGGCCGATATATTGTTGCTTAACTTTAATTTACAACAAAACACCTTGTCTTAACAACGTAATGAAAATAAAGAATGATAATGTAAAAAAATCCTCTCAAAATGACGACACTTCCGAAAGGATGACTTTGCAATTTTAACAGTACTTGCCATTGAAAGTATGGCTTAAAAACACGATGGTTTCTTAATGAAATGTGTTTAATTAATTGTATGAATAATTTTTATTAATATTACCTTATCGGAAAATATTGTAAATACATACGTAAATTTGATAATAGCAGTTATAAGTGTATATTTGTAAATATGAATTTAATTGAAGCTTAAAAGGAATGAATTATGTAAATGGAAAAAGCCGTCTAGTGTCTGAGCGACTTTTTGTAACAGTACATAAGGAAGTTGAAAAACTAATCGTTTAAGTAAGATTCTTGACACGTTTTCTGTTCTAATCGCAGTCTCGTCCTGAAATTTCTTTCTACTTTATTTATATGTTTACGGCGGTTTTTGGTAGTACTATGTAAGTAAATAGTAATATTACTCTGATGGAGTTTCGGGTTCAGACAGACAGAGAGACAGATACATAATCTCCATTATTAAAAGATGTTTACGGCGATGTTTGTAGTACTATATATATAGCAGCTGGCAGACTAAGTAAATAGTAATATTACTCTGATGGAGTTTCGGCTTCAGACAGACAGATACATAATCTCCATTATTAATATATATATATATATATACATATATATATATATATACATATATGCGAATGTTGAACCATTTCCTACACTAACGGCAAATTCAAAATACTCTAAAGTTAATTCAACTTTACACAATTGATGCACTATATGTTTATATACTGCTTATGTATATAAGATATCAGTCGCAAGGTTAACTGATCTTCATATTGGTTAAAACAGGACATTTTATTAATTAACTCTTTTTTTATTGTTTTTTAATTCAATGATTGTTTACATTTTAATATAACAAATAGTTCTATTTCGCAATATTGTTGTATTTTCTTGGACACATCTTTAGCATTTGTGTTATGTATTTGTAAATTGCAAGTGAAAAGGCAAATTGAATTTTTTCTGTCTTTCTTTACAGTCATGTAAAATATAAATAAATCTGTATCGAAATTACCAAAATGTTTATCTATTAATATGAATAATTTTTTTTTTCAAATGAAAAATATATCTGAAGAGAGCCGAATGAGGCTTGAAACGCGTTATAAAATCACAAAATGCTAAAATAATAAAATAAACAATCGTTGAAGACAGTTTTTTTACAAATGTTGGTAGTCTCACTTCTTTAAATATACATTTTTCTCTCGTTATACTGCACTGCACTACCCTCTCTCTAATATATATATATATATATATATATATATATATATATATATATATATATATATATATATATAATAAAATATGTTTTGGGGCTAAAAGTAAGGAATTTATTCTCATTTAAGAAATGAAAAATAGCCTTATGGAAAACATAAAAGTACTTAAATAATAGGTGTTCCTATAATTAATATTTTGTGTGTCTTTTGTCCATAAATGTATATTTTAATAAACATTGATTGAATATGCAACTTATTCAAAACTTAACATTTGCAACTTTGTACAACCCTCATTTCAAATGGCTTTTTTTATATATGAAAGTAAATTTCTCGGCTTGAAATAATGAATTTGCATGAGTATATACTTTATTTGTTTAACAAATAAAGATAGAATTATGGAAAACATAAAAACGTAACGATTTAGGTCTTTAATGTTAATTTGTATTATTCGGATTACTGTTCTCATCTTGGATGTTATTCTCAAAATATTTCGGTCCGTGTAACCTCCGACCTCCTTCAAATGTGCCTTGTTGAACTCTACAATCGGTGTGTCGAATTTGTACTGAATTTCGAACAGAATTGTTTCTATTTAATCCACGGGCGTAAATTGACCTTCCTTGTTACGTCAGACAGGAGCAGCTATAAGTTTTAAATAATTCGTCAGTGTGTCCTTTATACTGCCCGTACTGAGAACTAATTATACCTTAGCACTTTTATTCGTAGCGCCACGGGTCCTTGCGGTTCTATTCGATTCCAGAGTTTGATAAGAAACACCTGAAGAATATCTGAGGCTTACATCGGCCAAAGTGAGAATAGCATTCAAGATTAGAATAGTAGTCTAAGAGAGTGACGTAAATAAATAAATAAATGACGAAATAAATAAATGATGTAAATAAAGAAGAAAGGTAAAAGACTAAATAGCATTCAAGATTAGAACAGTAGTATAAGGGAGTGACGTAAATAAATAAATAAATGACGTAAATAAATAAATGATGTAATTAAAGAAGAAAGGTAAAAGACTAAATTCCCCTAAATGTTTACTGTCTCCTTTAATAAGGGTTGAACTATTGTTATAATATACAAAATTTTGCCGATTCATAAAAGTGGAACGCATTTCGATCATTTTAAGACTTCATGGGTGCCTAATTATTTATTTTTTATTTTACCTTTTTCAATGACTATAGCTTATGTCTTTGAAACATTACTCTCAGACAGATTTCACCATTGCAGTACCATTTTTTGAAATCTTTGAAGTATTTTATGTCGGATTTTAGTTATTAAAATTCCAATATTATTAACTTATTCTGGGTATTCAAACAAGTGTATATTTCTCTCTCTCTCTCTCTCTCTCTCTCTCTCTCTCTCTCTCTCTTATATATATATATATGAGAGAGAGGGGGGAGAGAGAGTTGAGATCAACAAAATTTGAACATTATTCCAAGAATTCAAAACCAACGAATTATATGACATACGATCGTTTCAAAGACATTTTGGAAATATTTTATTCAGTGTTATTGTTCTGAAGACTTCAAATCGTCCTTTCTTCAGCACCCTTTATATCCTCACTTACCGAATTTCCTTTATAAAACATCAGGTTCCAGTACCATATGAATAAACATATATTCAGACAATACTGGAGACCCAAAAAACGCTGAGAAATGTGACGGCAGAACATTTCTCAGCGTTCCAACTGCTGAGCGCTTCCTCACGTTTACTTTTCAGACTTTGGTACTTGTTGCTGTATTTTGTTTCTTTTTTCTTAACTCTCCCGTCCTGATGAAGCCTTCTAATAAAGGTGAAATGTAGATGGATATTTAATTAACATTTTGTGTTCCTTATTTCATTTTCCATTACGCCGGAACATTTTTCCATTCTTTATCATATATATATATATATATATACCTAGCTCTACTTACGTAACGAAGTAAATACTGAATATTGATACATAAAAAATTATATCTCCTTATAAAATGTTATGTGGATACATGAAATACTAATATATATATATATATATATATATATATATAGTAAGATATGAAAATATATTTACGGCAATTAAGCTACACGACTAGCTTAATTGTCATAAATATATTTTCATAGCTTACTACCTAGCTCTACTTACGTATCGAGTACTGTTGAAGTAAATACTGAATATTGATACATAAAAAATTATATCTCCTTATAAAATTTTATGTGGATACATGAAATACTAATATATATATATATATATATATATATATATATATATATATATATATATATATATATATATATATAGTCTCGGAAGTTTCTCAACCATTAAAACTATATAAAAAAAAAACTTTAAAAAAAAAAAACTTATAGTCTCAAGTCTTCCAGTGGAAAATCACTCATCTAAGTCAATTTATTTTTTACAGTTATTATATTAGTTAGTTTCTAACACTATTTTAAGGGATCATCAGTTGTTTACCATGAAAAACTGTTTCGGGAATTTACATATATATATATGTTTGCATATTTTTTATTTTTCCTTTTTTTCTTCTTTTTCAGTGCGGACGACTATACTTCGGGTTACATGCCGAGTTTGGCCATGGTCTATAGCACGGGTCGAGTTTTCTGGGGTCCGGTGGTGCGTTTCCGCAGCTCTTGCCGAATTGATATCACCTACTTCCCTTTCGACGATCAGGTCTGCCGTCTCAAACTCGGTTCGTGGGCCTATAACGGTCTCCAGGTGGACGTGATGAACAGGTCGAACACCATCGACCTGACAAACTTCGTGGACAACGGTGAATGGGAACTGGTAAGTGTCAAGGTGCGGCGTAACGTCGTCTACTACGCCTGTTGCCCGGAGCCCTTCCCGGATGTCACGTTCTACGTGCACCTACGCAGACGCATCAAATACTATTTGATGAACCTGATCATCCCGTGCATCATCCTGTCGATTCTATGCCTGGCAGGATTCTTGCTTCCCCCCGAGAGCGGAGAGAAAGTCACCCTCGGTCTGTCCGTCCTACTCACGCTCACTGTGTTCATGTTGATGGTAGCGGACAAAATGCCACAAACATCGGAATCCATATCAATAATAGGTTAGTATTTCATATCAACCTGGATGATTGGCTTTTGTAGTATTGTCTACACCTTTTCAAGTCAAACGCAACACTTACGTGATTTTATTAAATTATTTATTTCGCTATAGTTCATTTTCTTTTTCTTATAAAACAAGTCGGCAATTTCGGTGGATAACATTCTTTAAATAAAAATCCTATTTCAAAACAATTATTTACATAAAATATTTTACTGATTAGATTCGATTCAATATATTGCATTTCGGTTTGTTATGAAACAACTGAGCCATTTCAATGGGTTACTTCGTGAAATTAAAATACTATTTTTTGTGTTTCAACCTTGTGTCATACATGCGAAAAAACAAGTTGCCGTAATCGTAACAGAAACACTAAAGTTCACAAATTGCATTCCTACCTTGGTAGCTGCAGGTTCTTCATATACGTACTTTTCTATGATACTTCCAGAGGTTTGGTTTCGTTGTTTTGTTTTACGGCATATCAACCTTCCTCGGGTTATTTAATGACGAATCAGCTCATTTTGGTGAAAGTTTTTACGCTGCAAGTTCTTAATATGTTTAAGTATTGATTCATGATATTTGGTTGAGTTAAAGGGGGTAGAGAATTTTTGTTTGTTTTGGGATTTTGCAGAAGATAGTTGAGTTTTGCAAGAAGAAAAGAACAATGAAACATCAATGTTTGGTGCATTTTTGGGTTAGGAAGCCGATATTTACAAAACAGGATTCAACCTATGTTCATCAGTCATTCCAAAAAAAATTGTTTTACAAAAACATCCTGGATTTTTTTTCTTTCGAAAATTCTTCCCATTCATAAATATAACTTCGTTTGGAATGAATAATGAACATTGTTCGAATTCTTATTTTCTCCATGCGATGAATTCCACCATTTATGTTTATCTTTTAAACTAAAGATTTTGAAATAAGGAATCTGTCTTGATAATTTGTTTACTGTCCAGTTTTTCTGGAAACAATTGTAATCCATTGAGCTTTTGTGGGTATAAATTGTTATAAGATCATATAATAATAAAAATCGTAAAATAAATACATTTATTTGATTGCTAAATATCGAGTTTGTCATTTACAATTGGAATTATATTCCCTTGGGAATCAGTTGAAATATATAAATTCAATTCATATTATCATAATCTCATATATATATATATATATATATTATATATGAGGCCTGCCTAAAAAGTGTCCGACTTTAGGCCAGAAAAAATATTTCAAATACCAGACGGGGTTGGCACCTTTATCCCCTTCAAAGTAGCCCCTTGTGCTTGCACACACTTAGCCCACCGATCCATCCACTGCCGGAAACACCTCTGGAAGTCTTATTTTCGGAATGATGTTCATCTCTGCCGTCGCGTTATATCCAGCAGGTGTTTGGAGAAGATGCGATGTGTAACACAAATTAAGGAGTGGTTCAACCGATTCAAAAATAGCCGCACAATAGCAGAAAGTGACCAGCGTTCTGACAGGCCCCAAACTTCTCGGAGTGCAGCTGTTGTTGAGGAGGTGCGTAAAAAGAGATAATGTGGAACGCGACGGCGGAGATGAACACCATTCTTAATGAAGACTTCCAGGGATTTTTCCGGCAGTGGATGGATCGGTTGGCTAAGTGTGTGCAAGCACAAGGGGGCCTACTTTGAAGGGGATTACGGTCCCAACCCCGTCACGTATTTGAAATAGTATTTCTGGCCTAAGGTCGGATACGTATTAGACAGACCTCGTAATTATATATATATATATATATATATATATATATATATATATTGAAATATTATTATATTAGTGATATCCGAGATTCATTAAACAGCTGAAAGCTTTATTGGATCGATGCAGCGACCTGATTAATGTTTTTGTCGTAGAATCGAATATATTAATAAATTGACCTAATGCCATGGTAAAATCAATTTATCAATCTGTTCGAGCGTATGTCTAAATCTCTAATCAGGTGGCTGGAACGATCCCATAAACAGATCAGCCAGAGGAAGACGTTTCTGCTGGCTAACGAAACTTGTATACAATGTAAATTGCTACTTAAATATACGTTCATATATATTTACCAATGAAAGTAGAAAAAATAAACGCTTTCAGTGTTGTTAACGATCACCCACATTTCAGTAAGGAGGAATTTACAAAAATTAAAAATTTAAATTAAAACAGTTTAGCTGTGCAAAAGTCTAAGATCATATTCAAACGAAGCTTTAATTGGTAAATACATAAAATATAATCATTTATACTCGATCAGGAGTATAATCCAAATCTCCCACCGATATCATGGTTAAATTTACAAAAAGAAATAATGTGCCCACGTTAAACACCGTCTTACCTAGAATACGTATCCTATCCTTCATAATAACCGGTTGATTAGTTTAGGAGTTTACCTTCCACATTCATATTATTGAAGCTCACGCGCGCGCACAAGTCCAGTGAAAAATGTTATTGCATATTATAACTCAGAATTTGATATAGAGAAATTATTTTATTTATAAAATTTTTTGTATCTTATTTATTTTTTTTTTAATTTTAGGGGAGGGTAAAATTTGATCATCTGCCCTTTTAAATGATGTTTACAAAAAATAATGAGCCCACATTACTCATCGCGTCGCCTTGAATATATTTTATATTCCATGATTCACAATGATCGGTTCATTAGTTTAGGAGTGAATACTCTGTGTGTGTGTGTGTGTGTGTGTGTGTGTGTGTGTGTGTGTGTGTGTGTGTGTAAAAGAAAAAACAAAACTTATTTATGTATTCATCAACGTTTCGTCTTTATTTCAAGATATCCTCGCATGATTGATTTGAAGAAATAAAATACAATATTTGAAAACAGTTGGTGCGTTTGTGATGTGAAAAGAATGTTTTTGTTCTTTTTTCGAACGAAACATAGCCGTTATATATTCCAGGTTATATACGTATTACACATTTTGACTTCTAACGACTATTTTTCGTTCGAAAAAAAGGACAAACATTATTTTCACATCAAAAACACACCAAATATTATCAAATATTGTATTCGTATTTTTGTTATTAGTATCAATCATCCCGAGGAAGTCTTGAAATAAAGACGAAACGTTGATGAATACATAAATAATTTTTTTTCCATCACGTTGGAATATTATTTCCATTATATATATATATATATATATATATATATATATATATATATATATATATTCCATGAAAAATGCCAGTACACTGAAATCATATGCCCTTAATAGGGTTAAGATGAAAAATCATATACACTAAAAGTACAAAAGCAAGGAAATTCCCAAATTTTTACACTTTTATTGTCATTAAGGGTATGACTACATACAAACCAAACAATTTCATTATCACATCACTACAGTATAAATCTCTATGCATGAGTGGATGAAGTGTGTGAGGTGCGCTGAAGAAAAATTCCTACCAGTAAAATACATAGCCCTGTTGTGCTCGCATACCCTTAATGACAATAAAAGTATAAAGATTTGTGAATTTCCTTGCTTTTGTACATTTAGTGTATATGAATTTTCATCTTAACCCTATTAAGGGCATATGATTTCACTATACTGGCATTTTTCATGGAATGTCACTACTTTTGTAAAGGCTATGCCTCAATACAATGCCTTCTCATAACTGATATAGTTTGTAGTTTGACTAATCAAGGTATATGGTAAACTGAAATTAAAATGCCACCAATTAGACACTAGAACATCTATATTTGCCAAAAATCAGCTGAATTCATCATATGGTCGATAAGATATAGAATAAAGTGTATGAATACTGGTCATTTTAAAGTTTTTTTTTTAATTTTCTGGAAAACTAAGGGATATGGTAAACTGAAATAAAAATGCCATAAACTAGACCATAAAACCTCTATATCTACCAAAAATCAGCTGAATCCATAAAATAGTTGATGAGATACAGGGTGGCACATACGTACGTACGAACGTACACACAGATAACATGATTTCATGATTGAACTTTCTGGATCTCTGGGTTGCGTTGACTAATGATGCTCAAATTCTACACACTTATATTACCTATCCAATAAAAATTTTGTGCAAAGTTTTAACTAATTTGGAGTATTGGTTTTTGAGTAATGATTGATCAAAGAAATGAGATTTCTAGCATAGGCCATTCGTGATGTCTATTAAGGGATAGAGCGCTCTCGCGCCTCTCTTGATATATATATATATATATATATATATATACATACACAACATGGTCGTATGCCCTTCTACCCATCGTTTCCATTCCTCTCATCGCCCAAATGACTATCTGTTTAACCCTTATCATCGAGTAGTCCCAGTAGTGGTGACCCATTAGTAAATATAAATATATTTATCGCAAGTAAGCGAAACAAAAACGTTCATGATGAAAATCATTAGGCGAATTGATATAAACATAAGTTCAAAAACCCACACACACATATATATATCGTTCCTTTCATTAAGTCGAACCCTCTCTTGACGTCAAGCCGCCGAATAAGTGTTAAAATTATCACTGTTTATTTAGCTATTCAGCGGTGGCCGAAATGTCGGAATTTGAATTGTAACATACTCAGAGCCCAGTGTTTCGAATCACGCGACCAGTAGTTAATAGTTATATCTCTATGCTGACGAGTCCCGATTAAAGAACGAAATGTATATAGATAATAAACAAAACAAATATATATATATATATATAATGAGAAAGGAAAGGTGATAGTAATCCGATGTAATGGGAAATGACAAAGGAGAAAAACAAGAGATATTGTTTTTATATATTCATCAACGTTTCGTCTTTATTGTAAGACTTCCTCAGGATGATAATTTTAAGAAAACTGTCATGCAAGTACATCGAAATATTGTGTTGACATGATGGGTTGATAAGGAAAAGTAGTGGCCGTGGCTACTATGAGCGGTGGGGGGGGGGGTCCAGGCTGCGAGAAGTCAGTAGTGGCGAAGAATGAATAAAGACGAATGTTGATGTATATATTAAAAAATATCTCTTGTTTGTTTCCCCTTTTCATTTACCATATATATATATATATATATATATATATATATATATATATATGGAGGGAATAAGAGGTTGTGTCCTACTTGCGGTATCTATTGAGACGGAACCAATAAGAAAATGTGAAAATGATGTCATGTGAGTCTCCTATGCGTTGATCAGTTGGTACGGGTGGATTTTAAAAGCGACGGGTGATAATTAGACGGCGCATCGGGCGGAAGCGTAAAAGGCGGGAAAAAGCAAGAATCCATTAATCAAAGAGTTGACGCACCGGTCAGCCTCTTTTGGCGAAGCGTTTCCTCTGGAAATGGGTGGAGATGGCAATAGTTGAAGTGTGTAGGGGGAAGATTTACGGGAGACCAACGTACAAATTAAATATTGGCGTCTTTCGGACGAACAACGTGCGTTCGTCTCTGCTAAACCCGATTGTACGAAAGGAGCACTTGAGTTACGACTTACGGTTTAAAAGTAGTTATTGGGTTACGACGAGACGTAAACTGGTTCTTCCAGTACTGCATAGAAGTAGTCATCGAGACGGGATTTATTGAAGAAGGGGCTACAAATGTATCGCTGTTATGGCAATTTACTTAACTATATATTGGTAAACGTGTAGTCTATATCGCGTTCAGACATGGTTGCTTGTTGGATCACAGAAGTTAAGAAACGTTAATATTGGTCAGTACTTAGACTTGCTATGATCGCTCGCCTGCTATCTGGTATGAAGAACAGCATGGACTCTGCATTATTTTTCCTTTTCTTTTCTGGCCAAAACGACATCGTGACCAGGTCGAAACACTTAAATAGCCAAACTAACACATACATTTATGGAATTCAACGCTTGTAGGAGGCAGAATTGAATAATTTCTGGTGGGGTTATCAGAAAGCGGTTGCTCAACCAACAAAAATCACCATAAATACCCACCCTGTTATTAAAGAAAAGAAGGAGAATTAGAAAAAAAAGTTTGACCCTTATTCTCGAGTGACCTATTGGTGAATATAAATATATTTATCGCAAATAAGCGACACAAAAACGTTCATGTATCATAACCGGACGAAAATCATCAGGCAGACTGACGTAAACATAAATTCACAGACACAATATATATATATAATATATATATATGTATATATATATATATATATATAGTGGGGGGAAGAAGAGGTTGTTTCCCACTTGCGGTATCTATTGAGACGGAACCAATAAGAAAATGTGAAAATTATGTCATTTGAGTCTCCTATGCGTTGATCAATTGGTCCGGGTGGATTTTAAAAGCGACAGGTGATAATTGGACGGCGCATCGGTCGGAAGGGTAAAAGGCGGGAACAAGAAAGAATCCATTAATCAGTGAGCTGATGCACCGGTAAGATTCTTTTGCGGAACCGTTCCCTCTGGAAATTGAGTAATTCCTGGTGCGGTCATTAGAAAGCACCTGCTAAACCCACAAAAATTACAACACACCACCACCCCGTTATTAAAGGAAAAAAAGAAAAAAAGTAGAAGAAAAGGTAGGTGTAGAAGTTGTTTTTATTAACTTGGGTTAACCGTAGACAACTGAGACGTAAGGGCTATCGTAGATTAGGGGCCATAAATTAAACAAGGCATCCTAAGATAGGGAAGATGTTTGTTTAAATTAAATTTAAATGTCTGCATGTCGGTACACTCAGGGGAAAAGGGAGAGAGTTCGAACAGCTGCCAGCTCGGGGAAAGAAGCTATTGGAGTAGAAATCTCTCTGGCATCTTGGGACCTCCACACTGAATGGATGGAATTTAACTGATTGTCGGGTTGGTCGAGTGTATTTACGTCGAAGGTGGGTGGACAAAAGCAGCGAGTTAATCGGAGCACATTCCATTGAAGTACTTGTCAAACAAGTACAATGATCTAACATTACGGCGATAAGACAGGGGCTGGAGTTTAGTAAATAGTGAATAATCTATTAGCTTAGAGATTTTCCCCTCATATATATATATATAAATGTGTTTATCTGTATGTACATACATATATATACAAGTACATACATATATATACATACATATATACATATATATATACATACATATATATACATATATATGTACATACATATATATACATATATATGTACATACATATATATACATATATATGTACATACATATATATACATATATATGTACATACATATATATACATATATATGTACATACATATATATACATATATATGTACATACATATATATACATATATATGTACATACATATATATACATATATATGTACATACATATATATGTACATACATATATATACATATATATGTACATACATATATATGTACATACATATATATGTACATACATATATATGTACATACATATATATGTACATACATATATATGTACATACATATATATGTACATACATACATATATATACATATATACATACATATACATATATACATACATACATATATATACATATATATATACATATATATGTACATACATACATATATATACATATATACATACATATATATACACATACATACATATATATACATATATACATACATATATATATACATATATATGTACATACATACATATATATACATATATACATACATATATATACATATATACATACATATATATACATATATATGTACATACATACATATATATGTACATACATATGTACATACATACATATATATGTACATACATACATATATATACATACATATATATACATATATATGTACATACATATATATACATATATATGGAAAGAGAAGGATGAAGGTAATCCGACGTGATGGTAAAATGAAAAAGGAAAACCAAAAACTGGATGTTTTTTATGTGTACATCAACGTTTCGTCTTTATTTATAAGACTTCATCAGGATGATGATATAGGGAAAAGATATCATGCAAGCACAGATACATGTAGGGTAGACATGTTGGGAAGAAAAATAAAATAAAATGAAAAATAATGGCAGCGTCTTGCTGGACGTCCGTACTTGTTAGAGAATGAAAATGAGTGGGAGAAAAAGGGGGAAGGGTGGAGGGAGCAAGGACTACTGTGGCTGGCGATGAGAGAAAGAGGTGGGGGATGAGCAGGGGTAAAATGGATGGCAGAGAGAGATTGGAGGAAGAGGGGGAGGGGGTGTTTGACCAGATGGCTGTGGTCGAGATTGAAGGGGAAGAGTGAAGTGGAATGTTTGTGTGTGGGGGGTGTATGCAGGGAAAATGGGGATGGGTAGAGGGGGAGGGGGGGCTGTGATTTTGGTGGATGGGCGAAAGTTGTGGTCTTAGAGAGCTTTTTGAGAAAAAAAAAGAGGGAATTTAAGAAGAGGTATGGGAGAAAATAGATGAGAGGGGGAAGAGGGAGGATTTGTCGTGATAGGGTGTGAAATATTTGAAATATTTGGAAAATGATAGCAATGAGTGAGGGATTGGAGTGGGTGGGGGAGGGGGGTGATTGAAAGGATGGGTGAGGAATATTTGAAATATTTGGAGCATGAGAAAGTTTATTTGGACTGTAGTATTAAAAATGTGAGGGAAAAAAGTGAGGGAAAAAAAGAAGATTCAGGGGGAAGAGAAGGGTGTGGGTGAATGGAAGAGTGTCATAAGGTTAGAGATGAAAATAAAAGTTAGCCATGATCAGGCAAAAGACTTTGTCTGTGAGGATGATCTTGCTTATTAAGGGTGATAGGTTAAAGAAACCATTTCGCTGCTTGATGGTGGTGGAGGATGTGATGAGGGCAGTTATATGTACATACTACATATATACATACATATATATACATATATATGTACATACATATATGTACATATATACGTACATATATACATACATATACATATATATGTACATACATATATATATATATACATACATATATATGTACATAAATTTATATATACATATATATGTACATACATATATATACATATATATGTACATACATATATATATATGTACATACATATATATATATACATATATATGTACATACATATATATACATATGTACATACATATATATACATATGTACATACATATATATACATATGTACATACATATATATACATATGTACATACATATATATACATATGTACATACATATATATACATATGTACATACATATATATACATATATACATACATATATATATATACATACATATATATACATATATACATACATATATATATATACATATATATACATATATACATACATATATATATATACATACATATATATACATATATATGTACATACATATATATACATACATATATATATACATATATATACACATACATATATATACACATACATATATATACATACATACATATATACATACATACATATATACACATACATACATATATACATACATACATATATACATACATATATACACATACATACATATATACATACATACATATATACATACATACATACACATACATACATATATACATACATATATATATATATATGTACATACATATATACACA
>OY744522.1:187958771-187968771 GCA_963556195.1 Sepiola atlantica
GCCCTACGCTAAGTGTTCAAGAAGTTTATGTTTTTACGTTAATTTTATATAGTTAAATGACCCCTTATATATGACTGTTATAGACAATAGAAAAATGGGTTGTACTTTTTTATAATGAAAGAAATTAGTGAGCATTTATACAAATTAAACTATTAAAAAGAAATAAGTACCTGTGACAGTTTTTAATAAAAGCGTGTTCTGAAAGTAAAATTATTACTAAATTATTAAAATTATTACTATTAAGTACGCATTAGTTTGAATCAGCAACAACTGATTCAAACTAATGCGTGACTTTTGCGGGATTGTTTGGCGAGCGCTTAATTAGAAGATTTTCTGATTGTAACTCGCCTTCACGTTCACCGGATTTAACAGCCCCTGACTTTTTCCTTTGGGGTTATCTTAAAGAAAGGGTACATGTGAACAAGTCTACAACGATTCAAGAGCTTAAAAACAATGTCAGACATGAAGGAGTGTAATGGAAAATGCCCTAACTAGAGCCCGTCTTTGTGAGGCCGAAAAAGGTGGCCATTTAAAGGATACGATTTTTTTTAAACTACTGCAACAAAATTAAATGTATTATTTATCAGAAAAGCCTAGTTTCTATCATCTAAACAAACCAATGCGCGACTTTTGCGCCACCCTGTATGTATATATATATATACACGCATATTTTATAAAATAATATAACGTATATATATTTTCAGTATTTACTTCAAAAATGCTCAATACATGAGTAGAAGTTACACAGGAACATTTATGTTTAATTCTCGGGGAAATAATCAGGCTAATTGCAGGCAGGAATCCAATCTTCACTTCAACGACTTAAAAGTATCCACCCAGCCTGGTCCATCGACGAACGAAGATGAAAAATTAATCCTACAATTGTTAACTTCCATCAGCCGACACAGTGGCTTGCAGAAGTCTGGTGAATCCTCGATTGTATGCCTCAAAGACTCAAGTATAAGTCCTAGTACTAAGAAATATTATTAGAAAGGGATGGGTGATTTGCATATCAACCCTTTTTGTGTTATTTAATACCAAATCCTGTCATTTTGGTAAAAGATTTTATGCTTTAAGTTCTTTATATCTCCAAATATTTATTCATATTCTTTGATTTTGTTATTTTGTTTTAATGCATATCAACCTTTTTCGGGTTATTTAATGCTAAATCCGGTCATTTGGGCCAAAGTTTTATGCTTCTAGTGTTTTATATCTGCAAATATTTATTCATGCTGTTTTGTTTAATTGTTTTGTAGAGGAAAGTTGTTGTTTTGTTTTTGTTTTTTTTTGGAGGGAGGGGCTTTGCAAAACCTGACTAAGTTTTGCCAAGCGAAAAGAAGAAAAAAACAATAAAATAAATGTTTGGTGCGTTTTAGTTCATGAAGTCAGTAATTTCAGACAGCCTGCTCTGGTAGCACCATGTATGAGAAAAGAGGATAGTTTGAATAAGATTTGATGCAACCCCTGTCGCTCCCCTTCCCTCACCACTGGATGCAGAGTTACCTTTTCATTGTGTCCCAGCTATTGTGACATCAAGATGGTGAATTTAACAGCGAAAAAAGGTTTGTCGATGGACCAAGCGCCCATCTCCTTGAATTACGATTCAATAAAAGTGGAATTACGTCGTGCGACTCGTAACAAGCCATTTTAAGACGCGAGAGTGAGAGACATCTACGGTGAGCGGGAGAAAATGTCAATCGTCGCCAAGAGAGTAACTGTTCCGGAAATAGCACGTGGCGCTGAGCCGACTACGCAACGGGCATCATCAGAACTAAAATATTGGCTCCACATAATCCAGCTGGCGGTCGACACAGCATGCCGTAATGAGACGGTGAGACATATAAGAGAATGTCCTCGAATCAATCTGCATGCACCATAAGCCAAATGTAAACATACATTTTTATGGTCAGTCGTATTAGTAGTATAATAGCCGATAAGTCATTAGATGATCGTAGTAGTAGCATTACTTGATTTTCTTTACTAAAACAGTAGATTTCATGAATTCAGTATGAGTATTGATTTACTCCTCTCCAGGAGTTAGGCACAAGGCCAGTTTTTATCTTACTCCCACAAGTAAGATGTGACCCAGGGTCGGGTCGGGTCGGGAAAGTGGGGTTTAAAAATTGCCTGGGAAGCCTCATCGGCATTCCCCGGTAGGGGCGCCTCAGGCAGTAAGCAATAAACTTACTCCTCCCCAAAGAGGGGAGGCAAAGCCTGTGAAAGTGGACCTCCTAGAACTGCACAGGACAGACCCATTGACCGGTGTAAATCAAGACCTGAAGGCCAAGACAACACCAGTATGGGTGCAGTATCCATCGGAACAGATACTACACTTTGATCTTAGCCAAAAGGCCAAGAATAGAGTTAACGTTAATGAATTCAGTATGAGTAGCAACGTAGTCTATGAAGCAATAAGCGTTTTTAGGGAAAAAATACTTTGTTGCGCTCCGCTTGCATCAGTATGGAAATTTTCAAAAGTGTTCTATGTAGTGCGTCACGTTGATTAAGATTTCAAAATCGTAATGTCAATAACTCAAAGCATAATTTAGTAAATAAACCATTTTGTTGCTATAATCGGCGTGCGTAATAAATGTATGAACGTGATTGTATTTGTAGTTGCCGATAACGAGATAAGCGTTTGAAATATGGCAGTATTTGTAACCCCTTTAAAAGCGATACCTTATGTAAACAGGTAAATAAGTAGCAGAACGTACCCGGCATTAGCAAGTAATTATTTTTGATTGAATTCTTTTTCGAAAATAACACTATTTTCGACGTCGATATAACGACGTGTATGCGAAAATTATAATATTATATTTATTAAAAATAAATAAATATAAAAATGTATTAATGTGTATACACGAATAGTAAAAACAACTATTCCTGAATAAGTGCGTTAAGGACTCCTAGAGCCGCTTAAAGAAATTGTTCATTAATTATTGATATATAAGTATGTGAATGAAAAAGTTTTATATTTCTGTTAGCAACTATATCATTTATCTGAAAGCAGTCATCGATAGAGAAATGTAGATCTTTAATAACGGCGATGATATGAATGTTATCAGTTAAAATGGATCCTGTCTAAAAATCTTCGGACCGGAATAAGTATTTTTTCGGAATCTATATACTACTAAAAGTCTATGGGTCTTGTATGTTTGCAATCAGCTTTCAGCTTTCCGGTTTTCAACATCCGGTTGCGCATGCGTAAATAGCATCGTCTTCTAATCTGTTAATCTAATTCCGTTAATCTCTTATGATTAACGAACGCATGAAATTTTTCATTCTGGAAATGTTTATATCGCTTTAAATATAAAACAATTTCATTTAATTTCATCAAATAGTTTTTTTGTTTACTCGACGGCTAAAAACATTCAACGGGAGCACTTCGTAAAGTCTGTCGCAGTTTCAAACCCTTTTAAAAAACAAAAACAAACAAACAAAACAACAACAATCTATATATTAATACGCTAAGGTGTACGTGTGTCACGCTTCCAGCAAACGCTCTGCGCATGCGTGCCGCACCTAGATTATTAATAACATTTAATTAGCCTAATTTCTGCATCGTATTTTAATTATTTCCCTTTAGCGCAACGGTAAGCGACGTAGTATTTTTGTCTTTGGCCCGACTGGTTTATAGTTCGATCCCAACCAGCCGCTAATATTTTTTCTTCTACATTTCGAGCGGAAGGGGAAGAAATAATACATTTTTTTTAATCACCCGGTCAAAAAGTACTTTTTTGTGTTGCTTAAAACTTAAAACTATTTTTTGTTTTTTATTTTGACGTTTTTAGGGCATGTCTATTATTTTTTGTTGTTGTTGTTTTTGAACGGACGTTAAGCAATGTTTGTTTTGTTTTGTTTTTTTTTCTCAGTGAAACACCGTGGTCGAAAGAAAGAGAGAGTGTGTGTTCGTAAGAGATGGAGGGGGGGGATAGAGAAAGAGTGAAAACGCAATAAAAACAAATAAATAAATCGCAAAAAGTCTCTTACTAACAAATAGAAGGTGATTTGTTACATTAGGACCCGCGCTAACTTTGACCCCGTCGTTAGGGTTAGGGTCAGTGAGGGGTTAGGGTTAGCTATAAAGTTCAGGGTCATTGGGGGTTAGGGTTAAAATTAGGGTCAGGGCCAAAGTTAGCCCAGGTCCCAATGTAACAAACTACCAAATAGAGATAGTAAAAAATAAGACAATGACAATGATATTGTATAGTTAACATCTGAGAAGTTAAGTTTCTTATTTTGTGTCACGATCTGACACTCTCATTTAATAAGATTTAGTATTTACTTTTGCCCCTGACAACGGGGGAGGGGAGTCGCGACCGATAGTGATTGCTGAAGAGACAGCTTTTACCCCGACAACCGAGTAATATAATAAATATATATACTTCCATCCCGTCACGCAAAATTTTGGTGAGTAAGATATGTGCATATTTCTAGCCACCGGATAATTTTATTAACAGTAAATTATACAAATTGATGTAGAAAACACTGTGGAATTCCTTTTTTTTTTCAGTGAAACACAGAGAGCGCGTACGAAAGAAAGAGAAAGTTTGTGTTCGTAAGAGAGAGATAGAGGGAGAAGATAAAGAGAGAGAGAGAGAGAGAGAATAAACGTAATTGAAAAGTGAAAACGCAATAAAAACAAATAAATAAATCGCAAAAAGTAAAAAAAAAATATTTAACAAAAACGAAAGTGAGGAAAGTCGTGATTCAAAGCAAAATAAAAAAGAAAATCTAATCGAAAAAAAAAGTAACAAGTATAATTTCGTTTACTATCGGAAGCCTACCAGTTTTTACGGTATATCAACCCTTTTTAGTAGAGTGTCCATCGTACACGCGTTATTGGAAGGCAAATTATTAATTTTTTCAAAATATTTCACTCTTATCCGGGGGGGTGCTCATAATAAAACAAGCGTAACTTACTAACAAATAGATGGTGCTTCGTTAGATTGGGACCCGCGCTAACTTTGACCCCGTCGTTAGGGTTAGGGAGGGGGGTAGGGTTACCTATAAAGTTCAGGGTCATTGGGGGTTAGGGTTAAAGTTAGGGTCAGGGTCAAAGTTAGCCCGGGTCCCCATGTAACAAAGTACCAAATAGAGACGTAAAAATAAGACAAGGGCAATGATATTGTATGGTTAACATCTGAGAAATTAATTTTTTTTATTTCAAATATTTATTTAGTTATATTGTCAAATTCGTCAAACAAAAATGGCGTTCGCTTATTTTAGGTGAGGTGGTCGCTAATTTCAGACTTTATAAAAGGCTAAATTGCCCGATTACAGTAGAGGATCTCTTTACATTATCAACTAACCCAAGATGTAGGGGAGGGCGCCACTCTTTTCCCAGGACTGCTTCATTGTCCTTGATCCTGACCTTATAATACTGAGAGTTTTAGCAATGTTTGTTTTAGTCTTTTAATATAAACAATTTCATTTAATTTCATCAAATAGTTTTTTTGTTTTCTTCACGGCTAAAAACATTCAACGGGAAGACTTCGTAAAGTCTGTCGCAGTTTCAAAAAACACCCCCCTTTCAAAAAACAAAAACAAACGAACAAAAAAACAACACTCATTATTAATATCAGCCATACGAGCGGTCGGTGAACGAAACCACCTCCCACTTTCCCTCTCATAGATTTCACCACTCCTACTCCGTCTGTTTTCGTTACGTACGCGAGAAAGCCTGCTGTCTCTCGGTGGCCACGGCTGTACCCCCTTCCTTTCTCAAATCGCCCTAACCAACCACTTATAATTCAGTAACTGTAATTTAAAAAAAACAAACAATTATAATAAACAGAACGACTCATAGAAATCTATATTCTTTTTTCATTTTAATATACTTTCATAGAAATGCTTCTGTTATGTAAAAAAAAACTATTTTCTTTATGCCACAAGTGTCACGCTCATACATGAATTCCATAGCTAATATAACAAACTGACCCAACGGGTCACGGGTGGTCTAGTAATATATAATAATAATAATATATATATTATAATAATATATGTATAATACAGTAACATATATGATACAGTAATATATATAATAAAATTAATATATACACACACACATGTGTGTATGCAGAACAGTTACTCGTTTTGTGACTTACTCCCACGTTGTTGCTATAAATAAATAGATAAATAAATAAAATAATATATATATATATATATATATATATATATATATATATAGTCTCGGAAGTTTCTCAACCATTAAAACTAAAAACGAATTAACAAAAAACAAAAAACCCTTAAGTCCCAAGTCGTTCAGTGGAAAACCACTCATGTAAGTCAATTTAGTTTTTACAGTTATGATATTAGTTAGCTTCTAACATTATTTAGGGGATCATCAGTTGTTTACCCTGAAAAACTGTTTCGGGGATATATATATATATATATATATATATATATATATATATATATATATATATATATATATATGACTTGGTCATTTTGAAAAAGGACATCCAGTGTTAATCTTTTTATTAATCTGTTTAAATAATTTATTTTGTCGAACTATAATTTATTCGCTATAAGAAGTAAAATTAAAAAGGGTTAGGGTTAGGGTTAGAAAATTAAAAAGGTAGGAAATTTGAGATGTATGAATGTAGGGATAATTTAAATGCTGTTCTGTGGAAACTTTTGTTAAAAATAATTAGAGAAGAAATCGAATGCCAATCTTTGTGAGAAGAGTGAGTGAAAAATCGTGGATCATGTGACACGAATATAAGACGTGTTTTGTCCGTTTCTCTTTTTAATTAGAAATGAGTATAGAAATGAGTATAGAAACAAATATAATAATAAACGAAATATAAGTTGGTTCCAATCGTCTTAGGGCATAAAGATAGCGACACAAATTGGCAAAATATTCCTTAGGATAACAGATAAACATTTTGCTAAAAGTAATACGCTGGTAAAAATTATCAATAAGAATAACATTAAACTAAGTTATTGCTGCACGGATAATATGCAATCGATAACAAATAAAAACAATAAAAATGGTTAACAATAATAACAGTTATAGTGTTACCAATTCTAGTTTTTTATGACAATTTGACAAAATCACACATGGAACGATCTTAGTTTGTCGTTTTTGTGTTCGTTTTTTTATATTGATTTTTTGTATATTTTTGTTCTCCAGTTTGTTTGAGACATTCTTTTATATTCACTGGCTGACCCGCATTGAACTATAAAGAGAAATAGAGTGAGGGAGAGAAGGAAGAAAAAGAGAAAAGGGAAAAGACGGAGAAAGTCGCATGGTGTTGTTTATGAAGTGAACTTACCTACATTTGAGTAAACAGAGAGAGAAAGGAGAGGGAAGAAATAAAATAGAGAGGGGGAACGAAAGTAAATCGTCTGTTTTTGGGTTCATTATTTAATATATACGGTATAATCACGTTACCACACCGATACAATAAGGTGCACAATATTATACACCATACAATACAATACATAAGATATCTTACATAGCAATAAAGTACGTAACAATCCTAACCATACATTAAAATAACCAGTATATATACAGAACGTTATACAAACTGTTGAGTTCTGAACGCTCATTTTTAAAACTTTTATCGGTTGTAATGTTCTATGAACCTTTATGTAAAGCGTTGACTTCTGAACGCTCATTTTTAAAACTTTTATCGGTTGTAATGTTCTATGGAACGTTATATAAACCGTTGACTTCTGAACGCTCATTTTTTAAACTTTTATCGGTTGTAATGTTCTATGGAACGTTATATAAACCGTTGTCTTCTGAACGCTCATTTTTTAAACTTTTATCGGTTGTAATGTTCTATAGAACGTTATATAAACCGTTGTCTTCTGAACGCTCATTTTTTAAACTTTTATCGGTTGTAATGTTCTATAGAACGTTATATAAACCGTTGTCTTCTGAACGCTCATTTTTTAAACTTTTATCGGTTGTAATGTTCTATAGAACGTTATATAAACCGTTGTCTTCTGAACGCTCATTTTTTAAACTTTTATCGGTTGTAAAGTTCCATAACTTTATATAAAGCGTTGACTTCTGAACGCTCATTTTTTAAACTTTTATCGGTTGTAATGTTCTATAGAACGTTATATAAAGCGTTGACTTCTGAACGCTCATTTTTTAAACTTTTATCGGTTGTAATGTTCTATGAAACTTTATATAAAGCGTTGACTTCTGAACGCTCATTTTTTAAACTTTTATCGGTTGTAATGTTCTATGGAACTTTATATAAAGCGTTGACTTCTGAACGCTCATTTTTAAAACTTTTATCGGTTGTAATGTTCTATAGAACGTTATATAAATCGTTGACTTCTGAACGCTCATTTTTAAAACTTTTATCGGTTGTAAAGTTCCATAACTTTATATAAAACGTTGACTTCTGAACGCTCATTTTTTAAACTTTTATCGGTTGTAATGTTCTATAGAACGTTATATAAAGCGTTGACTTCTGAACGCTCATTTTTTAAACTTTTATCGGTTGTAATGTTCTATGGAACGTTATATAAACCGTTGTCTTCTGAACGCTCATTTTTTAAACTTTTACGGTTGTAATGTTCTATAGAACGTTATATAAACCGTTGTCTTCTGAACGCTCATTTTTTAAACTTTTATCGGTTGTAATGTTCTATGGAACGTTATATAAACCGTTGTCTTCTGAACGCTCATTTTTTAAACTTTTATCGGTTGTAAAGTTCCATAACTTTATATAAAGCGTTGACTTCTGAACGCTCATTTTTTAAACTTTTATCGGTTGTAATGTTCTATAGAACGTTATATAAAGCGTTGACTTCTGAACGCTCATTTTTTAAACTTTTATCGGTTGTAATGTTCTATAGAACGTTATATAAAGCGTTGACTTCTGAACGCTCATTTTTTAAACTTTTATCGGTTGTAATGTTCTATGAAACTTTATATAAAGCGTTGACTTCTGAACGCTCATTTTTTAAACTTTTATCGGTTGTAATGTTCTATGGAACTTTATATAAAGCGTTGACTTCTGAACGCTCATTTTTTAAACTTTTATCGGTTGTAATGTTCTATGGAACGTTATATAAATCGTTGACTTCTGAACGCTCATTTTTTAAACTTTTATCGGCTGTTATGCCGTAGCACATTTCTTAGCGTTCTAACTGTTGAGCCTTTCTTCACTTTTATTTTTAAGACTTTGGTTCTTGTTTCTGTTTTTTTTTTTTTTTCAATCTTCCGTCCTGATGAAACCTGGTTAAGGTGACACGTAGATGGATATTTAATTATATTTTGGTTTTCCTTTATACTATTTTCCATTACATAGCGACATTTTTCAATTTTTTATCACACATATATATATATATATATATATATATATATATATATATATATATATATATATATATATATATTCCATAAAATAAGATCATAAAAGTGCAAAGAGGAACTTGAATATATTTAGAAACTCATAAATAAAATTAATTAAATTGCGGCAGTGGAGAGGGTTTTTAATTTCATTTTATTTTCCAGTCTTGTCTTGTATTAATTACAATCTATTTCATTTTTCTCATTAATTATTATTTATATTTTGTTTCTTTTAAAAGAATGTGAAAAGGGAGACAATTTTAGATTTTTTTTATTTCACCGAAACATCTAGAAAAAGATTGTGAAAAATAACAAGTGATAAGAGTTGAAAACACTAAACTCCAGTTCATGACGTAACAATTTATACACAGCATACAACATAAACCAGGGAAAATAATTCAACTTACTTGTGCTAGTGTCTTTTGTTTCAAATGCGCATTTCAATACAATTATTAACCGGAGAAAAGACCCGGGGGTCAAAGTTGAATGAGGTAACCTATGTCCTTTTGCGGCCGGCTTATAAGTCCAGATAAGCTTATTTGTCCTTATTTACATTTTATAATATTTCATTTGCGGGATGTGCCCCAACGGTGGGCGGGGCATTGATTGGATGGAAACGATGTGTAAATAAAATGGCATTAATTGAAACCAATTCCGGTAAATTTATAGTATTTAAAA
>OY744522.1:187978771-188031271 GCA_963556195.1 Sepiola atlantica
GTCTGTGAGAATGATTATGTAACCCTGCTTATATATTCCTTTTTTGTATTAAAATAATTTGAATACTTTTGCAACGCACCTTAAACAAATTTGTATTTCGTTTTCTCGTTTCTTACCTGTTTAAAATAACTGCTTCACGTATTAATAGACTGGGCAACTATTCAGGAGAGATGTACGTTATAACGTTTTTATGCAAATCTTTTGGCATGTATTTTAAAGAACATAATATTACGCAATTATTCTAAAGAGAAAATCAAAATTATATTGAGAATAACGTATCTAACATTTTAAATACCTAACAAATTGTTAGTACGTAAAAAAACTCTTTACACACATGCATGTATATGTGTGTATATAATGTATGTATGTATGTGTGTATATAATGTATGTATGCATGTATATGTGTATATAATGTATGTATGTGTATATACTGTATGTATGTATGTATGTGTATATTTATGTATGAATATATGTGTGTGTATGTATGAATATATGTATGTAGTGTATATATATACTATATATATATTATATTATGTATATATATATATATACTATATATATATTATATTATGTATATATATATATATACTATATATATATTATATATTATGCTTTAAAACGGCGCGTATGTATTACTATTTACGTAAATTGAATTTAAAACGAATGCATCGATTTCGCAATTTTAATTTTGTTTCGTACTTAAATCTACTTTTGCAAGATATCACCACAATTGAATTGAGATATCGTGTATATTTGAATTAATTTAAATCTTGATGATTCAATAAAGACATTTCTGAATCGAAAGTCATGCTTTAATTTGCCATATACTAAACCATTTCTTAATTTCTGTATTCTAAATGCACGTTAACTGATGTAATCTTAGCTTCTATCTTTATAACGAATACTATGAAGAAAGACTTCCACGAATAAATCTTTATAAAAAATACTGATAAAAACAAGACTTCAACGAATAAATACCTATAAAAGAAGAAAGACTTTAACGAATAAATATTTACAACGAATAATACTGTAGAAACAAGACTTCAACGAATAAATCTTTATAACGAATAATACTGGAGAAAGACTTCAACGAATAAATATTTACAACGAATAATACTGTAGAAACAAGACTTTAACGAATAAATCTTTATAACGAATAATACTGAAGAAAGACTTCAACGAATAAATATTTACAACGAATAATACTGTAGAAACAAGACTTCAACGAATAAATCTTTATAACGAATAATACTGAAGAAAGACTTCAACGAATAAATATTTATAACGAATAATACTGAAGAAAGACTTCAACGAATAAATATTTATAACGAATAATACTGAATAAAGACCTCAATGAATGAATCTTTATAACGTATAATACTGAAGAACCAATACTTCCACGAATAAATCTTTATAACTAATAATACTGAAAGATTTCACCGAATAAATCTTTATAACGAATAATACTGAAGAACCAATACTTCCACGAATAAATCTTTATAACTAATAATACTGAAAGATTTCACCGAATAAATCTTTATAACGTATAATACTGAAGAACCAATACTTCCACGAATAAATCTTTATAACTAATAATACTGAAAGATTTCACCGAATAAATCTTTATAACGAATAATACTGAATAAATAGGACTTCAACGTATAAATCGCAGACCATTTCAAAAAGCCGGCCATTACAATATTCACACCACTACAATAAAAAGTGACAACATACAGATTGTAATTAAAAAAATACGTTTTATTACTTACTGAAGAGGCTGGAATCTATTCATGTAATTGAGTATTTGAGTAAAACATACTTTCTCTTATAGTTCTGCCTCCATGTATACTTAAGATAGCTGTCTACAATTCCACGATGGATTCAACCATGGTTTTTATTCTGCATTTTGTAGTGCGAGAAATTGGTGTTTCATTGATCTCAACGTGGTGACCTGGAACTCTATTATATAAAGAGCAGTTGTATGTGTGCGTGTGTCTCGCTAAAAATCCAAATGTACAAAACAAACAGCCACAAATTTGGTATATTCTTGATCAGCGTTGCCCTGTTTAAATAATATCTTTAATTTAGAAATCATTATCTATTCTTTGACCTTAAACTGGCACATATACCGTCAGGAGGTGTAGGTTTTTTTTATCCATCCTATGAACTAAAGGGAAGTAACTTATTTTTTTTATCAAGAAGTTACTTCTCTTATGCCGACGTATTCCTTGATGAATCTATATACAGGAGAGTTGTATGTGTGAAAGTGTGTGTATATGTCCAGAGAGAGGAATGTGATGGGCAGAGGAAGAAAGAGTGGATGACAGAAATAAATCGGGGAAGAGCAAATAGAGAAAAATATAGAGACGGATAGAGAGACGATTGAGAAATAGAAGTTTTAATAAAAAATATGTTATACTTTTGCCCCGGACAACGCCGGGTAGCCCTGCTAGTTTCACATAACCGTAAAACGACGTATGTCTGGACAGGACTCACAAAATTAGGTCAAGGGCGTGTGCGCGTATTGCGCATGACTGGCGGAGCTTTTCATTTCTTAGCAAAACTCTATTTTTCTTTCAGTGGCAGAGATCTTCAACAAAAGCTCCTAAATCGCTCCTACCCCAGAATTTAAAAAAAAAATATCGATTTGCGTAAAAATAAATCTTTTCCTTTGGTGCTCAAGCTTGCCGTCCGTCTTTTGTTCGATTCCGGAGGGCGGCAGACGCACGGACCAAAACGCTTTGTCAGCAAAATATAGATGAGGGTATTACTTACGATGTCGATAAACATGAGTCCCATGCGATAACTCAATATCATAAGCTGCCGGACTTATGCGAAATCGAATTAGGTGTTCGCGTGCGGACGAAGGGTCTGACCCGACGTTTGTAATCTAATCGGAATTTGAGACGAACATGAGGCCAATATTTAATCACAGACAAATTCTTGCAGGAGAATAAGACGAAGAACAAGAACCGAAATTCTTAGGTGGTTCCTTTTAAAGCCGCGCGTTTAGCGATGGAAATTCTATATTAAGCTTCAGCTTGATAGACCAACACAAATGTTATACAGAGTTTAAGATCGAAGAAAATGGTATTTCAAACTTACGTATGATAGAACAACGAAAATGCGATTTACAAACAATATACGCCATAGTCACGTTGACACAACGGCGCTCGTGCGATCACCGAAGTTAAGCGACGTTGAACCTGGTTAGTACCAGATGGGTGACCATTTGGGAATACAAGGCCCTGTATGTTGGAGGACGGTGACACCTCCCTGCAAAAAAATACAAAGAAAACACCGTCGTTATCTTCACGACCGGGATATATATATATATATATATATATATATATATATATATATATATATATATTAGCCTGAAGATTCTCCCGGGGATAAAACGCGGGAGCATCTGTGTAGCTTAATTGCCATAAATATATTTTCATAGCTTACTACCTAGCTCTACTTACGTATCGAGCACTGTTGAAGTAAATACTGAAAATTGATACATAAAAAAAAATTATATCTCATTATAAAATTTTATGTGGATACATGAAATAATAATATATAAATATATATATATATATATATATATATAGTCATCCACATACAGACTGTTTCGCTGTATTACAGCTCATCAGTGCGGCTATACCAGTTAGTGCCTCAAGCCAGGATTGAAACTCAACCATCGAGCTGACAGTCGGCAATCCTACCCCTGCGCTATCATACGACACTGACTGAATGTAAGTACTATCTCAATCTAAACCTTGTCAAATGCCGGAAGCTCGAATTAGTTTTACCTAATGAGCTATGCCTTAAAGCTAATGGCAGTTCTCTTGTCATTTATTTTTGTTCATCCTTATTCCACCTTCCGGTTTTCAACATTGCATTGCTCCTGCCTCGGAATTCTTACCTTCATATTTACTTGTTTACTAATAAATAAGTAAATATGAAGGTGAGAATTCCAAGGCAGGAGCAATGCAATGTTGAAAACCGGAAGGTGGAATAAGGATGAACAAAAATAAATGACAAGAGACTGTAAATTTCAGATCAATTCATATATATATATATATATATATATATATATATATATATATATTCATATATATATATATATATATATATATATATATATATATATATGATTGGGGACCGCTTCTCGATTTGATATTCCCTAGAAATGTCCTCCTTTCGAGGAAAAAGGCTCATCTCGACTAAAACTGTATGTCCCACCACATATTTAAAACATAATTGTGACAGACAAACCGGCGTACACTCTTATAGAAGGTGCGTGGATGCATCTAAAAAAACATTAGAACGATGTGATCCGTTTGCTCACCCATTGAGCTTGGGTTAAATTGTTTAAATCAGGAAATAGTGAATTTACAAACCCAGTTGAATATAAAAAGACATATCCAAAATAAGCCTCTTTCTGTTCTGTAGGTCTCTCTCTACTACAGGTTGATAATATTACTACCTGTTTTCATATTCTCTTGTTTATAATGGATTATTTCAATATGTTTAGTCTTTCTTTTATTATCTTGGATTGTTAATAAACAGCGAGAGAATTGGAAGCGAGAGTGATATACTACGTATCCAATGAGCGCGGGGTACTCAAACACGAGAGAGGATGAAAGTTTTAGATAGAAATTAGTAAAAGATGGGTAACGGCTGATTGGAACAATTAAAATGGAGGTTTTTCGAACATAACTCAATCCCCAAACTGAGAAATCTTAACATATATTTTGTGCGATTAAAATATATAAAAAAAAAAAGGTTTGGGAAAATCTGCAATTACCCCCTCCCCATATATGGTTAAAATAACAACTTGGATTCAATTAATCGTATACAATGATTGGTTTACAATAGGGTTAGTATTTGAGCATTAATAAGCCAGAAGAGTTTCTTTCTCGTTTAAACAGCAAATCATGTTAGGAATTTGTAGTTTGAACATTAAAAGAAATAAGATGTTGCTTGTCTTATAGACAGAGAGAGAAGAAATGTCGCCGATAATTGATGTCACTAGAGAAAATAATGTCAAGGTACTTGTCAAATTAAATATAGTTTGATATAAAAAAGAAAATTAAAAAATATCCCGCCTGGTTATTAGGGCCAATTGGAACTCTCGTCATGAAAATAAATAGCTGTGTTTTTATTAAAAGTCAGTGCGATTTTTTTTTGTTTTGGAGTGTGAGAGTACGTTATTTGTTTTGGAGTGTTAGAGTACGTTATTTGTTTTGGAGTGTTAGAGTACGTTATTTGTTTTGGAGTGTTAGAGTACGTTATTTGTTTTGGAGTGTTAGAGTACGTTATTTGTTTTCGAATGTGAGAGTACGTTATTTGTTTTCGAGTGTGAGCGTACGTTATTTGTTTTCGAGTGTGAGCGTACGTAATTTGTTTTCGAGTGTGAGCGTACGTTATTTGTTTTCGAGTGTGAGCGTACGTTATTTGTTTTCGAGTGTGAGCGTACGTTATTTGTTTTGGAGTGTGAAGGTACGTTATTTGTTTTGGAGTGTGAAAGTACGTTATTTGTTTTGAGGTGTGAGAGTACGTTATTTGTTTTGAGGTGTGAGTACGTTATTTGTTTTGGAGTGCGAGAGTATGTTATTTGTTTTGGAGTGTGAGAGTACGTTATTTGTTTTGGAGTGAGAGTACGTTATTTGTTTTGGAGTGCGAGAGTATGTTATTTGTTTTGGAGTGCGAGAGTACGTTATTTGTTTTGGAGTGTGAGAGTACGTTATTTGTTTTGGAGTGTGAGAGTACGTTATTTGTTTTGGAGTGTGAGAGTACGTTATTTGTTTTGGAGTGCGAGAGTACGTTATTTGTTTTGGAGTGCGAGAGTATGTTATTTGTTTTGGAGTGTGAGAGTACGTTATTTGTTTTGGAGTGCGAGTACGTTATTTGTCTTGGAGTGCGAGAGTATGTTATTTGTTTTGGAGTGCGAGAGTATGTTATTTGTTTTGGAGTGTGAGAGTACGTTATTGGTTTTGGAATGTGAGAGTACGTTATTTGTTTTGGAGTGTGAAAGAACGTTATTTGTTTTGGAGTGTGAGAGTGCGTTATTTGTTTTGGAGTGTGAGAGTACGTTATTTGTTTTGGGGTGTGAGCGTACGTTATTTGTTTTGGGGTGTGAGAGTACGTTATTTGTTTTGGAGTGTGAGCGTACGTTATTTGCTTTGGAGTGTGAGAGTACGTTATTTGTTTTGGAGTGTGAGAGTACATTATTTGTTTTGGAGTGTGAGAGTACGTTATTTGTTTTGGAGTGTGAGCGTACGTTTATGACTCTATTGTTGAAAACAATTTGTCTTTTAGACTTTGGAGAGTTTGAACTGTTACTGTTGTTTTGCATTATTGTTGGTATATTTTGTTTGATCATAATATTATAAACCTAGATCGGTGCTTTCACAAATTAGGACCCACACTTACTTTTACGTCGTCGTTAAGGTTAGCGTTAGAGTTGGTTCTAATCTGTGATATACCCCTAAATCTACTACAATTTAGAATATTTTTTTCGCGTTTGTCTAATGTTCACTTATAGATTTCCAAAATTGCTTGACAGAATTGCATCCCGTTTGGTATAAAATATCCTTGATATGTGGAATGTGCCAGAGGGTTTAATACTGGAATATCTTGTTAAATAAAGAGCACAAACGCATATATCGACTTGAGTATGTAGTTGTTTTTTTGTGTGTTTTTTTAATTAGTTCACCCCAAAGAAGAAAGTTGCACCTGTAGCCGTAAGGTGCTACTGAGAATTAGGGTGAGAGTTTAGGGGGTCATCCTAAATTGGGAGCTGTGCAACATTTTGGTTTTAGATAGAGTGGGGAGGGCAAAGTGGGTGCTTGTTTGCAGCCAATAAGCTCACACAACCAGACCATTTGTCAAGACTTTATCCATGGGAGTTGTGGCCTCTGGAAAGCCCACCGGGGATAAATATAGGGTCTCTTTCTATGCGCGACATGCAATGTACAGTTACCAACGATATTATACAACTGTTGATAGAGCAGCCGTCTTCAGCGTTACCCAAGAGTTAGGACTCCTGCACTACCAGTCGGAAACCAGCCAGACAAGCTGTCTCACCTGTCGGAACAAGATGCGGCATAGACTAGTCATGCGAGACTTAATGACAAAAATATTTTCCCAGATAGAGAGAAAGTGTAACGGCGTTTCTTATCCTAGTCAGGGAACAAGGCCAAGGCACTTTGAGAGGTGTCCCTGTCCTAGTACCTCTGCGCCTGGCTAATAGACAAAGAAGCAGTGCAAAGGCCGGTTGATAGGCATAGCCCATCGACTCCTTAAGCAATTTTAGGTTTGCAAACCGGGTATTTTGTTCGAGACTGCAGCTCGTGTTAATTCACTATCTGTTCAGTGCAAATCAGTAATTGAAACGAGGACAGTACGTCTGTAAAAAGATCGTACATCTACTCATTTAGACGCTGCCTGAGAGAAAACCTTTGACTTAATCTTTTGTTTCCGCCCCTGTTCCTTACGCCTGCGCATTTTTCGGGTGGATCTCCTGGTCTACTTGTGCACTAAGACCTATCCTTTAGTTTGACCTAGTAAGTTCTTCGAGCGCATGTACTATTTAACAATAGCGAAGTAAGTGTATTAATACTGCCACTATTACTAGTACTAAAAATAAACGTTTTCTCTATCGAAACCTGTTCTTACTTCGCAGAATTTGTCTGAAAATGCGAGATTTAATTGACTTATAGATGATGAACTCAATATAAGACAGTGGCCATTATGCAGTCGAGCTGCTACTGTTACGGTGTGATCCGAGAGTACCCCATGTGGGTAAGGGCCGTTGTTCGTGACGGTGTCTTCCAAGAGAGTACCCCATTGCGGTGAAGTCCGTTGTTCCAGTTGTGGGTACGTTGGGGGGGTGTTTTTTTCAAAGACCCGATTTTTAAAGTGTAACAAAGGGTTACAGTCCTTAGGATCCACCACATGCGTTACTTAGGTTCAAAAAGCTAATATTATGAACTTCTATTTTACAAACAATCAGTCATTTTCATTCATTTTTGTCTGAACTTTGCCGTGCACATTTTCACCTAGCTGTACCGACCCGACGTGGCCCGGGATTTATTATGTTCATGTGTACTTTGTAAATATTTTATATTAAAAGCAAGTATAGACCGCTAACTACTAAGATGAATAAATCTTATTCATTAGTAAGAATTATTCCCCGTGGACGATCTTTCTTTGAAGGTGATTATTTAAGAAGTTTTATATATTGCAACAGATCCGGATCGGATTAAGTATATTTTAATATCTTGTAGCGAAATACGTTAGTCAATAGTAAATTACATGGTACAACAATAAAAAATAAAAATTAGATCAATTTACACACACATTAATATATATATATATATATATATATATATATATATATATATAGTGTGTGAAAAATGACAAACGGAAAACAGGTTAAAATGCAGGAGAAAAAAAAACGAGAGATTTGACCGGTTTTGTTCGTGTTAGCGAACGTCTTCAGAAAAAAAAACTGTTTTCGGTTTGTCATTTTTCACACATTTTGTCTACCACAGCATTTCATTTTCATGACTTATCGTGTACCTTACCCCATATATATAGTGTATATTTAGGCAGCATTTTCTCATGTATGCAAAGATTGTTAAAAATAACTAAATTGGTCTGTTTAATTATACCTTTCTTTCAATTTTTCTGATGGTCTTTTTTGTATTAAAATCAAAAAAAATAAATGTCCCATAGGTTTCACAGGTTTTACGAACATTTTCGATTCTTCGTCGAATCATTTATTTATAAGTTTAAATGCCCTTTGGGAGAATGTACCTCTCATAATAATAATAAAGCTAATAGCTGCATTGTTTTTACTAGCACTACCCTATCCCGCAACCTCACCATGCATCTTGTAAACTCTAGCTCAATTTACCAACATCTACAAAAACATAACTCCCTCTGATTTAAGACAAATTCTAGTTAATAACACTAAAATTATACATTCCGAAACCAATTTTTTTTAATTAAAAATACTCGAAGCTATCTACATGAAAACACAACATCCTAAAATTAACAATATCACATATGAAACCATGGTAAAATGTTGACATCCTGACGTAATGAGATTTTGTTTTGTGATGCCATCCATCGTTGCTGAATTTAAATCGTCAACGATTTCCTGGAACAATGCGAAAAACGTTCTATGCGCGTTTCTCCGCCGTTTTTTTTTAATTCTCTCTTTCCTCAGCTTTTTTGTTCATTTGCCTTTGACACCTGAGAATGATTCGACGAAGAATCGAAAACGTTCGTGAAACCTGTGAAACATTTATTATTTTGATTTTAATACAAAAAAGACCATCAGAAAAATTCAAGTAATAAAAAGGTATAATTAAAAAGACGAATTCTCTTATTTTTAACAATGTTTACATAATGGAAAGAGTGAGAGAGAGAGAGAGAGAGAAAGAGTATAGATCTTTGTAAACAAAATTACATGATGAATTTGCGTTCCAAGAATTCAACATAACAGATTGGGTACGATCGTTTCTGTAACGATATATTTTTAATTAATATCAGATACCATCGGCGGCACGGGCTATTGACACGAAATTAAAAGTATGTTCATAGCATCAATGGAATAGAGATCAACGTCCTCAATTTATAGATAGATAGATAGATAGATAGATAGATAGATAGATAGATAGATGGAGAGATAGATAGATGGAGAGATATATAGATGGAGAGATATATAGATGGAGAGATAGATGGAGAGATAGATAGATAGATGGAGAGATAGATAGATGGAGAGATAGATAGATGGAGAGATAGATAGATGGAGAGATGGAGAGATGGATAGATAGATAGGTGGAGAGATAGATAGATGGAGAAATAGATAGATGGAGAAATAGATAGATGGAGAAATAGATAGATAGAGAAATAGATAGATAGATAGATAGATAGATAGATAGATAGATAGATAGATAGATAGATAGATAGATAGATAGATAGATAGATAGATACTTTTCACCGACATGATCTCATTTAGCAACGAACAATCATCGGACTACTGCAGCAAAAGGAAGGTCAGAGTTAACAACACCTGATTAGTGAAATTTAGACAAACATTGTTCGCTATGATCCCAATAAAGCCGAACATTCCGGTGCTTTCTTTTATTGTGTTGAGCTCGTAATCTACAGTTTATCATTTCTTCCAACCTAACGTACATTTCTGCACCTCTCTCGCCTAATCACCGAAACGATATTTTATGATAACTAGTTTTCGCGGGTGCGCCGAAGCAAAACCAATTCACAGCTCGTTAGAACCGGTAGCTATAAAATACGATACTTATTCAATAGATAAACCGAATTTTTATATTTGATGCTTTCATTATATTTTCATTATATTTAAATACAATGTGTTCGAGACGAATTTGACAACTTTATCGAAAAAAATATATCTTGACCAATAATTGGATGTATTCTCAAAATTCAAATGTACCTCTTAGAGGATTTTTTCCCCGAATATACTAACTGGAAGAAGCAACTCTGAGCCTTCACCAAGGCCTTCAAGCAAAACCTGAACCTAGACCATGTGGTCTTCACAGTGTCTTCACCAGGGTAGCCGCTACTGCTTCTTGAATTAGTGTACACACTTAGAAAAAGAAAAATCTATGATTCTCCATTGCATTCCTCCGTGGAACAATAGCATCTATGATTTATCTGATCCCACAGAAAATAAATGTAAAATAACCCTAGACGAGGGGTGCCTAAAAAATATCCGGCCGTTATTTTTCCGTGCGAAATAGAGACGATAGGGTGGCGCCATTCTACACAATGAAGGAAAACACCTTCATGCGCATGTGTAGTATTTTATCACGGCCTTCCTGCACGTTAGCCGCTGTTTGTCGGTCGCTGAGTTCGGCGCTACACAACGTCTGTTGGATGACCGAGTCTCTCTAGATGAGTGAATGTGTTGAGCGAAAGTGCTGCATAAAATGTTGTCAAAAGCTTGCTGGTTGGAGAATATGCGATGGGTTTAACACACATTGAGGAGTGATTCAACCGATTAAAAATGGTCGCACATACATGGATAGTAACCAGCCTTCTGACAGGCCTAAAACTGCTCGCAGTGTAGCTGTTGTTGAGAGGCTGGAAAATCGTCGTTGACCCGTGCGAGAGAGTGTACAAAGGATCTGAGTGAGTAAAGATGCCGCACATTATATTTTGGGTTATGATTTGAACATGCATAGAGTGGCTGCGAAATGGGTGTCCAAGTTGTTGTCGCAAGAACAAAAAAACATGCGTGTTCAAGTAGCACAGGACCTTTAAGAAACGGTCAACTCTGATGATGGCGTTCTGAACACCGTGATAACTGGAAGTGAGTCATGGGTCTAGGAGTACGACCTAGAAACCAAAAGACGGTATTCGCAATGGAAGCATCCCGAGTCTCCAAGACTAAAAAAAAACTATTAGTGTGAAGCCAGATCCAGGTGATGCTGACTGTTTTCTTTTGATATCCGTTGAATTAGTATCACGAATACGCAGTGGAAGGACAAACAGTGTACACTATTTTGGTTATGGTAATCAGCTCGTTCTTGGTGTTGTAGGCGGTGCGGCTAATGGTTTCTGAATAGCACATTTAAAGGTAATAAAGCATGGAGAGTTGGGCGTCAGATGTTGGTACTGAGGAAATCCTAGAAGTTCTCAGACAAACACTTTCGGATTTTCTTGAGGGTGGGGCACGGATCTGAGGTACGTCCTTTCCCACAGCCACAATAATGGACAGCACCTTAATATAGTCATCTTAATCGAGTCTGATCTCTTTTCCGAATATGTAAGGCGATATGATGTTTCTTTCGCTGGAAACAAACTCAATGACTATAACAGACGGAGAGAACTAGGTCTTTATGCGGACTAAAACCTAAAGACCGTTGTTTTGCGCGTTCTGCAACTGGTCCTGAGAGAACCAGAACATCTCCGGCTCAACTGTCTTTTACTTTTCGGTGAGTTTTATCGTAAGGCGGTTCTTTTGGACCTGAACGGTTAATAATTGGTCCTTTAGATTTGGATAAGGATTAGCGAAGATCCTCGTTCAGCGCTTTCTTCATTGTGGACACTTCGACGCCCATCTAACTCGCCAAGGTCCACATTTCCTTGCTTGGATCTTTCTGCTACTATATTTTGCAACTTCTCGACCAATTTCATTGTGCAGACACAGTCAGAACACATTCTGTGATACTTCCTGCTAGCCACTGCTTCCATATCTCCATCATAATTCTCTGGATCAAATCTTCCGGTCTTCAAGAATCCGATCCTTTCCTCAGATCATATTTGGGAAGCTTCCCAAATATGATCTGATTCTAATTCTACCTAATGAAATATTAGTTCTTAACAGCTGTTGATCGATAATATCGACATACTAGTGTCGCAGATTTTGTACACCGTCTGTATGAATAAAAATAATTAAATATGTAAGAACTATTTTATATTGAGCACTTTTTATAAGCCCGGTTGAAATTCTTTGGATTCCTATCCTGTGGATGTTTACTTTACCTGCATTAGATAAAATGAAAGAATAAAATAAGGTGCGAAACAAATTTTATTACAATTCAGAGTTCAAGCAAAATAATTGAAAGTCCTTAACCCATGAGTTTTCAAAGAAAATTCTTCTCGTCAGAAGATCATTACCGCAGTGGAATTACAGCGAGTAAATAAAATTTTACTTTGAAAAAATAAAAATAATATAATAATAATAAACAAAATAATTAATAAATTAATAATAAAAATAAATATATGCCACACAAATTGTATCGGCCAAAAACATATATTTCAGTTGAAATATCCCATCAAGGTACGACTAGAAATAATATTGATTAAAGTAGAATCAGGAGTCAAAATATCTACGTCAAACATCAGATGACGAGAAGAATTTTCTTTGAAAACCCATGGGTTAAGGATTTTCAATTACTTTGCTTGAACTCTGAATTGTAATAAAATTTGATTCGCACCTTATTTTATTCTTTCATTTTATCTAATGCTATTAATGCTCTATCCAGTATATTGAGCTTCATTTTTATCCGGATGTTCACTAATTAAAGATATTAGTTGCCTCTTATATCTTTTGTTGTATTAACCTGATATATGTGTACATTATATATATATATATATATATATATATTAGTACTATATAGTAATCCGTAGGCAGCTGTTTCGTCCAATCATGACTCTTCAATGGAGCTAGATGTAGCAAGTGTATTCACACCGAGATTCGAACCCCGAACGTCAGGCCACATCAAAATGTGATCAGTGTTGTAAGATGTCTTAAATATATGTATCCGGGATGAGAAAGGCAGTATGCTTGACAATTATTAGGTGTTTTGTTTATGAGAGATAGATATTGTTTTTTGTACAAACGAATTCGTTTGTCACAATAATTCAGTAATGTTTCTGACATAAACCTTTCTGTAGAATGACAGCTTTATATTCATGAAACTAAATAATAAAGTCGTTTACCAAAAGAAAAACAGATTTCATCAAACGAAATCGCCATCTTGTTTTTAAAAAGAAAAAATACATGATTACTAACATGTACAATGTCACGCCCGCATTTTTTTATGTTTGGTGACAAAACGGCTTTGTGAAACAAACTCTTATTATGCAAACACTAAATATACACACACACACACACACATATATATAAATATATATATATATATATATAAATATATATATATATATATATATATATATATATATATATATATATATATAATAGAGATAGAAGAAAAAAGAGTGATAAATATGCGACGATTGTTCAAATTTATTTCAAATTTCAATTGTTCAATGCAAGGTGTATTCAGTAATAAACTAGTGTTTATTATTCTTTCCTTAAGCCAAGGCTTTTCAAAGATCGAGATCTTATCATCAGAGGAGAAATACAGATAGATAAGTTGGCTTTCGAAAAAACCAAAGTTCAAATATTTGAAAAATATGAAAATTATTATTAAAAAAGTTATTATTAAAAAAACGCAGTGAATGAATGACAAACTGCATATCTTTTTTACGGAACTTTTTTTTTTCATTCACTGAAATGTAATTCATGTAATTGAGTAAGGAAGTTTTGATTACGATTTTTCAGACCTGTGGATAATTCACAGCCCTTAAACTATCGACTCAGGCTTCCTCGATATCTCAACTAATAAATCCCCGGTGTTCTGCAAGGACACTCAAATATGAACAATTATTCTATGTTTTCCTATGATTGTAGACTTCCATTTAAAACATATATAAAATATCTCTTTTGTGAATTTATGCTTTTGAATTCATTGTTTTGTTTGATGATCATATCCCATTTCTCTCGCTCTCTCACACATTTGAATATTACTTAGAACTATTTTTCTTTAAAATGTTTTTATAAAGCTCTGCTTTCCGAAAATCTTTCCCCAGAAACTGGAACCTCTAAAAAAATAAAATAAAATAATAATAATTAAAAAAAAAAAAAAATTTAATTTTTTTCCCAAAACTGCAGGAACCCTAACAAGAAACCTCCAAAGATTAACTTAACTGTTTGTTATATTATTTTAAAAGACTGAGGATGTTGGCACTGAAGACCATGGAAATATCTCAAATTGATACAAGATTTATATTCGCGGGGACATTTTCCCCTTTTCATCTCCTCACTATCATCAATCGCCCCTTTAACTACGCCATGACGTAATATATTACGTAAGAATCTCTTACCCCACCTCTTTCCCTCTCTAGATATACATATCTGCTGTAATAGATGACGTCATCCTTTTGCGACAGAATTGCGATAGTTCTTGTCCCACCACGCAGTCTTTCAGTACAAAGAAGACTCGAGTTACAGTTGCTCCAAATTGAAAAAACTGTGAGTGATGAAGAACCATTTAAAAGTCTGTGACGACAAGGTTCCAAACTTGTTATTTGCTTTTCTCTTTATTCTTATTCTTTTATTGTGAAGAATTGCGTTTAAACATGGACACCGCAAGATTGAAGGCATTGCAAAGAAAACGTCCATTTCGGTAATTGTTTTTTCTTACTGTTTACAGAATGGTTTCCCGTTTTCCTCGAAGATTTTCTCGGCGGATTCCAGTTTGACCATTCCAGTGGGTCTTGGGTTTTGTTTGTTTTTTTTTTTTTTGTTTGTTTTTTTTTTGGGGGGGGGAGTTCGGACAATATTTGTATTTGACAACGGTGTCCACCTTTATTTCATTTCGGGGTGAAGAAAAAGCAAACTAAATTGGGTTTAATGTTGGTTCGGAATGTTTAAGCAATAATTGTTGAGGAGACGAGAGAAAGGATTTAAAAGAGAAAGGAAAATTTAAAAAAATCGAAAGTGAAAAGAGAACAGCAACAAATGCTGAACGAAAAGAATGAAAAAATAAACGAACAAAGACGAACACCGACGCGAATCAATACAAGATGAACGAGGATACAAGAGAAAGAAATAGGCAAATTGCAGGAGAAAGAGATACACGCCAGTAAAATAGATAAAAACTAGAAAAGACACCCGGCATTGCCCGGAAATGAAAGTGGTTCTTATATTTTAATGTGTGTTTACCATTACGAGTGTATACTCGTCATTTTTGATGACCTAAATATTAAAGAAAAAACAATGCACTTTTTTTATAAAGCGCAGTATTTTTTACCGAATTCCTTTCAGGCGGCGGATTAATCTGGAGTTGTTATTCGACTTGGTTTATCACCACTTAAAAATTGTTTCATCCCGCCCGGGCCTAGAAAATAGCACATGCTATACTATCTAACTTTCGCGTTACGGGCTAGAAGTATCTATACACAACATAATACATATATACACACATAATATAATAGACATATATTACACACATAATATATATTATACACACATAATAGACATAGACATATATTACACACATAATATATATTATACACACATAATAGACAGACATATATTACACGCATAATAGACATATATTACACACATAATAGACATATATTACACGCATAATATATATAATAGACATATATTACACGCATAATATATATAATAGACATATATTACACGCATAATATATATAATAGACATATATTACACGCATAATATATATAATAGACATATATTACACGCATAATATATATAATAGACATATATTACACGCATAATATATATAATAGACATATATTACACGCATAATATATATAATAGACATATATTACACGCATAATATATATAATAGACATATATTACACGCATAATATATATAATAGACATATATTACACGCATAATATATATAATAGACATATATTACACGCATAATATATATAATAGACATATATTACACGCATAATATATATAATAGACATATATTACACGCATAATATATATAATAGACATATATTACACATAATATATATAATAGACATATATTACACATAATATATATAATAGACATATATTACACATAATATATATAATAGACATATATTACACATAATATATATAATAGACATATATTACACATAATATATATAATAGACATATATTACACATAATAGACATATATTACACATAATAGATATATATTACACAGAATAGACAGATATTACATAAATAGATATATTACATGAATAGATATATTACAACATATATAATAGATATATACTAACAGTGGTCTTCATTAAAATTATTAATACCAGAGTAACTACCCATTTTCGTGATATTACAAATTACCGAAAATTCAACGCTAATAATAATAATGATAATAATAATAAATTTGGATTCCTGGTAAAATCTTACTCTAGAATTATTAATAAAATAAGACAAACGATATTAAAACGTAGTATTCGATTGTTTATGTATGCCCGGCGCAATGCATACCCCACCATATCACTGCAAAACGGCCTAATACAAAAACATTCATTGAATTCATTATTTTAAAAATTCTCGGGAAAACTGGTTTGGTTTAATCTTGTTACAGTGCTTTGTTTTTGAATTGCATCGCCGACTAACAATACTATAAATATTTCGCCTCTCGTCTAAGATTGAGAAATCAAGATAAATGAAGCTGTTTAAAATCATTATATTAAAAGGAGACCATCCAAACATGGAACAAAAGAAAAAGGGGAAGAAAAAAGACAAAAGAAGCTAATCAAAAAGAGAAAGAGAAAAGAGAAGCAAATGGAAAAAACGAAAATAGAAGCAAAAGAAAAAGAAAAAAAGCTAATGAAAAAGAAGAGAAAGAAAAAGGAGAAAGAAATGAAAGAGAAAGAGAAAGAGAAAGAGAAAAAGCAAAAGAAAAAGGGAGAAGCAAAAGAAAAAAGTAAGAAAAAGAAAAAGCAAAAGAAAAAGATATAGAAAAAAAGGAGAAGCAAATGAAAATAGAGGCAAATGAATAAAATAAAGCTAAAGAAAAAGAAAAAGGAGAAGCAAAATAAAAAAAATGAAAAAGAAAAACAAGAACAAGGAGAAGAAAAAAAGAAGAAACGTTAAGAAAAAGGAGAAGTAAAAGATAAAACTGTGAGAAGGAGACAATGAAGACTAAAAAGTAGTATAAGAAGGAATAGTAGAATAAGTGGAGGTAGGAGTAGAATAAGTGGAGGTAGGAGTAGAATAAGTGGAGGTAGGAGTAGAATAAGTGGAGGTAGGAGTAGAATAAGTGGAGGTAGGAGTAGAATAAGTGGAGGTAGGAGTAGAATAAGTGGAGGTAGGAGTAGAAGAAGCAGAAGTTGAAATAGTAGTAAGAGTAGAAGAGATTAGTTGAGCGTTGTGACAGACTTGCTGGTGTGAGGAGTGCAAGTTAATTTGTGTAATTAGCGAATTGCTATCTCTCCTTTGTTGCGTCAATATTCAATCAAGAAATGGTTTATCAGTTTAAGGCAAGTTTTTTTTTTGTTTCTTGTTTGACGAAATCAAATCAAAGCAGAGAGAAGAAACAACAAAATGAATTCAGACACGAAGACAATCTGTGGGCTGTGAATGCGTTGACACTCACGCCACAAGTTCAGAATAATAATAATAATAATAATAATAAATAATAATAATAATAATAAATAATAATAATAACGACGACGACGAAAGTTTTAAGGTACAAAGTTGTGACTACTATGAAATAATAATAATCTCCAATAATGAAAACAGTTGAAACATTAAAGTAAATCCGCGAATGCGAAATCGAACCCACTAACCCTAACCTAACCGTTGATCAACCACAGGTAAGTTGAAATAAAAATAGAACAAAAGATATAGAAAAAAATATTACACGAGCCCAAGGGAACTGAAACTCTACGAAATTTCATAATCTGATATACCCGCCTTCCCCAGAAAGTGTGGTGGTGGCACCAGCCTCGATCGCTATCACACAAAATGGATATGTAGAATCGATGAAGATGGAGACAACAAATGATGAAAAACAGCATCCATACCTACACGGAAAAGTGCACGGAGTGTATTGGAATCTTAGGGAGGCTGATGGCCACTCAAATCCAAGAGAAGACAAATGGTCGTTATCAAAGAGAAATTAATTGTGAAGGAATTTGCAACGGTATGGCGATCTGGGTAAACTTGTGTCACTCCGATTCCAGGGATCACCACTAGTTATTGTCAGTGAACAATCTACCATAATGACTCGTGTAAAAATAACATAGTGAGTAAGTACATGATAATAGTAATAAAAGAGAGACTTACTGTCACTCAGACTCCAGGGAAACCATGTTCTTTTACCAATGAAAGATCGCGACTGGTGTAAGCGATTTTAGGGAATGAGAAATAATAAAAGCCAGATTGAAAATATTCAAAAAAAATAGCAAATGTGTTCAAGGAGTCGACATGTGGGAACACGTGATTACGTAACTTGATCAACAAAGTTAAGGTACGCTTTTAGAGCCAAAAACCGGTTAGAAGCGGATCGGTGTGAATCAGATAAAATGAGCTCATAGCATTTTAACTAGAAACAGCCCTCCCCCTCCAAAAAACATGGTGAAAAGACGATAAGAAATTAGAATAAAATAAAGGATTTACACCATGCAAACCTTGGGCACTGATAAAAATAGCAAAAATATTATGAAAAATCCTTGAGTGCGGAATCCAAAGCACATAATCAGGCGATCCTGATAAAACATAGGTAAGTTGTACTAACATAACTGGTACTCCTGAACTTCCGTAACTATATCTTGCGTCTGACTAGACCTTCTCCACTAGGTTTATAAGAGCTTATATCTATCAGGCCTCGTATTACGTCTTGTTTTATAACTTCTTCGGGGTTCCTTCTTCAAGCAGAGTCGTCTTTTTGACGTTGATAACCATAAGATAAAGAAATGAAGTGCTGGTGGTTGCCTTGCTTGACGAAACATCCAGTCGTTGATTTTAATTAATTCACACGGACAATACCAATACCTTGTTCTTTATTAATCAGTTGATCAATTAGTAAGTGCGGCAATAGAGAAAGAGAGAGGAGAGAGATGTAACTGCAGTTTTCTCTATGTTTTAATGTAACAATATTTATGTGATTGCAATCAAAGTTACGCAAAACAAGGTCGATTAATGGGAGTTATGTGGCTGAAAAGAAGTGAGATAACGAACAGAAAGCCGCTTTCCGGAAGTGATGGAGGATAATTAGATGCGGAAAAAAGAAAGACTCGTCACTCTGGTTTTGTCTTCGAGACTAGTGGGACGTGTTTTCGAAGAACTTACGCTCTCCCATACAGTAGTGTTGGGAAGTCTCATTGAATTCCTCTGCAGAGAAGTACAAAGAAGAATAAAAGTTAGTAAAATATTAATACCCCAAAAGATAATTTTTTATTACACATGGCCGACTAATGTGGAGAAAGACGTCATGCTACAACTTTAACCACTATAAACACCCAACGTCACATCATGGAGACAGTATTGCTACCACTGCTACTCGACGTTACGCTCCTGCCGTATTGGCTTTTTTATGGAAATCGCTCCAGACAATGCATGAAGCCATTTGATCTAAAGAACTAAAAAAAGACTACTTCAAGGTCAAAAAGCCAACAATAAGTGTTAGATGAATAGATTCCAACCCAGAAACAGCAATTCTCCCCCAATTTGTAAGAAACGGCGCTCATGAAATGTGAGCACTAAAGGACAAAATAATGGAAGCGAGAGCTACCAGGCTACCGAAAGTAAACCCAAGGTCCACTTTCTACTCTCCTTTGCATGACGAAAATTCGTCCGCACTGTTACAGACGACTTCTTGGGGCCGCGATTCCAACGAAATAAAGTTAAGCAGCTATATTACAACAGAAAATGATTTTATTCGATGGCCACCGATCCATTTCTAATCGGCTTCTAAGTTTAAAAACGTCCGCTCACTTCGATGACGTTACGTTACTCAGGTGTTCCTTACTCTCGACTCTGTTCCCGCACATGCCAACCTTGACTTATTAAACCCCGATTTCGTCTGGCGGTTACCTTGTCTGAACTTCAGGCCTCCCAATATACTACCCGTCTGGCTTCACGTAGATTCTAGCAGCAACTGGTTCTAATTTAAAACTTTTATTACTGCACGTGATTAATGCCAACCAATCTAATTTCAGCCGACGATACGCTCATTTCCAGTCAATATTATCGTATCACTGATTGCACGTGATCATACAGGGTGAACCCAAAAGTGCCACCTATGAAATCGTAAATAAAATCCATAATCCTTTCTGAAATCTAACTATATTTGATACAAATAAACTTCAGTCTATTCATGACTTGTCTATCAAGTTTAAGTTAATAATGTCCAGTATTATTTACCTCCTCTTCAAGAGGTTAGGCACAAGGCCAGTTTTATCTTACTCCCACAAGGTAAGATTGACCCAAGGTCGGGTCGGGAAAGTGGGGTTTGAAAAGCTAGCGCCCGAGAAGGTGAGCACTCTGGCCATTAAAAATTGGCTGGGCAGCCCCGTCGGCATTCCCCGGTAGGGGCGCCTCAGGCAGTAAGCAATAAACTTACTCCTCCCCAAAGAGGGGAGGCAAAGCCTGGGGAGTGGACCTCCTAGAACTGCACAGGACAAACCCACAGACCGGCGGATTCAAGCCCTGAAGGACAAGACGATACCGGTCTATAGGGTGCAGTATCCATCAGAACAGATACACTTTCTTCCTAGCCAAAAGGCAATAATATCCAGTAGTCTTTGTTTTATCGCCGGTCAATAATATAAGGAACACTTTAGTGCTCGTCTCATTAGTTGATACTGAAGGGGTTTCATACTTAACGTATCTTAATCTCTCCGATAAAAATATTGGTGTTATCTTAGAAATAATGTCTATCATCGTCAGACTATTCCTAAACTTAAGAGGCAAAAATATGGCAGTGACAAGGGGTGGGTTACAGTTATTGACAATAGTGTACGTTATATCTAGGTGTTCTTATCATTGAACGGCGATAAATAAATTTAGTAAACTGTTGGATATTTATGACTAAAACTTGGTGGACAAGTCAGGCATAGAGTGAAGTTTATTTGTACAAAATATAGTTGGATTGCAAAAAGAATTGGTGTTATCATGTATCTGAACTTAATTTCTTCCTTCATTATTCTATATTTAATTACTTGCTATAATTAAATTTAAAAAAACTCACTCTAAACCAACAGGGCTAATTAATAACACCTTTTATTTTAATTACATTCTGATCCCTACTCTTACAAATTTACATTTTGGAACATAGTAATTAGAAAAAAAAAGCTTTGTTTAAATAAAAAGAAATTTTAAAATATTGAAGTTTTTAAATTTATTTGAACCATTTCCATTTTAATATCAACAAAAAAAGTCATGGATTTTTTATTTTATTTTACTAAACATTACACGAAGCGACATTCTTTTTATTCCTATTTTTACATTAACAAAAAACAGGCCAGAAATTCATTTGATTATTTTTAGCGTTTTCATGAATTTCTTAGCAATAATAATTTAACAAACTCATTAATTACAAAAAAAACCAAAGAAACGGATACATACGAAGCAATATTCATTTCGGTTATTTTAACCATTTCACTTTGTATATAGAGACAAGGATTCTGTCTTTTCCTTTTTCTCCGATTGTTTTTAGCCTGGTTTAGTTTCTATCATAAACCAAATAAAAACATTACTTTCCTCATGCGCCCCTGTTGTATCAAAGAGACATTTAAAAAATATTATCCTCTCAACACTCACACAACCCTATCATCAAAAAATTACATTTGTAAATTTTGGAACTACTTAAATTCTGTTATTTCATAAATAGAGATTAAAACAACATTACCTTAATTAGTTTTATTTACAATTTGGTTCAATTAATAATTTAATGACCAAAAGATACTTTAATAATGAAATTTAACTTTCAGCACTCTATCTTTTAAAAAACATTATAATTTGCTTAGAAAAAAAAATTGTTTAAAAGTAAATTTTTTAAAAATATTGTAAAAATAAGACTTCCATGCAACGACGGGTAGAGAAACTAGTATACAGGGTGTTTCAAAAGTCTTGGGAACATAACGATTTTTAATAACTCAAAAACTATTAGGAGTTGAAAAATGAAATTGGTACCGTTGGAAAGGTTAAAGTTTCAAGTTTTGTGGGGAATCTTCAAAGTTGCTCAATATGAGCACCATTCGTCACACGGTAGACATCTAGTCGATAGTCCATTTCCTGCCAAACGCGTTCCAGCATCTTGACGTCAATGGTTCCCACAACTGCCGTTACTCGAGCCTTTAGTTCGTCAATATCTCTTGGAAGGGGCGGCACATAGACTTGTTGCTTGACAAAGCCCCAAAGGAAAAAGTCACACGGGGTAAGATCTGGAGACCTAGGAGGCCAGGGCATGAGAACGTCATCACCTCGCCCAGATCTCCCAATCCATCTACCAGGCAGCCTTGTGTTAAGAAACTGACTTACTCTAAGACTCCAGTGGTGGTGCACCATCTTGTTGAAAAATGAAGTCATCAGATTCTGCTTGTTCCAACTGAGCCATTAACCAGTCTTCCAGCATGTTGAGATAGGATTCACCAGTAGTAGTTGCCTCTTCAAAGAAGAACGGTCCATAGACACCTTTCTTGGAAATTGCACAAAACACGTTCACTTTTGGTGAATCTCGCTCGTGCTCAAGAAGTTCATGAGGATTCTCAGTACCCCATATGCGAGTGTTATGCTTGTTAACTTTGCCATTCAGATGGAAGGTCGCCTCATCGCTAAAAACAAGCCGGTCATCAAAGCCGTTATCTTCCAACTTCTCTTGCATTGCAATGCAAAAGTCACGGCGAAGTGGCTTATCAGTGTCCTTCAACATTTGTAATGTTCCCAAGACTTTTGAAACACCCTGTATATTACTAGCAATTAACGTTCCCAGACTCAACTTTTATGGCGAACTCGAACGCGCCATTTGCAACTTGTATCTCTTATGTCTTCTCCAAGAGTATGCCTAATTCTTATCATTGTGTTTACTATTACATTTCGTAGTCCGTACTCAACTGTCTGACCAGTTGAGCTCCAAACAATAAACTGAAAAAGAAGCATAGAAAGTTGGTTTATAAGAAGGCTGGGATATTCCATTATGCTCAGATTGGTAAATCCATTGTGTTTTAGTTCGCAATCTGTCCATAAGCGGATACTGTATTGCATAAATATTGCTTAAGTCAAGCAGAAAACATTATCAACTATTGGAACACTTTTCATGTCGGTAAATGTCAATTTGATTCTACAATTATCAGGAATCGTGATATCGATACGTGTGCACATGTTACCTTGACAATAACATTTAGCCGCCTCTTCTAAACAGTCCTATCAATGCGTCAATTAAAATAGTGTGGGATCCTAGCGTTTCATTATCCAAGATTTGTCCATGCTTAAGGCGATACCACTTGCTGTTTACTTCGAAGAATTTCAACGTCGGGATCAATGCAAAGATTTTATCAATAGTGGGAGTACACTGACAGGGCGATAAATTTTGAGAATCAGATTTTTTCACCAGAATTCTTTTACACTGGTACCACAGAGGCAATTTTCCAGCTATTTAAGAAGCAAGATTCAGCCAGGCATTTATTGTAGAGTTTGGAGAAACTTTATTATTATTATTATAGCAGGCATAAGTACATGGCCACATGTTTTGGAGGTTATAGGAAGGGATGACGATCAGATCGTCAGCTGTGGCTTACGTCCGTAATGGGAACTTGGGAGAGAGTGGTTTGCAGAATTCAAGGCGAACCACTGGGCAAGTAGTTCAGCATTATCAGTTGTCGTGCAAACGTCATCATTGTTATGGGATAACGGGGAATTGTTGATTGCTCATTGTTCACCACACTATTATAGATTTTCTAGAAATACTGAGTTCCTATTTTCTGTGACTCAATGCGTTTTATGGTGATCTCGGTATTCATTACAATGATTTCTTGCTTCATAAATGTATGTCTATTTGTAGTTGACTTATAGCGGTTGAATTGGCGGAATGCTTGCTGCCTTTGAGCAATAGCAGCTGCACAGGTCAGAGTGAACCATTGGGGAGAGTGCGGCTTGCTATAGAATTTCCGCGTGGGGCGTGTGCTTAAATGCCGACTTTGACCCATTCAGTTACCTCATGTTTTCGGATTCATTGAAAATGTTGACTCTTATCGAAATTTATTTGAATATTCTCACTGCTAATATATCTTTTTTCATGGCTTGCTGCACTTTGCTAATAAATTGATTGATATCGATTTTTATAAACACAACCAAACATCAACTTATATATAAGAGAGTGAGAGAGAGAGAGAGATTTATTATATTTTTTTCATCTTCTTGAAATTCGACTTCAAATTATCCTTAAATCGATTTAATTATTGTTAGACAGTATTTGTACTTCCAGTTCTATTCCTCTTATTGTTCTAATTAAATTATGCTCAAACGAAGATAACCTGGAGACTCCGAAACCTTGACTGTGTCGCCAGAAGCGGACGAAATCATGTACGTTTATTTTGCATTTTATTACAATTCTTATTCATTGCCTTCGGCGGCCATTTTTCTTTTTTGTCTGCTCAGTCAGGCTTTGTTGTAATTGGAGTCGAACATTATTCTTTTTAGTTTCGTTTTTAGATTCTTTCGTTTTGTTTTCTGTTTCAAATGTACTTTGATTATTACAGTAAACAAATTCAAACTCAGGCGATTTACGGATCGAAATTTAAATAATATCTACCAACACATTTTTGTGCAAAAACTAGAATATATTGAAGGCGCCAATTTGTTTGGTCATTACCAAATCTGTATTCCTGACATTGGGCAATTTTTGACGAGCTGTCTTTCTTCAGAGTATATTAATTAATTCAGCGAATTCATCTGACACACACACACACATTACATAATATATAATATATATATATATATATATTATAAGAAACCCATTGAAGTAAAATTAAAGTAGAGTACTGTAGACAGATTAAAAAATAGACATTCACCTCATGCTTCAGTGCGAGACTGTTGTTGAGTCCTATCTGAATGTCTTGATATTTACGCTCGCCGCTCTCAGCGTAAATATAACTTAATTTCTCCGTTATCACGTGACAACCACCAAACCGGGTTCTCGTCCCGTGACTGTCTGAGATTGTTACTTCCCTACACTTAGGAGAGCCGGAAGCTCGAAACGAAATGGATCTGAAGGACACTTTAGTAATCGTCTTATCAAGAGTTGTTATTCTGAATGGGCTTCACAATCACCAGACCATAACCACCCACATTTGTATCTGGAGGGATATTTCAAATATAATGTCTATCAAAACAATCCCAAGAAGAGGGTCATCGCAGCCTAAATCCGGGCAATGCCAAGAGATGGGCTTGTCAAAGTTATTGGCAGTTTTAAACGTCGTATCCAGGTGCGCTTAAAATGCAGAAGTGCATATTTCGAGCATGTAATTTAACGATAAAACAAAGACTGTTGAATATTCATGAGTGAAACCTGGTGGACAAGTCAGGCATAGACTAAAGTTTATTTGTACCAAATAGTGTTGCTTTGCAAAAAGGATTGTGAATTTTTTAACGTTTTTATATGTGGCATGCTGGGGGGGGGGATCACCCTGTACCATATACCCAGGTTTACTCAACGGAGCATAACGGATAATCATATTTGTTGCTTAGTTGCACATTGAATGTTTTAGATGGTAGGGGCGAATGAGATGTGAAGTAGAAAGAGGAGAATAATAAAGAAAGTATGACGAAAAGAATGGACTGGTTTGGCCACGTCGCCAGAAGAGATTCTGAAAAGAATGTTTACCGAGAATTAAATGAAGAATTTCTCGATAAAGACCTTGTGGTAGGCCTCTGAAGCACCTGACAGACAAAATCCGAAGCGACGTAGAGCTCCCTTTGCTACCGGCGGAAAAATTGACAAAGCACCGAATAATATGGAAGGGCTGTATCTAAAAAATGTGGAAATGTCCTTTGAGGATCATGCAATAAAGAAAAGAAAAATGGTTAGAGGAGGGAAATAAAGCGGGTCGTGGAAATAGTAGCAGCAGCAGCTTAATAGAATTACGCAAATAAATAAATAACGTAAATAAATATGTTGGGTTGGTTGGATTTTTTACGGCATATCAATCCTTTTCGGGTTATTTAATGCTGAGTCAGGTAATTTGGCTAAAAGTTTTTATACTTAAAATTCTTTATATGTTCAAGTATTTATTCATGGTATTGGGTTTGGCATCAGACGTAAATAAAGAAGAAAATGGAAAGATATGTACATAGTACCCATTATATAAACCTGGACAATTTTAGATAACGCACCATGTTTCCGTGACTTCGCGTCGTCAACGTTCGGGCAGGTTTCAGAATCGCCTGAAAGTCGACGAAACTATTAACCAAGCAGCCGATAACTTTTGGAAGAAATTAATCGCGTTCAATAAAAAAAAAAATGAATTTCTATAATCTTTTTTGAATCTCCCGAAGAACTAATTGAGTTTTGGGGGAAATATGTAAAAAGAAAAAAAAAAACATTGAAAAAAAAAAACTAACAAAAACAAAAACATTTACTTAACAAATCAAACAAAATCATCTTTTGAAACTTTCTGGTGCACAAACAAAAAACAAACATTTAATTAAAAAAAAACATTTGATTAACAATGGTTCCTTTGACAAAAAAAATAAATGAACATCTAATTAATAACAGTTGTTTAGCTATGGTTTGTGTTATATCGTACGAATAACAATAAAACTCGAGACAGGAATTGAAAGGAATAGGAATTGTATTAAGAATACTTAATTACAAGAAGTTGGTCGCCATTACCGGCTCTAGGCAAACGTGCTAAGCGGTTGACCTTGGTAAGGGAAAAGATGTCAACTTCATAGTCTCCTGACGAATCCATCCTGTCACTATGGGTGAATCCGGATCAGTCCACAACAGTTTGTTCGTTCTTTATTTTTATATATATATTTTTTCGTTTTGTTTTCTTCGTTGTAATTTATCGGCTGTCAGTCTTCAATTTAGCATTTTGCAGCTTTCGCCTCGTCAACTCTCGGGCGCTTCCGTAACCTTCCTGAACGTTAACGACGGGAAGTCACGGAAACATGGTGCGTCATCTATAAGAGTAATATGTAGTGTTTGCACTAATGTACGTTGACTTAACGAGTCGACTACTTTTTGTTTTGTTTTTGTTTTTGTTTTTTTGTTTTTAATGCCCATAGAAACAAAAACGGATAATGGATAAAATCATTGACTTTAACTTTTCGTGCGTCATTTGTGTTTAATTCTCGGGGTCAGGGTTAGGGTTAGGGTTAGGGTTTCGTCTGCATTCATTACAGATTTGGTTAAAGGGTAGATACTCGCTTACAATTGTTTATTGACAATGTCAAACAAAAATAGGCGGCGATTATTAATCTCAATTAAATAATGAAAGAATGGCGATGTTGGTACGAAGGAAAGGCGAGACGGCGTGTCTGCGATTGTCTGACTGTGTGATGGCTGTGGGGATAGTTGGTTAAAATAATGAATACAGTTTTATCTGAAATGTTACAATGTGTTTAGAAGACGATGGTGTGTCTGCATGGCGTTGGAATTGGTAGATATAAGAAAGATTTAAGTCATTCTGTGACAAGTCATGTCAATTCTAGTAGAGTAGAAAGTGACTAACTTGGGTTTACTTTCGGCAGCCTCGTAACTCTTGCTTCCACTATTTTGTCATTTAGTCATCACATTCGATAGGCGATGTTTTTGACAAAGGGGGAAGAATTGCTGTTCTCTATGTCGGAATCTATCAATATAACACTTATCGTTGGCTAGTTTTTGACCTTGAAGTAAAAATGTTTAGCTCCATACACCAAATGGCGTCATTAATTTTCCTCTCTCTAATTGACCAGTTAACTATGTTATAGTATATCTTTCTTGTGGTCTCTTGGTCGTACCGGATTCCAGGACAAGAATTCATCTAGTCTGGTGGAGTATCCAGCTAAGTTTTGTTACTTCAGGTAACATCACGAGGAGAAGGTGCACTATTTCTCGTATAAGCCAGTGTATAGCCATACCGAAAAGATCTTATATATATGGGAGTTTGAATTCACTTATGTCTGTGGACGAGTGGTTATAGCACTTGTCTTTGGGCTGGACGACCCAGGTTCGATCCCACTCACGGCATGCGAATTTTCGGGTCTGAAAACTCCTGTCCACCCAGCAGTAAATGGGTACCTGACTAAAACTCAGGGAAGGTTCAAGGCAGCGGAAGGAGAGGGATGGGCTCCGCCTTCCATATGCTGTGCCCTAGACACGGTGATTCTTAATAAATCAGCGCCGCTACGTCCATGGGCAGTGTGCGATGTCGGCAACGACACTCGTGCGCGTCCAGGCTATGCGACCTTTACCCTTTTTTTTGTATGTATCTGTGTTGTGAAAAGATAAACATCCCCTAACCCTAAGCCTAAAACAATACTATTACTTCTATCAATGTAATATTGTACTATCATTCAATTTCAAATTCAGTGAGGCATGTACTATTAGTTCTGTTGCCATGAGCCTATTTATCTACCTCCCATGGGTAAAATGTGACACAAGGTCGGAAAGTGGGATTTGATAAGTCAGCACCATAGAGGAAGAGCACTTATGACCCTCAAAAATGCCTGGGCAGCCCTGTCGGCAGTCCCCGGTAGGGCGCCTCAGGCGATTAGCAATTAACTAACCTCTTCTCAGAAGGATGAGAAGGCAAAGCCTGGGAGGGTGGACCTCCGAGAACTGCACAGGACAAACCCACAGACTGGCGGAATCAAGGCCCGAAGGTCAAGACGATACCGGTCTATAAGGTGTAGTATCCATCGGAACAGATACTACATTTCATCTTAGCTAAACGGCCATGAGATCATCCTTTCGGACCCTCTTCCTTTAGGGTAGTGGTGTATGTAAACAATAAATTGTCACAATCGGTTGTTCGTTCGCGAACTAAACACTTACATTATATATACTAGCAAAAATGTGCTCGCTCTGCTCTTAGTTTAGAAGTGTGAATCGCTGCAGGTTGCACAATTTCTGTCATTTTATTTGTACTTGATATGGAAATTATATTAAGAGCAACAGATTACAGGAATAGACTAGTAGATACACCACTTTATGGATGATGTGACAGTAAAATCGGAAAGTGTTGAATGAATAGAGGAAGTTCTTTATTCGATTGGATGAATTGATTCTGTGGTCAAAAATAAAATTCAAAGCGAAGAAATCCAAAACTGTTACATATGTGAAAGGCAAACAGAAAGAAGTTCGGTATAAGATAGGAGGTGATATGATAACTGTTAAAGAAGGACCAGTGAAGGGTTTAGGAAGATGGTGCATTAAATGACAGAATTAAGGGAGCAGAAATACAACAGAAAGCTGAAGAGAACTACAAACTATAGAAAAGACTGATCTACCTGGGGAATTCAAATGTTGGTGCTTACAGTATGCGTTCTACCCAATGTTAGTGTGGCCTTTACAGATGTATGAGATACCATTGACTCGAGTTAAAAGAATAGAACAACAGCATATATATATATATATATATATATATATATATATATATATATATATATATATAAGAAAATGGTTTAAAATGCCTAAGTCGCTCAATAAAACTGAAATATCTGGAAAAAATAATCAATTATAACTGACTGTTGCATCTATTGTAAACTATAGAAGAATAGAAGAATATAAGGCTGCTAAAGTGCTTACAGTGATGATACTTCGCTTTTTCAGCGACGAAAGAAAATCAAAGATAATCCACCTGAAGTAAGAACTGGGACGAAATGGAGAGCAGAAACTGCAGTCGATCATGCAATAGCAAAGTTGGAAGGTGCAGATATTGTTGGAGCAGTGCAAGATGGTGCAAATGTATTTGGAAACTTTAAACAATTTTCCAGGAGTAATGTAAGGGAAAAGAAGGATGCTGTATTGAAAGAAATTAGGAAAGAAGTTCAAAAGAACCGATATTTACATCCTGTTAAATGTGATTAACAAGAGCAATGCTTATGATGGGAGGAGTGTGGTGTTGAGCGAAAAATTGGATGGAAAGAAATATGGGCCTGGGAACGGACAAGAACATCGTTCTTGATTAGATCAACATATGATGCAATGCCATCACTTGCACATTTTATTCGTTGGAGGATGTGTGATAATGATAAATATCGACGCGGGAAGAAGGGAACGCTAAGGCATATTCTTTCAAATTGTAAGCTGGCAACATTAAGTATACGTGGCGTCACAATCAAGTGCTTGCAATAATTGAAGAACAAACCAAGCAAAAAATAAAGCAATTTCATGAAATTCCATAAAGCAGGCACAAAAATAAATCTGAGTAGTCATCCAACTAGACGACAGATGGACTGAGAAATTTAAGTTAAGTGTATATCTGGAAAACTTTTTGGTATTCCTGTTGGTATCATCTGGACAAAGGTCATGTATTGTCGTGTGGTGTGAAGAATAGAAAAGAAATAATACTACGAGAATTAACAGTATCATGGAAAGAAAACTTTGCTGTTGTATTAAATAGAAACTAGATATAAAGAGTTGGTACAGGAATGTCAAGATAAAGGATGGAAGGTCGGATCCCCATCATTTGGGCATTGGGGCAAGAGAAAATGTAGAGCGAAGGGTTGTAAACCTATTTCGAAATTGCTTTTACTGTAATAACTCAGAATTAGGAAAAATTGATTAAAGATCTTCAGGAAACAGCATAGAAAGCATCTTATTGAATATGGCTGAAGAGGGATGATAAGAACTGGAAGGAGAGGTGAATTTTGGATGGTGAAAGAAGGGAGTTGAAGGAGATAGTGATGACGTCATATGCAGGGTAGTTTATGTCGTCACAATGCAACTAAAATCAGTTTTTGATCTTGATGATGGCTGAAAGGTGTATCTGGCTTGAGGCATTTATGGGCAGATGACACCAGTGCTACATAACCACCTCCTGGTAGAAGGCCCCGCCACTTCAGAAAAACAGTCGAGAAATAGAGGCCGAAACTTCAAAGTGGTTCCTCCTGATAATGGTGTAGTGCTGGATCCGGTAGCGGAACTGTCAGCTGTGAAGCACAAAAAGATCGTGTCATTTAAAGCTTCATAAATCGAAAATAATTTTCTAAAAAAAAATTTTAAAAAGCATTTTTACAGAGTTAACTAAAGCAGAGTTAGCAGGAAGATTTCACGTCAGCTGTTCGGGTGTTGAAAGTGCAGCATTTTATTTTCTTCGTGTAACTAAGTTAATCGGAGCATATTCTGTGGAGGTACTTGTAAAAAAAGCACATGGATACAAAACTCGGACGATGTGACATGGACTGGAGTTTAGCAGAGAGTGTGAGACCTATTTAAATGTACCGTAATATGACTTTGGCCAACTGGAGTGACTTTAGGCCAGAGCCTAAAACATGTTTAGAAATATTATTTTTTTTAATTTCAATCCTGGTTGAGTTATACATGTAGTTATAAATGTGTGACTTTTCTTCGTAGTTCATGTCCATAGATATGTTCTTATATTAAGTTAAAGTAAAAGAAAGGCTTAGTTACAAGTTTCTAGTGAAGCTAAGTTAAAATTATTATATTCTGTGTTGCCATAGACGACACCCCAATGAATTACTTTAGTTACAATAGAGCTGGTATAGTGTGGCCAAAGTCACACCATCGCACGGTGACTTTGGCAACCCCTAATTATGGCTTCTCCTCCCTCATATTGTAATAATCTTGTTCCAAATTCCACCTAAACTGATGGTTAACCATGGTCCTGCTAGAATTCAACACAAAAATAATGAAAACTTACATATTTACTTGAATTTTACAAATATATTTCAAAAGTGGACCAAAGTCACCCCATATTACGGTACTTCTAAAACAAGCACAAGGATGTAACATTGTGGCGATGGGACTGTGCTGGACCTTGGTAGACAGCATGGGACCTATTAGATTCTCTGTTTTGGATCTTGTCTCAGAGGAGATACTAGTGGTTGGTGGACCAGATCAGATGTGACAACAATACTCCATGCATGGGCGAATGGTGGCTTTGTAGAGATATAGGATACTGGCAGGTGTAAGATGTTTTTCTAGCTTGGTAAAGTGATCCCACTTTCCTTGCAGCAACTTTGGCACTATCTTCTATGTATTTGTTCCAATTTATGTTAGCTGTGAATGTTAGGCCGAGGAGTTTGAATGTTGGACTCTCGGGTAGGCTGCTATTAGCCATGACAATCTGTGGTTTGAAAGGTTTCTTATAGTTGTTAAAGGAAAGGAGCTTTGTCTTAGTAGTATTAATGTTACTACCCATTTACGTACCCATTCAACTACAGACTGGATTTCATTTTCTAAGGATTCAGTCATTGCTTTGGATATGTGCACATTCGTTTTACCCACATGTCGAGAGTATTGATTTACTCCTCTCCAGGAGTTAGGCACAAGGCCAGTTTTTATCTTACTCACACAAGTTAGATGTGACCAAAGGTCGGGTCGGGGAAAGTGGGGTTTAAAAATTGCCTGGGCAGCCCCGTCGGCATTCTCCGGTAGGAACGTCCCAGGCAGTAAGCAATAAATTTACTCCTCCCCAAAGAGGGGATGCATAGCCTGGGAAGGTGGACCTTAATGTTACCACCCACTTACGTCATCATTCAACTACAGACTGGGGGTCATTTTCTAAGGATCAGACATTGCTTTGGATATGTGCACGTTAGTTTTGCCCACATGACGAGAGTAGAGCGTGGTGTCGTCAGCAAATATACCCATCTCTCATACAATGCCATCAGGGAGGTCATTCATAAACATTAGGATCAATAAATCTGGTTCCAAATTCCACCTAAACTGATGGGTAACCATGGTCCCCCTAGAATACAACACAAAAATAATGAAAACTTACGATATATTTACTTGAATTTTACAAATATATTTCAAAAGTGGAACAAAGACGATAATTATTATATTGGATTTGTCCGATAGCAATTTGAATTTGTCTAATCTCAATTTTAAGTTTACTATTCTTACTTTTAATTAGACTTTTCTCGATTTTAAGTTGAGGTTTCTTTGTTTGAAGGTGACGTTTTTCAATTTAAATTGATTATTCTAAATTTCATTTTGAAAATCTGTCCTATTAAGATTATAAAAAAAAAAAAGAGAGGAAAATTTTTGTTAAAAACTGAATGACTTGTGCAGCTAATAATCTTGTGGAAGGCGCCAGTAATTGTAACGATTGCCGAAAGCACACTAAAACTGACCGGAGAGAAGGGAAATGCTGATCAATACGGAAACAAATCGATTGATTATCAAACAACGCGAAAATTAAAATTTAAGAAAAATGGAAAAGTTAAAAGAAAAATCTTTGGAGATCTCGTTCTTTATTTGTTTTTGTGTTTTTGTTTTTTGTTTCATGACAAACGAAAGTGTAAAAGATAGGGAGAAACTTCTGAAGAGATAAAAAAAAATAAAAATTCAAGAAAATTGGAATATCTTGATTTGAAACGAAAAACCAAAAAGACAATACGGAAAGGAAAACGGCAAAGAAGTTTTTTTGTTAAAAATAGCAAGATTATTTTCTCGAAGAAATAAAAAAAATATTTAGGAAAATAAAATTCTCGCTTAAAACAAAATGTGTGGCGTCCATTTGACGATTGCAAACGCTTAAAACTCTAAGTAACTGCCACTGTTTGATGTGGAGGTTTTTACAGAGTGATTCCCCAAACAAATGCAACACATAGAATCACAATAAAATTAACAATTCGAAAACTTTTAGATGAGGATTGATAATTTGTATTATTAAAATTATTCGGACTACCGTTTTTATTTTTTAGTTTTTTTTATCTTGGGTGTTATTCTCACATCTCACAGGGAAGTATGCGATTATATATTTTCAACCCTATCTCATCCTTCACTAATTACTCTACCGATACCCTCAGAGTTGCCTTTTGGTCAAAGTGTAGTATCTGTTCCGATGGATACTGCACCCCATAGACTGGTATTGTCTTTGCCTTCAGGACTTGATTTACGCCGGTATATGGGTCTGTCCTGTGCAGTTCTAAGAGGTCCGCCCTCCCAGGCTTCGCCACTCCTTTTTGGGGAGGAGTAAGTTTATTGCTTACTGCCTGAGGCGCCCCTACCGGGGAATGCCGACGGGGCTGCCCAGGCAATTTTTAATGCTCACCTCTCGAGTGCTGGCTTTTCAAACCCCACTTTCCCGACCCGACCTTGGGTCACATTTTACTTGTGGGAGTAAGATAAAACTGGCCTTGTGCCTAACTCCTGAAGAGGAGTAAATAAATACTCTACCTACTCCCCCACCTTTGTCGTCTCTCTCCCACCCTTGTAGTCGCATACTTCCTTGTGCGCACCCTGTTTCCCCTCCATTTCTTTTGTTTCATTACCCTTTGTTTCATTTCACACCACGATTTACACATTCAGACGTCCTCCTTCTCCTCGCCCTCCCACTGCTTATATCTACTCCCCCTACTCCTCCCCCCTCACATGTAGTCTACTTCCTTATGCCAACTCCTGTCTCCTCCCATCCCTTGCTGCTTCCTATTTTTCTTTTTCTTCCTAATCTTTTATAACTTGCTGAGTTTTTGCTAATAAATTCCTTTTCCAAATGAATATGGTCGCATCCAACGACCGAAATATCTCGGCCTAACAACAATGACGTGTTCGTGTTCTTATTTTTGCAAGTATCTTACTCCGTTTTTTGTTAACAAATTTCACTTTTTTTTCAATTCATATATATATGTGTGTGTGTGTGTGTGTGTGTGTGTGTGTGTGTGTGTGTGTGTGTGTGTGTGCGTGCGTGCGTGCGTGCGAGTGTGCTTGTGCGTGTGTGTGTGCTTGTACGCGTTTTTTCAGTATTTTTCTTTTACTTTCATTTATCCAAAACAAGTCATATTCCTATTGAAGCGTAAGAGGCGACTGTGATAGGAGTCAGATTTTTTTCAGAGTAGTCTTGTTGGGGAGTTGGGTAGCAAGATGCTTGCTCACATTACATTTAAATTTCTGCATGTTTGTATGGTCGGGGAAACGGAGAGAAAATTCCAAAAGCAAGCTATCAGAGTAGAAAATATTCCGGTATTTAGAGACATCTACGGTGAAGGGTGGGATTTTGCTGCGAATCGGGTAGGTCTCGATTATTTAGCTATGGGGTGGGTCAAATAAAACGAGTTCCATTTCGTGGAAGTACTTGTAAAAGAGGCACAGAGGCGCAAGTGTGGCGATGCGACAGGGGATGAATGAAGCTTGGAAAGAGTGCTCAATACATATGTAGTGATTAGTAATAGTATGAAAATATACTAATCGTAAACAAGCTAAATATAAACGTATGTGTTTAGCTCCAACAAACTCATTATGCTCCGTTTACCTTCACGGTTGGTTTAGCCTCCCGTCGCGAAAGTGACATTCGTGACAGACCAGTTCGTTCTAATCTGTTAACTCGAATTGACGTTTATTATATACAGACCGACGTGTTCTGAACAGCCTATTCAAAAAAAAAAAAAACGCTTGGTCAATTTTTGATTGGTCAGAAAATATTTTGTTAACTATGTATTTTTACTCGTTCGTCCGAGAATTGGATTCGTTGCGCCGGCTCAAATTAAGGTTCCTTTGTTATCACAAAAGCGGTAACCGTCGAGATGAGCACTCGCGTTTTTTGTTTTTTTAAATACGCCTTGAAATAGGTTTACTAAAATTAACCCGTATTTTGAGTTATTAAAAAGAAAATTAGAAAGAAAATTCGTTTTGAAGTGTGTGTTGAAAAATTGAAATAAAGTAAATGGGGAAAAAATTATTTTCTATCTTTGACACCTATACTCTAAGTAATCCTTTGAAAAATAATTATTTTCTTCATTTTTCTTCATGTTCTTATTTTTTATCTTTGACACCTATACTCTAAGTAATCCTTTGAAAAAAAAATTATTTTCTTAATTTTTCTTTATGTTCTTATTTTTTATCTTTGACACCTATACTTTAAGTAATCCTTTGAGAAATAATAATTTTCTTCATTTTTCTTCATGTTCTTATTTTTTATCTTTGACACCTATACTTTAAGTAATCCTTTGAGAATTAATTATTTTCTTCATTTTTCTTCATGTTTTTATTTTTTATCTTTGACACCTATACTTTAAGTAATCCTTTGAGAAATAATTATTTTCTTCATTTTTCTTCATGTTCTTATTTTTTTATCTTTGACACCTATACTCTAAGTAATCCTTTGAAAAAAAAAGAAAAAGTAAAATAAGAACAGAAAAGAAATGAAGTAAAATATTAAAGCTAGAGAAAATAAAAACTATTGTTTCAGGTATGAATTCCGTTGAACACAAATTGGAATTTAAATATTTAAAAACAATTTCATCTCCGACTCTAGGGAACACTACTTGTTTTTATCGGTGATATGAAGAAAATATTTCTAAAGTAAAAGTTTTTTTGGTTCTAAATAAAAATGCGTGAAATAGTGTAGAGTCTAAACAAAATTTGGGGGTTGGAACGAAAGTTCTGTCCATTTTAAGGCCCAATAAAACAAAACACCATATCAGATTTATTTTATAGTTAATGTAGTCCCCATTCTTATGCGACCTTTGTCCATCTACCAATAAGCTTTTTTTTTAATGTAGATGAAAAAGAAAAACTCCTATCTCAGTCTGAAAGCCTGTTAAGTTCGATGTTTATCTCCGATATTACAGAGTTTAACGGAACAGATGTCAAGAACTATCTGCGTGACAGGAAGCTGGTGTGTCGCTAGTTATACTTCCCAGCAAGGTTGGTACCTATTTCTACGCCTAGGTGGAGCGTTTTCTTGCCTCACCTAGTATTCCCAAATAGTCACCGATCTAAGTATCGGCCTGGCCCACTGTATCTTAGTCGGGAATCGGTGTGTCAACGGCATTTAGCTGTAGACAATGGAGGGTTTATGAAATCTCGTAAGTGTTGAACTATCAATAGAAACTCAGTAATTTAAAAACTTCTTAATCGACTAAAACGATTTTTTTACACTTTTCAAGAGTCTGTTGGTACGAGATCCATAAAATATGGTGGTTGATTCATAATTCTCGAACATGACTATTTTAGATTTCTGATATATTGTGCATTGTTGATTTATTGTGATAAAGAATAAGCGAGATACGGCGGAATCCATTGGTCAACAATTTCACGAACATTTTTTTTTAATGTTTATTCCTTTTTAAGGAAATCGCTCTAGACAAGACATATAGCCACTTGATGTAAAGCGCTAAAAAAGTACTACTTAACGGTCAAAGACTAGCCAACGATAAGTGTTATATGGATAGATTCCTACCTAACAGCAATTCTTCACCCTTTGTCAGAAACATAACTCATGGAATGCGAGGACTAAAAGACAAAATAAGGGAAGCGAGTTATAAGGCTGCCAAAAGTAAATCCAAGTTCCACTTTCTATTCTCTTTGAATTACGATAGATTTTTTATATTAAAGTGCCCTTGGACAGACGAAAGCGGGAATGTGTATTTTCTAGGATTAAAGAGATCATATTTCAAATACGAGGACGGAAGAGACTCGGATAAAAATACATCGTAAATGCTGGGAGAAAGAATTCGTTTAGTTGCGAAACGAATGCACTTGTAAAAATGTAGCTTTTAAAAATAGCCAGTCTTAGATCCCCCCCGAATATCATACCTGAAATGAATAAATATAAAAAAAACATGCATTTTGAGTACAAACATCTTCGAGTTTATTATTGATAATTAACCAAGATGCAAAAAAAGAAGAGTACAGCAGCAAACGGTGTTCGGTCATATTTAGTTCCTGATATTAAACTTCATTCGTAACATAACTTCCGGCGAGAGTTTCAGTTTACCAAATTTATAAATTTATTTATTAAATTCTCAGGTAAAAGTACAGAATAGTTAACAAAGCCCTCCCTCCCCATGTTAAGAATGTCTTTCTAAATAATAACATTATTATTTCATCATGGTCCGTAAACTGCAGAAGATTATTTAGAAATGGGGAAGGGGGCTTTATTAACTATTCTGTACTTTCACCTGACAATTTGATAAATAAATTGATGAATAAAAATTAGTACAAAACTTGGCAAACGAGAAGAGTAAACGACCAAAAACTGAAAGTCTTTAATATCAGGAACTAAATCTGACCGAACATCGTTTGCTGCTGATTGAGTCGGGTACTGTTCTGGTTTGCTGAAAAAAAATTCTAAAAGAAGCGTCAACGGATTCGTCCAGTCCAACAGAACTGAGCCCACGATTACTTGATATTAGGGGTGGGACGTAATGGGTGAAAATTTAAGATTCATGCGAGTAGTATTTTTTTGTGTTCATTTATACATAAATAACACTAAACAATCAAACATTTTGAAAATTTTGCAAAATTCAGAAGGTGCAGGCCACTAGTTTTTTGGCTATTTTACATTCATGAAAACCCTTTCACAGCCTGAAAATGGTCCTAAATTAAAGTACTATATCAGATTTAACCATCTATATCCAGTCATAGCTTTTGAGGATGTTTTAGGACCTGCAATGTCGCATGAACCCACTTTTTCACCGAAAAATGATGGATTTTGAGTCCCGTGGAGCCCTAACGGCTATTTTTGGCCTGCACCTTCTGAATTTTGCAAAAATTTCAAAATGTTTGATTGTTTAGTGTTATTTATGTATAAATGAACACAAATAAAATACTACTCGCATGAATCTGAAATTTTCCCCATTACGTCCCACCCTTATTGATAAGTCGTATCCTTTAGTCTTGTACCATACCATAAGAATTTAGACCAAACGGCAGAATATATTAGTCAGGTTCCATAGACTTCTAATGCATCCGAATTTTACCTTTCTGGCTGCCCGTGCCTTGATTAATCCTGCAAGTTGTAATCCAAGTTTCTGAATTGCTAAAACTATCTTCATGTTCTTCCAGTCACTTCGACATTACCGGAAGTGTAAACGGACGGATACTTTATTTCCTTACCGAATAAACATACAGATAGAAGTTTTAAGTTTGGTAAAAAAAAAAAGTTTTTTTATATCTTCAAATATTTATTCATGGTGTTTGGTTTGGTTGTTTTGTTTTACAGCATATAAACCCTTTTCGGGTTTTTTAATGCCGAATCCGGTAATTTTCGTAAAGGTTTTATGCTTCAAGTTCTTCATGTCTTCAAATATTTATTTTTGTTGTTTGGTTTGGTTGGTTTGTTTTACGGCATATCAACCTTTTTGGGATTATTTAATGCCAAACTCGGTCATTTTGGTAAAAGTTTTTATGCTTTAAGTTCTTTATCTCTTCACATATTAATTCATCGTGTTTGGTTTGGATGTTTTGTTTTACAGCATATAAACTCTTTTCGGTTTATTTAATGTCAAATCCGGTCATTTTGGTGAAAGTTTTTATGCTTCAAGTTCTTTATATCTTCAAATATTTATTCATGGTTTTTGGTTTGGTTGTTTTGTTTTACAGCATATAAACCCTTTTCGGTTTATTTAATGCAAAATCCGGTCATTTTGGTAAAAAAAATTATGCTTCAAGTTTTTTATATCTTCAAATATTTATTCATCGTATTTGGTTTGGTTGTTTTGTAGAGAAAATGGTAGTTTTTGTTTTTGTCTTTGCAGAACATGATTGAGTTTTGCAAAGGGAAAGGAAAAAAACAACATCAATGTTTGGTGCATTTTAGGTCAGGAAGCCAGTATTTTCAGACAGCCTAAGAATAGAATGTTTAATTAATAAAACGAATTATATAGAAAGATACTTATTTTATATACTCGAATTCTTTAGTAAAACTCTACCTAGTGCTTTATGTGCATGTTTACCGGATAAACAGACAAACATGTTATCATTTTCTTTAGATTTCTTTCTATTTAAACAAAACTTGGTAGGGTGCGTGGTATCTATACAGGATAAACAGAAAAACAGATCATTCATTTTATTTGTTAGCCTCGATTTTGTTCTATCCATGGTCTTTTTAACCCTTGATCTCGCCGCCAGATGTATTTTATATATCCAATCTCTTGCTAAGGTCACTGGAAAAAAGGGTTGGATTATATTACCGCTCCAGAAAGTACCCAATCTTGATGCAATCTTCTACCTATGTAAGAGTCAGATACGCCTTAAGATGGTGTCACATATGGGAAGACGCCGCTCAGAACTATTCGTTGTCTAGATAGAGTTCAAAATCGACTTCGAAATCTAGTAATGGAGGAGTTCTTCTATTGCTTATACTCTCTTTTCTTACAGAAGAGACGTTGTCAGTCTTTACTCTACTGTTATTTCCATGAAAGGGTATCGACTGAGCTCCAATCTCTGGTTCTTCATTGTCAGACATTCACAGCAAGTATTCGTTTTCTACCACAACAAAAAAAAAAATTTGCTTTTTTCCTTCGTGATCCTAGCGCCATGGGAGATTTCCACAAACAGAGCTTCTCTGTAAAGGGTTCCTGTCGGTTGAACACATTACCACAGGTCTGCTTCCCTGCAGACTACAGCATGGTCGTCTTCAAATACAATGTCAACAAATACTTATGAACCGTCTCCACAAGTATTCGAACTTCGTCCATTACAGAAATCATTCTCAATCCTCTCACAAATTTCCTCATCTCTCAAATGACAATCCATCAATCTCATTAACTTTTATCCTCGAGTAGCTTTTGGCCTTAGTAAGTTGTGATCGAGTAGTGAAAATATATATATCATCGGCATATTGGCCTTTTAAATGTTAACTTTGTTGAATTCAGGCGGAAAAAGGTTCTGTAATCTGTATATTACTAAAACGCTGTGCACCTTGCTTAGTAGCTTGCATGTTCCCGTGCACACTTGATGACGTTATCAAAATTATGACGTCGTCATCTATTAAAAATAATCGGGCACAGTGGATGATGTCACAAAATGGCGCCATTCATCAAACAATGGAGAGAAAGGCGGTAATTTATATAGACGACCAGTGACCCGACAGGAATATTAGAATATTTAGGTCCTTGGGGGTCTAGTATAATACTAAAACTTTGATAATCTCGCTTGCTTGCTTGCACATTGAACATTTGAGATGGTAAGAGAAGGAGAGAATTGAACGAGAAGCTGTGTGACGAACTGAATAATGAACAGAGGAGTATTACTAGCAACAGCGCAAAAGATTTAAAAAATAAAATAACCTAAATAAAGCTAAAAAAATAATTTAATGACGTAAATACAGAAGAAAATAATTGAAACGTCTATGACAACATCATAAATAGTAATACTGGGTTTAGAGGTGGGAAGGGGAGTACACAGGTGTCCTCATTTATTCCCGGGCAACTCCAGGTAAACCTTTTCGTATTCAAGAAATGTCAATATTTACCCGCTCCTCCCGCTAAAAAAAAACGCAATTGTACCAATATCGGTTGGTGCCACAGAAAGTAGTGCTGGGAGATCTTAGAGGACGGAAAGGCCAAGGGGAGATAACACTGCCCCGATCACGGCTGAAAATGTACGGAGGATATTGGAATCCTGGGAGGCTTATTATCACATTTTTTTATTTTAAGAAATAAAACTAAATGTGACTGCTTGGTAAACTATACAGTTATTTTTATATATAAAAATCATGTTTGTATTTTTACTTAGACACGCATTCTGGCAGAGTTAAATGGCTAGATTTGAAGAAACAAAGAGAAGTGGATCAGGAATGTCGTGATCGAGGAAACGGGAAGGGAGTTACTCAGTAATCAGTTAACAAGGGAGTTCCCCTTAAAGGTCTTAAACAAGAATGAGTAAGGCTCTTTATGGGATTCTACGAATATATTTGCTGTATATAGTTGTTTACTATAATAATAATAAGTATTAAATCGTATTAATATTATTATATATTTAATACGATTTAATACTCATTATTATATGAATATTAAATCATCAAATATATAATAACAATTAAAAATAATAAGTATTAAATCGTATTAAATATATAATAATAATAATAACAAGCCGCGCAAGCGTGGTCCCCCTCTGTATGTGACGAGTGTAAAATGCAATAAATTTGGGCAATTTGGGGCATTTTTGACCCCTCTTTTACCCCCTGGGGCGCGAACCAGAATTTTTCTGAGGTCTAGGATGCTGATTTTATATCCAGAACAATTGTCTCTACATTTTGGCCAAGTTTTAAAAAAATTGAATGGATGGATGAAACGTTATGGGAGAAAACGGTCATTTTTTTTGCAATTTTGGGGGCTTTTGACCCCCTGTGGGCGCGAACTAGATTTTTTCCAAGGTCAGCGATACTTATTTTCTATTAGGAACAATTGCCTCCATATTTTGCCCAAGTTTCAGAGAAATTGAATGGATGGATAAAAAGTTATGGGGCAAAAAATGTAATTTTTTGCAATTTTGGGGCCTTTTGACCCCCTGGGGGGGCTAACCAGATTTTTTTTCAAAAATCGGAGAATGTCACTTTCTTAACCTGACCAAAGTTACAACTTCATGCAAAATTTCAGAGAAATTCAATGGATGGTTGCGGAGAAATATCCGGACGGACGGAAATGCCTCAAAACATAGGTCCCCTGATTTTATAAATCGGGGGACCAGTAATAAGGATTAAATCGTATTAAATAAATAATGATAATAAATAATAAAAACTACTAGTGTGCAAATAATAATAGTTTTAAAAAAAAACTGAAAGAAAAATAGATGAAATTGTAATCAAAGGTATGATTATTACCATACTATGCACGTCACTGATATAAACATCTGAAATATTTAGGAAAATCCTCGAGTGCGGAAACTAAGTTATATAACCATGTAACGCTGACCAATCACAGGTCAAAAATATAGGAAGAATATAACACAAATCTAAGGAAACTGAAACTGTTAGAAACCCCATAATCTAACCTTCTCACACACAAGTGGAACCAGACTCGGTTCATACCTAACAACATTACGTGAAGGCTCGAGGCCTCCACTGGAAGGACGCTGAGAGTACTAGAATCTTAGGGGAGGTGAGCTTATTGCCATTTAAATTACAAATAAATCCAACGGTTATTATCAGCGAGTAATCAATGGTAAATGGCTGTTGTGATGACGTAAAGAGATTTTCAACGGTTATCGAACGAGACGGAGAGGGGGTGAGATCTGAGGAGACTTATCATTCAGACTTCAGGGAAAGCAACACGTAATTTATATCAAACACATTATAATGAAATTCTCTACCTAAGCAGCCAAGTGTTAACAGTTATTATAACATACTGTTTCATCTATGAAGTACGTCTTCCCGACAATCGACTTTCAATGGCGGCCAACAAATGTAGGCATGACTCGTGTTTAAACTACCGAGTAAATAAAGTGAACAACAATTGCTTAGGTAGATATATAAGTAAAATATAACTTTTCTTCTCATCCCAAAGCAATCGTACCAACATCGGTTGGTACCACAAACAGTGATTGTGGAGGGTAAGAGAGGATAGAAAGACCAAGGATATGTAGGTGGCCGGAGTAACCATTTTGCTTTCGGTGTGTGTGTTTGAAGGTATTTATCAGAAAGTGTGCGTGGTTCGAAAAGACGGGGTCACCAAATCTGAAGGAGCGCCGACCTTAGCTTAGTAAGATATTGTGTCTTAGAGAATATGCTAAGATCGACGCTTACATTTAGATTGTGTAAAGAGATGTTGAAAAGAGTAAAAACAGATAAAACATGGAAAAACATGTATGAAAGTTGAATTGAAGATAAAAACGTAGTTCAAAAGTAACACAATATTTATATACGTACAAATCTTACATAGTGGTTAAATGTTGGGTGTGAAATGTTTATTGAAAGTCAGTTCTGAGATTAGTAGTGAGCACGTGTGTGTAACCATGTTTGTATGTGTGTGTGTAGTTGTAAGAATGTGTGTGCGTGCACGTGAGTCTAAGTCGTTTATGCATTCGTATGTGTGTGTGTGTGTGTGTGTGTGTGTCTTTGTCAGCAGTGCGAGTTGAATTAGCCGCTGTGCATGCGTAAGTGAAATGTCAATCAGCCTCCTCGCACCCGAATGCGGGGAGGTGGGAGTTGGAGCGAAAACGCTGTTGCCTGATCACTGAAGGTAGGAGAAAGAGGAAGGAGAAAGTTTGGCGCGATGTGATGCTTTTTATATGTTTGACCAGTGGTTTGGTCGACGTAGTTGTAGACAACCCACGTGATCAATATTTTTGGCTGTTTTGCGCCTTTTTGTTAGACTGCCTCTTGGAGCTGATTTTTATGGCCCCAGTTTGAGCGTTTGTTGTTGAAGTAAATTTAGGAGTTGTTTCTGTTTACGCTGATGATACAATATTAGGATGTCAATCCCATAGATAGATAACACCATCCAGACATCGACTGCAAATGTACGGAAAATACGAAAATGCTGAGATGGGTTATTAGCACTCAAATCCAACAGCAACCAGCAGTTATCAACGAGAACACGATGGTAAACAACTGGTGCGAGAACACCAAATGATTTGCAATGGTGATGAAAAAGGGGCTGAAAGTACTGGAAATCTAACCCTAACCCTTGGAATCCCGAAAAGATCACTTGTTTTTCTTGTTTTTACCAATGAGAGATCACTGGTATGGACTCAAGAAAACAAGTGATCACAATTATAATTATTAGCGATAGTATTATTTACCGGCTCATTTAGCATAATAGTTAGAGTGTTCACTAATGGGCTGGGAGACCAGAGTTCAATCCTCGGTCAAGTCATATGAAAGACTTGAAATAAAAAATAAAAAAACGGTACTTGATACTCCTTGCTAAACACTCAGCATTATAAGGTGGGGATCAAGGATAAGTGGAGTAATTCTGGGAAAGGAGTGGCGCCCTGTCCTGTCCTACGCCTACATGTAGTAGCTTATGGAAAGGGAGCCTTTGGGTCGCCCTCGACTATGGTCGACCACTTCACTTTTATTAGCGGTAGAAGTATCTTCCAAAATTGTGTCTGCTTGCTAAAATATGTTTTTTTGAAATCAGGTTAGTATTTGACACCCTGTCTGGCATGGTTAAAAGGTTTTATTAGTCAACACGTGGGAAAGGACGAACGAATATAAGGTTAAGTGAAGATACACAATTTAGCAGTAAAAATATATTTTTTCTACCAGCCGATTCTAGAAATATCAAACAATTTCAAAGATGTTTTTGAGACAAGGACGTCTGGCGTTACACTCCAGCTCCATATCCCTTACTCCCCGTTTCACAAGCAGTTGACTATGTACAATACTTATCTAGTGTTTACTAAATATCTACCAATCTATATATTACTGTGATATTCAATTGGAATTGATTATCAAGAGGTTTTGCTTTGTCTCTGTCAAAGGTTTTTTTTTTCCTTCAGATCTTGTTTGGCACCCAATTTTCCAAACTCTATCTCCAACTCTTTCCTTTTCTATCGTTCTCACATTTTCTCTTTATTCCTTCCAAGTTTGACCCGGCTGAATAAAAAACAATGAATCATTTGAGTAGTCAAATTGTCTAGCGTGTATAATTTGGTTTGCCTGAGAGTGTAAACACCAAGGTTGAAATAGAATCCAACTATTGTGATTATTATAACCTTTTCAGCTATTTCTGTGGTCGTATTAATTGACCAATCGACTTTGCCGGCTGGACTAGCAACAATATTCGTCCGTCAGCTTCGAACTGTCAGCGATACTTCTAATAGATTTGGTAAGCTAGTAGCAGAAATGGCGCAGTACAATACGCATATATATATATATATATATATATATATATATATATATATATATATATATTATATAGTAATCCAGGTGAGTTTACACGCACAGGGTAAAAGAGAGAATAATTACTGTGTTTATATAAAAGGACTCAATAAATAAGACTGTTTATTAGATATCAAAAATTGCATACAAACATTTGGCTATACAGACATATTTCAGTCAGAGCCATTAATAGCCAGACCTCTTCGGGCCAGCGCCTTTTCTTTACGGCTGCATTTAGTAGAATGAGACAAAATTACGTTCTGAAACTGAACACGTGATCAGCTAATATATATATATATATAAGCAAACATTCTTAAACATAACATAATTCTACTGTTTGATTATACTTCTTTTCTTATTTTTCTAATGATATTTTGTCAAAATCAACAAAATTCATGTATGACTAACTCTTTCGATTATTCGTCGAATAATCTTCAGGTGACAAAAACAAATGAACAAAAAAGCTGGAGAAAAGATAATTTCAAAAAAGCAACCGACTTTGATTTAAGATAAATTTTAGTTGATTAAACGAAAATACATTCTGAAACCTGGAGAGTTTGAATTATCTACTAGACACCATCCTAGAGTGTCTTCGGTCTCTCTGTACACCTTAACATGAGGATACTTCACCCTACAAGTAAACTCTGACCAAATATTCAAAATGACATAGTATTCGAAACCCTAATAAGATCTCCTCGACACGGCTATACATTGGCTCATACGAGGAATTGCGCACCTTCTCAGAGTAATACTACCTCAAGTAACAGCTCATAGCTGGATACTCCACCAGACTAGATGAATTATTGTCCTGGAATCCGGTAAGACCAAGAGACCAAAAGAAAGATATACTATAACATAATCAATTGGTCAAAAGGGGAGAGGAACATTAATGTTCTTAACTTCTTTACTAACTCAACGTTTGATAAATAAAAGAGAAATTTAATAGAATATTCGAATATCTATGTATCTCATATAAAGATCAAGTGTTAGCCCCAGGTAGGGGTCCCTTGATTTCTGAGAACTTCGACTGAAGTAAAATGAAAAAGAAAAGAATTTTTAAAAATTAAAAAATACTTGAAGTTATCTTTATTAAAACCCAGCAACTTACAATAAATAACATTACGTATGAAACCAGTAACAACATTTTAAAATGTTTAAAATAATACAATTTATCATGTGACGCTAATTCTGGCGTCCCGGAATTTAAATTGTTAACATTTCTCCTGGAATTGCACTCGTTCGTTCTTTTGACGTTTAATTGACTTCACATGCGCGTTCTTGGCTGCTTTTTTAAAATTGAATACATATGCAATATGCGTTCATTTTTCTGATTTTGACACAAAAAATATCATTAGAAAAATTGACAAATAAAAAGGTATAATCAAACAGAAGAATTGTTATGTTTAACAATGTTTGCTTAAATGAAAGAATGCTGTTAAAATATACACAAAACAAATTACATTTTTCTGGCTCAGAACATTTACCAACGTTGGAAAAAAAATTACGAATGAGAACAAATACAAATTTTAGGACGAAAGTTATCGATGAACAAAATCGATAAACTAACTTTATATCTAGATTAAAAACTAAATGTGTGTGTCGTACCACATTACAGAAAGTCTGAATTGAGAAGTGAAAAAGTAGTAATCGCAATATTAGGCTAAATAAAGAAACTCTAAGCCTAATGTTGCGTTAATTAATGGTTACGTAGTATTTTAGTTTCATTTTTAGTTTTTTCATTTAACTAGCAAAAATATGTTCCCTCCGGTCGCATATTTTTGCTAGGCTGGGAGGATCATATAATTGTGAAAGAACTGCATAAATTACGTAGTTAAAGCAAAATAAAATGTTTTGAGCTATTCATATAATTTCCGACGCTATTGATAATGTTTACTCATTCATTTATGTATTATTATCGCTTATGTTTGAATTCATGTTTTGAAACATGACGTAAATCATAAATCTATGACGTCACATTTTGTTATGGTAATATTTAAGCTATACTTATAAGAAAGTCCAAGTGGCTCAGTTGATAAAACCTAACGATCAAGGTTTCGGTTTCGATTTCCAGTCGTGGCATCTGCTGTATTTGTTGGGAATTTATTATTTATTATTAATGCAATATTCTCCATTTTTAATAATAGTTAGGATCTCATATTTCGAAATGACAACAAATTCCGCAACGTATTTATTACGTTTAAAAAAAGAAATTATTTTTTGTAAAATGTTATTTTCAAGCTCTTTTAATAAATTGTGCAAGTCAAAGTTAATTATAATAATATTGTTTGGTTATTAAATTATTAATGGAACCAAATTGTGTTTTAATATTTTAACAGATGAGAATCTGCTAAGAATTCTCTCTCTTCAAAATACTATGGGGTTTTTTTTTCGCAGCTTTCAAATTTCGTAGTGTCTGTCAGACACGGGGATATCCGTCAATACTTGGGAGTGACTATGTAAGTACCGAAATCTTACGAGTTCCCATTGAGTATTAAAAAAGTAATATAAAACGGTTTTACTGTTCTGGCTGCGGTAGGCAAATGCTACCCCTCCGTTACTGGTTTTTTAGGCGCACGTTGCGGAACGGTGAGCAGCCCCTTTCTAGAACAAGACTAACGTGTCTCTAGAAAATAGGGTCAGTTTACGTGAATCAGTGAAAGGGACAGCCTGCTCTCACATCTAAGGATTCCTGGCAGATTGGTGACGGAGAACGGCAGCTACGTTTTGGAGTACTGGGGCAACCCCCTTTCTAGTGATGAACAAAAATTCATATTGAATTTTACGGGTGTTACGAAACCACGCCCTTTCCTTACAAAATACGGAAACACAAATGTGTAATAATCTAGACTTTTAAAAAATAGCGTTTCTAAATTTACATTTTTTTTTCCAATATTAATATTTTTCTGTACTTGTACAGATTCAGATCTATTGCCGCTTCGAGTATTTCTGGAATGAATAAAACAAATCCAGTCAGTATAAACTGATCTCCTACTTTTTATTATTCCACGTGTGAAGAGTTCGATTTCGGTGAACGTACACAAAGACACCAAATTTCAAAGATAAAAAAAATGTGGTTTCGGGTCGACCTTTTTTTTTTAAGTACAGAAGCCCATTTCTCTGTCCACCTCAAAAATACATTTTCGGGTATCTTTTACAATAATCCGCAGAGTAAAAACGCTCAAAAAACAAATATACGACAAATAAAAGTAACTTTAGGCGATAAAAGTTATTTTCTAACTTACCTGTGACATTTGTTTGTATTTTAAAACCGTTCCAACCGCTATTTATTAGAAATCAATAGTTTTGTCACACGAACACTTGAGAAGAAAAAAAAATGGCGATTGGGGGGGGTCGTAAGGACATAAGGCCGATACCGCCATTTTGTTTTACTGAAAATCCATGTAAAAAAAAACAAGAATTTTTTTTTACATCTAATAAAAACCCATTTATACTACGTAAAAATACAAACAAATGTCATAAGTAGACAAATATCTATTCTCGACGTAGTTCACCTTAACTTGTTTCATATTTATTTATTTTTACCCCGTTCTCGTTCGTTTTTTGGACCCCGTTCGCGACTCTGCTGAGTATTGTAAAAGATACCCACATTTTTAGTTGTCAAATTTTTTAACATATGTGAGAAGAATAAATCAATAATCTTTTCTTTTTTTTTTTTACTTTTAATAAAAAAATTTTTTAATATTTTTTTAAAAATTGCTTCAGCAAGCAACATTTTATTTTTATTAACATTTTTAAATTTTTTAAAGTAAGGGATAGGTTCGACTAAAAAACGTTAAAAAAAAAAACAGATGATATATATATATATATATATATATATATATATATATATATTAAGCAACAGGGAATTATTTTTCGAAGTTATTAATATAAACATGTACTCAGTGCTTTAAACAAAATTAGGGGATAGTGTCGTGAAAAATATAACACCTCCACAAAAACGGTTACCTACCGCTTCTAATAGCGAAAATTTTATCGAAATACGATAATTAGGGGTCAATTTTTTTTTAATTTCCATGTTTACTTCATTAGCCAGGTCCTTTTTTTTCATCCCTACCCATTGTATTTCTAAGTCTAAAAGACTTAACTAGAGCCGAGCTGTCGCTTATATCGGAACTAAGGCGGTAGTACTCGGCACGACAGCCCTTTTTTGCACAACAAGCATCCTGAATGTACAGTTGGAGGGTAACCCGACTATTACGAACCTGGACAGCTTCTGGAAACATCTTCCCCGACAAATCGTATGCACGTTTTAATGTTAATCGCAAAACATGGAAGCCATTTTGTCTGCATACGTCAACTCTGCTGGCAGACCGCTACGTAGCGTTGACTGGGTTCTATGATCCATCTCAGCACTAAATATACTAATACTAAACTACCAAAAATAATTTTAGAACACACTAATACTAAACTAGCCTAAAACAAATTTTTAAAAAACATAAAAACATTTTTAAAGTTCCATCAAAAAACGACATGCAGCCTGTTACAAAAGAACAATGACAAATTTACTTTTTTCTACTTTGTTTTTTTTAGTTCTTTTAGAGAATTTTTTTTTTTAATGTGAGTGCTCAAAAAAAATAAATAAATAAAACTAAGGAGATAAATTCAAATGGGCTATTTTCGAAGACATTAGATCCGAAAGAGTCTACCATTTCTTAACGACTAGCTTAGTTTGTTTTTCGTAATAGCGACAAGTCAAATTATCGTGCAAATTATTCTTATGCGCTCTTTCCATCTACTATTTCTGGGACTCGTGCTATTTACAAGATATCTAAAAATTAAATATCTAAAATTAAATGGGCTATCTTGAAGAGGTTAGCTCCAAAGGAGACGGCCATTTTCTAGTTTATTGAGTGTTCAAGAAATTTTTTTTTGTTTGTTTATTAAAGATTATCGTTTTTCAGTAACTTAAAATCCCTTAATCCTACGTTCAGGTGGCAACGCACCCCACCCTCAAAAAAATATATACTAGCTTGTATAAGGTACTCGCTGGCTTATTCGGTTCATTTGGACGGTTGTCATCTGGATTTCGAGTTTTAAGGGCGGAATGTTTTGTTTGCTTTGTTTCGGAAAAAATGAGTTTCAAAGATAGGATGAGGTTTTTATACTTGATCAGTCTGGAGTGTTGCGATATTCTGGCTTGTAATTTACTAAGAAACAATAAAATCAGTGTTTATTAAAAAATAAAATTGATTTACTCTACGAATTAGACATCATAATATAGAATATCGCCGAAGAAATTACCTTTTATTGTACGCACTAGGGACCATTTTGATTCGTCATCGCTACGAAAAAGCATACAAAAATAGTCAATAACAAATGGCAGCCTCTTTCAGAGCTAACTTCTTCAAGATAACCGTACAATTGCCCAGAGAGACGAGAAACCAACTGCCCTAGCGGCAAAAGGTGAACGTCTCCACGACAGGGTGAAGAAAAAAATCAAGTTTTAAGTTTGACTCACCGGGCGTCCATTTGTAGTAAGCTCTGGTATAATCCTCCTGTGAAATACTCGACTCACTCTTGCTGCTTGAACGAGAAAGTGTATGCACGTTCTAATGTTAATGGAAAAATATTGAAAATAATTCAACAAAAATTTTACTTTGTTGGTTGAAAAATAAAAGATTAAAAAATCTGTGTCTATCGAAGAGAAACAGCCAAACACGTCAGTTCGCTGGAGTTATCATAAATATTGTGAATAAATAGTCCATAATGCTTCACCGATAAAATAATTATGTATATTACTAATACTTACACAAATCAATCAATTTAAAACAATGTTTTTTCTACTGCATGAATAATGTTGTATATGGTTGCATTTAACCTACTATTTTATATATGTATGTGTTGGTTTTTTGTTGCTAATAAGCAACATAAAAACTAGACACTGCGAAATGGAACAAAATATTTTTAAAAATTGATGGGTGTACGAATAATTGCCTATTTTCCTTAATCTTGAAAAGACCAAGATTATAGGTAGGAGGAAAACAGTCAGCAGGAAGTGAGTTCCGCAAGCCCGCGGTTCTTGGAATAGGAAGCTGTATAACAATGAGGTATGAAAACAGCGAATTGATGGAGACTACTAGACAACGAGTCAAACGATCTGGAACAAAAGAATAATCTTGCTTTATTGCTTGGTTGTTTTACATTTAATGTTTTGACTGGTTAAAGGAAGGAGCGAGAAATGATGAAGGAGGTAAATCGATGAAGTAGCAGTAGCAGTATAAGAGAAGGAGAGTAAAAAAATGACGTAAATAAAGAAGAAAGCGAAATGGAAGAGGAGAGTAGTAGCAAGACGAGAAGTGGTTGGAGGAAGGAAATGGGAAGAGTAGAAGCAGCAGAAGCAGTAAACTTTGACCGGGCAGGTCACGGTTCGATTAGTAAAATATTAGAACTCTTATAATCACCAACAGGAGCAGTAAAGCGCCCCCTTCCCT
>OY744522.1:188036271-188083771 GCA_963556195.1 Sepiola atlantica
TCTTAACATAAGGTTTAGTATCATTATATCTTTATTTTAATCTTCAAAAGTAATGCTCCCGAATGTTATGATTGGCAATTTTACCAATCCTGGGACATGTATTGTGATATATATATTAAAAAAAATGAACTTTTCCAAATTTATACCTACCAGCTACCATGCGCGATTAAAGTTCAAATTTAAAAGAAACATTTACACCGTAAAGTGTGTGTGCGTGTGATCCTCCACTTGTTGTCTACGTCTCAATTCGATGCTTGGATCTCTATCATTGCTGCAAAAAAAACGATTCTCTCTCCAAACAAACCCGAAACTCCAGTTTAAAACCAGTAACGATGTTTAATTTTGCGAGAGGTTACGATGATACGTGTTTTCTTCTACTGAACAACAGACTTGCAAATCGATACAAAAATATCTTCTATTCGAACACAATCAGTCCGTCCGCTTGAGGTCCCAAAGCCCATCTGTCACTGAGACCGACATAAACCCAACTGACCTCTCTTTGTCACTCTGCTGGAATATATATCACTTGGACCAGAAAGGTCACTCGAGATTATCAGCTGTTAATCTATTGACATGATTGACCATGAATTCCGCCATCTGGTATGAACATTAATTTTGGAAAATTCCAACCAGGTCATAACTACAACATGGAACAACATGGAACCTCGTATCGAAAGGACAGTAATTTTTCAAAGAATTTTAGTGATTTAATTTCTCAACGTGAACTCCCATTTAAATTGGCAATGATTTTTTTAAAGTTGAGAAATTTAATTTTAGGTGGTCAAATTATTTCTTGGGTTGTCGCTTTTCTCTTAGCTTAGTATTTTTCCACTCGCAGGCCGTCTGTCTGTAGCATTAATCTATGCACCCCACTAAATATGCTTCCTTGCGAATGTTTATATAACTAGCAGAGCTACCCGGTTAGAGTGTTGGAATGGCATCATATGCAACATCATGGTGGGGAGAGTTTACTTTAACAGCAACCTTGATGCTGTCAGCTAGATATCTTACTCACCGAGCTATTACAAGATATATGTTAATAATCTTAAACTAACGCTAATAAATAGATTAATTTCATTGTGTAACATGTTTGAAAATTGTCAGTAGCTTCTTTAAGGGGCAGCCAGAGACGCAAAAATACTTCCATTGTGTTCACTTCCTAGTATGTCTTCGTTTTTAGGGACAGACATGCACAGACAGAAGAGTGTACTCCTCGATATATATATATTTCATTTAAATCAAAAAGAAAACAGTTTTCAGTGGAGGGGTTGTGCCCCCGGGGACCATCTTAATTTTATTAAAATTTGCTGAAATTTTGGGAATAGACATCATTTTTGATCATTTACCTATGATTTAAATCTCATTAAAATCTAAAGAAAAACAGTTTTCAGTGGGGGGAAGGGAACCTCCAGTGTTGAAGTGATATATTTTTTATATAGCCTATGACCTTAACTGAGAGGTCAGTAGTCCACATGCGAATTTTCAAGCAATTCTGTCCAGCGGTTTGGTGAACATAACACACAAAGATCAGTCGAACACACACAGAGTTACTATTTTATATATATATATATATATATATATATATATATATATATATATATATATATATATATATAGAGAGAGAGAGAGAGAGAGAGAGAGAGAGAGAGAGAGAGAGAGATGTTTAATTTTACTTCAGTCGAAGTTCTCAGTAACAAGGAGCCCATTCTAGGGGTTACTTGATCTCTATATGATATACATAGATATTCGAATATTCTATTAAAGTTCTCATTTACCTGTAAGACGTTCAGTTAGGGTTAGGGTTAGTAAAGAAGTTAAGAACATTCATTTCCTCTCCTTAATTATGTTATGGTATATCTTTCTTTTGGTCTCACCGGATTGCAGGAATTTATCCAGTCTGGTTGAGTATCCAGCTACGTGCTGTTATTTGATGTAACATCACTAGGAGAAGGTGCACCATTCCTCGTATAAGCCAGTGTATAGCTGTGTCGAGGGAATTTTATTTGGGCTACGAATACTATGTTATTTTGAATATTTAGTCAGGTTTTACTTATAGGGTGAAGTATCCGCATATCAAGTTTTCCTGACAAACCCTTGTACAGAAAGACCGAAAACACTCTAGGATTGTGTTTAGTAAGTTATTAAAACTCTTCCATATATGTGTGTGTAAACACGTAAATGTAGTTACACGGGCAAATGTCGATAGATGGATACATATATATTTATTTGAATACACACTTACATAATATTTCATTCATTTTATAGATGTACATTTATCAACTTAGTTTAGACAAGGCTGTGAACTCTGCCATCTTTGTTTGTCGATGACAAATCTAAAATAATTCTCAATGAATCTCAATGACATGACATTTTCAAGAAGTAAATTGTATACACTAAACACCAATGACTACAAGTAATATATAACAATATTTTCTCCCCAGATATACATACATATATACATACATATCACCGCACGTATATATATAACATTGAATTCTTCTCTACATTTTAAACTACTGACACCAATTTTTTTTTTTAAACTCCTTATTTTTAACACATTGAACTTCATTACTCTGCCTGGAAGCTGAAATCGGCAATAACCACTGATTCTGACCTATACCCTTCGTTTTGGACCCTCCTGACTGGATACTCCGTTTTTCACCTATTCGCATTTTCTGCGGATTTCTATGCATATAGACTACACGAACTTATCTAATTGCTATGAAATACTCAGCCTTTTCTGGACAACATCTGAACTTCTGAGTACCTTTTCCAAATTTCTTTACCTTAACAGCAATTTTGTTGGCATTGACTGTTCTAATCGTAGAATCCTTTTAGCCAAAAACGTGTTCTCTCTCTATATATATATATAGAGAGAGAGATGTATAAATTTTAAAAGTTTAAATGTTACCGATAATTACCGATTTGTTTTTGTTCTGATGAAAATAATTTTTCTTTGAAAATCTATGGATTAAGGATGATGAAACTCCTCGCTTTTGAACTTCTGATGATTTAATAAACATTGTATTTGTACAACTTTTATTTTCATAATTCATTTTCTGTGTGTGTGTGTGTGTGTGTGTGTGTGTGTGTGTGTGTGTGTGTGTGTGTGTGTGTGTGTGTGTGTGTGTGTGTGTGTGTGTGTGTGTGTGCGTGTGTTAGGTTCGGCATATTGGAGTCCTGGTGGTGTGGTGTGCATTACCTTAGTCTTCTCCAGATTCATAGTGTTCAAAAATAGTGCACGCCCTATAAAAGAACCCCTTTATCTCCTACATATCCTCCTCAGTTTCAGCAACGAAATCCGCATCATCGGCATAGAGTAGCTCTCACATAAGGGTTTTAAGGGTCTCGGACTTTGCATTAAATCGAGCGAGGTTCAAGATCCGGCCGGTGGTTCGGAAACGTATGAGAACACCGACATTACACTCCCTAAAAGCATATGATAGCATCATCGCAAAGTATATAAAGAACAGAATTCTTGCAAAGATGTAACCCTGTTTAAGATCAGTATCAATAGCTGGGAGGTGACGGTTGTGAAGTGGATATCGACACGGACTGAATACCTGGGTATTCCAAGTTCGAATCCAGTCGGTTCCACAGTAGCACTTTCACTTAGAGATGTTGGTAACCTTCTCGTTGTCCTTCCCGTAAGTACTCGATGTCTTTCCAGAAAGATTTCTAACTAGAAAAACATCGGGGGGAACTAATGCCAACACCAGCATCATCTGATTCACACGAAAGAAGAAGTATCAATAGCTATTAGTTCAGATAGTGTTACCGCCCAAGTGGAAGCGTGTTTCATGTGCGTATTAAGTTGTTTAAGCAGTCTGATGAATCCTGGTCAGAATCCAATTTTAGTGATGATTTCCTTTAGTGTTGCTTTATTGATAGTGTCAAAACATTTTGTCAGGTACACAGATACCTGAAAAAAACACCTGTTGTTCTAGCGCACTTTTGTTGAAGTCGGGTTGAATATATCATATCCATTGTGCCACGACTCGATCAAAAAACCGCTTTGGCCTTCCGGAATAAACGACGGGCATACCCAATTATTGATCAGAAGAGAGTCTTCTGCAGTGGTTTGTCCCTCCCAAAATATAAAACATCAATAGAGATGCCATCAAGAGTAGATGCCTCCCAGGTATTCATTTTTGTCATTGTACTATGAATATATACCAGGTGATCTATCATCACATGGTTGATACCCGTCTGTGATGACATCTTCATTTACCACTGACGCATTGTGGAAGAGATCCAGGAAATGCTCAGTCTACCGTTTTATAGTGCCAGTATACTATAGAAGTAATTCTCACGAAATGAATATAAATAAATATAAATTAAATAAATTAATAATATACAAATGTTGCCAACATCATAAGTGAAAGTTTTTCTGTAGAACGAACTGGATTCGAACTTGGCACACCCAGGTTGTCAGTCCTTGTCGTTAACCACCGTAAACTCCCTCTATAGAACTGAGTCTAACGAAATCAATATAAAATAAATTAATAATATAAACACCAAAACGTAATCGTATTGAGAATTTAAAAGTTCGTACAACGTACAGAATATTTTTGTTGAAATAAACTTAGCACGAGTCGGGCCCTTGCTGATTGTGTGAGTGTGGACGAATCATCTTGTTTGTATTTTTCTCCCACGAGCTGTTTTAAGTGATGCTTATTTAATGCTAGGAATATATGTGTTGTTCAAACTGCTATGCGTTGTCATATGTTATTGTAATGACGAGTTATTGAATACTGGACTGGTTATATTGATTTCTTATATAGGCATATAGTTATATGTGACAAAAGACTCCTAGCGGCTTGATACTAACGGATTTATTTCATGCTTTCGGTGGGAATATTGTAGGTCTTCTCATTGACTGAAATATATATTTTCATTTATTTTATTTCATTTAAATTTGGAGCCAATTTTGATACAAAAAAAAAGAAACTCATTTTATTTGTTTATTTTGTGTTCGCACAGTGAGATTGTATTTTTCTATGATTAGGTAAGTGAATAGGGGACAATTTTCTTTCCTTTTTAAAACAGTTATATTTAGCTGAGCCTCTAAACTGTAATCGTACACTCAAGTCATGACCTCTATCCACCAGACGCCATATCTTAACTAACATCCCGATTCAAAATGCTACGGATTCATGGCGTCAAAATACACGATTGTGGATAATTCTCTAAGTCAGTTCTTCAATACTTGTCGGCCATCATCAACGTCACAAATCGTTCCATCGACAATTCGTAGACTTTCTTCGGATTCCTTTGTTACTCACAGCAACATTAATATTCATGACTTCGTTTTCGGATGTTTATATTGACGTTGTCTGTTAGTTTGTTCTTCATTAATATATTCACCGCCGCAAAATGAAGTCTGACAAGGTTATATACGCAATTTGTCGATTCGATATCTCTTAACTTTGTCAAAGAATTTCGGTAATATTATGTAAGAATATTTGCGGCCATCAACTAAGAAACTATTTAAACGACTCGGGGTTAGATCTATTAATTCATATATTTTTTATTGTTATTGATTGAGAGGCATTTCGTGTATTAAGACAATTGGCCGGAAGAAAACACATTCAGAATACTTGTCTGTCTGTGTGTGTTGCATTGCGCAACTCTCGTAACAATGTGAATGATTGGCTGATAGTTCATGAGTGGATATTCGAAGTAAAAAATCTTGTATGAATTAAGCAATATTTACATGTGAATGATTTTAAATTTAGTAGTCAGTTCTCAACTGTCTGACTAATATAGCTACAAACAAATACACTGAAAAGAATATTAAAGAGTCTGTTTGTAAGAAAGCTGAACTGTGCCATTATATTCAGATTGCCAAGTCGATTATCTGAGTTATGATTGGCTGCTAGTTCATGAGTGGATAATCCATGATAAAAAATCTTGTTTGAATTAAGCAATATTTACATATAAACTATTGGAGCCCTTCATGCCGGTAAGTGTTAATTTAGTTTTACAAATCCAAAACTCTATATCTGACGATATTATCCCATTTTATTGCTTCCCCACGAGGGAAAATCTAAACAAGGTTGATTTTTAACGGAGAAAATTAAGCTCTTTAAAAAGGGGGAATTTCTACTAGGAACAAAATATTATGTATAATTCCGTCGGCATTCCTTCACGAATGAGAGCGTCTTAGGCGCTAGACAAAGCCATCATTTCACTGAAAGGAGGGGGTAATGCCTGAGAGAATGTTCCCCTAAGTATGAACTGATACTACATCTTGATCCTAGCTGAAAGACCGGAAACTATATTTTTGTTATGTTTTCACAAATATGAGAGACGCATGTTTTTTTCTGCCTGTGTGTCTATTAATTATTTAAAGCTATTAGACATAGAAACTTGAAATATTGTACAGGGTGGGCCAAACCAAGGGTCCTATCTTTAAATTTGAATAACTTGAATTTGAATAACTTCCACAAAATAAAAGTTAAACTCACCAAACTTTATGTGTGTGTAGACTGGTCCTTCCGAGATTTTTTGAAATAAACAAAACAAATTTTAGCCGAAAAACACTTCTTAAAACTAACAAAAACTAAAGTATTGTTTTTTACACTGTTTTGAGTTTTTTAAGCAAAAATAATGTTTTCTAAATGAGGGTACGTTCCTTAGGGCTAATACGGCTCATGCTTGCTTCGGAAGGGGTCCTTTACTTATTCTAAAAAAAAAAAGAAAAAAATCATTAAATAAAAAAGTTATGAATTTTTAAAAATAGGACCCTTTTTTTGCCCACCCTGTATAAGGTATCCCCTACCTCAGAAAGTTATCTTGCGGTGATAAAACCGACGATCGACACCTCTTGAGTACCTAGTCCTCAAAATGTGTTACGACTGATTCCAGACAAGAGGTTCTGAGACGGGTTTTGTGGTCGTCATTTGTAATACATCGTTTCACCGCCACGTGATTATTACACATAAGTTGATTACAAGTAAGTCAAGACAGTTTTCGAATAAGAAAATATGTTAATTTACGAGGTAAATTTAATATAAATTAACTGCAAATGTTAATGAATGTGTTACATGATAGATATTCAACTCGACAACCATATATTATTTAACCTCTGTTCTTCCATTATCAAATAATGATTCTAATACCTACATTTCCCACTTACAAAAAGAACAATATAAAAAATGTTAATAGTATTTTAAGACCTATGAACATACATCAACTATTTAAAAGAAATAGCATAATGTAGATAAGGTATTTTTACAGACTAAGAAAAATCTCGTTTTAATAAAATATACTTATTAATTGAAAAAGATCATCTCGGTAACGAAAAAGGCACGTACATTAAAGATCATCTCGGTAACGAAAAAGGCACGTACATTAAAGATCATCTCGGTAACGAAAAAGGCACGTACATTAAAGACTAGATATTAAAAGAAAATAAATTATTTTTTTAGTTCAATCGTACAATTTCGCGTTAAGCCACAATTATCAAAGAACATGTAGAGGTTGAGGGGTTAGAGATGCTTGTATTGGAGATCGCCATTTTGTAGTAGGTTACTGGCCTTGTTTTAAAGGATTTGGTTTCGTCGTTTTGTTTTACGTCATACTAACCTTTTTGGGGTTATTTCATTAGCAAAAGTTTTTATGCTTGAAGTTCTTTATATCTTCAAAGATTTATTTATGTGTTAGGTTTGGTTGTTTTTTAGTGGAAAATTGTTGTTTTTTTAGCTTTGCAGAACATAATTGAGTGTTGCAAAGGGAAAGGAAAAAACAAAAAACAATGTTTGGTGCATTGTAAGTCAGAAAGTTGGTATCTTCAGACAGCCTGATCTGGTAGCACCAGATGTTTGAAAGGATTAAAAAGGGGTTACCAAAGTTTCGGTTAAAATGGCAAACATCTTCTATATAATGTAAATCAACTTTATTACATAGTTTCATCAACACAGAATACGGTCGGAAAAGAGTTGGGTTTTTTTGGGTTTTTTTAAGGTCACCACTTACGAAGGTCTAAAAGCCACTCGAGGATAAGGCTTATAGAGTTTGACTCGAGGATAAGGCTTATAAGAGTTTGACTCGAGGATGAAGCTTATAAGAGTTTGACTCGAGGATGAAGCCTATAAGAGTTTGACTCGAGGATGAAGCCTATAAGAGTTTGACTCGAGGATGAAGCCTATAAGAGTTTGACTCGAGGATGAAGCCTATAAGAGTTTGACTCGAGGATGAAGCCTATAAGAGTTTGACTCGAGGATGAAGCCTATAAGAGTTTGACTCGAGGATGAAGCCTATAAGAGTTTGACTCGAGGATGAAGCCTATAAGAGTTTGACTCGAGGATGAAGCCTATAAGAGTTTGACTCGAGGATGAAGCCTATAAGAGTTTGACTCGAGGATGAAGCCTATAAGAGTTTGACTCGAGGATGAAGCCTATAAGAGTTTGACTCGAGGATGAAGCCTATAAGAGTTTGACTCGAGGATGAAGCCTATAAGAGTTTGACTCGAGGATGAAGCCTATAAGAGTTTGACTCGAGGATGAAGCCTATAAGAGTTTGACTCGAGGATGAAGCCTATAAGAGTTTGACTCGAGGATGAAGCCTATAAGAGTTTGACTCGAGGATGAAGCCTATAAGAGTTTGACTCGAGGATGAAGCCTATAAGAGTTTGACTCGAGGATGAAGCCTATAAGAGTTTGACTCGAGGATGAAGCCTATAAGAGTTTGACTCGAGGATGAAGCTTATAAGAGTTTGACTCGAGGATGAAGCCTATAAGAGTTTGACTCGAGGATGAAGCCTATAAGAGTTTGACTCGAGGATGAAGCCTATAAGAGTTTGACTCGAGGATGAAGCCTATAAGAGTTTGACTCAGGGATAAGGCTTATAGAGTTTGACTCGAGGATAAGGCTTATAGAGTTTGACTCGAGGATAAGGCTTATAGAGTTTGACTCGAGGATAAGGCTTATAGAGTTTGACTCGAGGATAAGGCTTATAGAGTTTGACTCGAGGATAAGGCTTATAGAGTTTGACTCGAGGATAAGGCTTATAGAGTTTGACTCGAGGATAAGGCTTATAGAGTTTGACTCTATGGTAAGGCTTAAATAGTTTTAATCGAGGATAAGGCTTATAGAGTTTGACTCGAGGATAAGGCTTATAGAGTTTGACTCGAGGATAAGGCTTATAGAGTTTGACTCGAGGATAAGGCTTTAAGAGTTTGACTCGAGGATAAGGCTTATAGAGTTTGACTCGAGGATAAGGCTTTAAGAGTTTGACTCGAGGATAAGGCTTATAGAGTTTGACTCTATGGTAAGGCTTATAGAGTTTGACTCAGGGATAAGGCTTATAGAGTTTGACTCGAGGATAAGGCTTTAAGAGTTTGACTCGAGGATAAAGCTTTAAGAGTTTGACTCGAGGATAAGGCTTATAGAGTTTGACTCGAGGATAAGGCTTTAAGAGTTTGACTCGAGGATAAGGCTTTAAGAGTTTGACTCTATGGTAAGGCTTAAAGAGTTTTAATCGAGGATAAGGCTTATAGAGTTTGACTCGAGGATAAGGCTTATAGAGTTTGACTCGAGGATAAGGCTTATAGAGTTTGACTCGAGAATAAGGCTTATAGAGTTTGACTCGAGGATAAGGAATATAGAGTTTGACTCGAGGATAAGGCTTTAAGAGTTTGACTCGAGGATAAGGCTTTAAGAGTTTGACTCGAGGATAAGGCTTTAAGAGTTTGCACCACTTGCTCCAGGTCGGAAGAGAGAGACAGACCGAAAGACAGAAAGAACCTGATCATTAATACTCTACGAGATTTTCCATAGATAGTTGTGTCATAAGCATAAATGTCGAGGAATGATCTTAAAATGTGGTTTGCGAGATCATTTATGAAGATCAGAAAGAGGGTTACCCAGAATAGAACCCTGAGGCACGCCGGTTGATACTGTGTGCACCAGACTTCTGTCCATCAACAACTACTTTTATAAATCTATCATCGAGAAAGGATTTGATGGTTGAGAGTACATTTTCAGATATCCATATATAGTTATGAACACAGGTTGGTTCAGTTAACATGTATGTACTATAGAAATGGAATTGAGTCCATGAGTTCTATCTCGTCTCGAAACGCCATTTCGAGAAACAAGAAACGCAGCAGACGACCAAAGGAACTGTTCATAAATGGACGCGAAATGGTTTGGGCGGAAATAGAAAAAACGCGCATGCGCAAAGTGTTTTAGTAGCCCGACGTACTACTACGCGAGTCTGGATATGCCAGTTTTATCTTACCGAATCTCGTACCAATCAATACGCGAGTGATAACATGTAAATTCAAAAGAAAATAGATCTTTATTATGTAACTGCTACAAAGAGTTTAAATGAGCGTTGTACATGTCCTGTTTTTAATAAAAGTTGCATATCCAATCAATTTCATAGAAAGATATATTTTTGATAAAAGAGGACCGCCCTAATTGTTAAAATTACACCAACATTTATAATATACATGTTTTTAGGTTTTCCATAAGATTGTTATATATTTTTCAGAGGTAAAGCAATGCATTACTTTAATTTCAAATTATTTCGTTCGGAATATAATTTTTTAATAACGAATATTAACAAAGGGAGAAGTATTCAAAATTGATTGGGCATTACGAGGCTGGTTTCAGAGATTCTCTAGTGATGACAGCCTTGAAGATGAAGAAGCTAAACGACGGCTAATGAACTTTGTTACACAATTGTTGAACAAAACCTACGTCAACTTGTCAGATAAATGTGTTGGGCTCTTTTAGAGGTGTCCGACCATCTAAAACAAATTGGTCATTTTTTTCATGAACGTCGTTCCAGACAAGACACTTAACCACTTGATGTAAGGAGCTAACAAGAACGAAAGATGATTATCGCAAAGACAGGAGATCTCTATTAACGCTAGACTTTAAAAAAGGCTATAGGTAGGAGGAAAACAGTCAACAGGAAAAGAGTTCCACGAGCCTGCTGTTCTTTGAAATAAGCTACTGGTATAGGAAGCTGTATTACAATGAGGTATCACGGCAGCGAATTGATCAAGACCACTAGACCAACTAGTCAAACGAGCTAGACCAAAGGAAGCAGGGAATAGATCAGACTATCTGACCAACACATGCCATAATAGTAGTTACAGAAAAGACTGAGACTAGCAACATCACGTCTGTGAGAGAGCTCGATAAATGTTTGTTTCTGGAATCGGTCATTATTTCCCGATCAGCTTAATACAGTGTCACCCCAAAGGTCTCCACTCATAGAATTGTTAATAACTTAACAATACTTTCTGCCATCCGACCATATTTGTTAGAAATAAATTTCAGCCTATGCCTGACTTGGCCACCAGGTTTCAGTTATAAATGTTCAACAGCATTTGTTTTATCGCCGTTTAATGATATAAGAGAACACTGGTGTTCGGCTAATCAATACGAGGTTTGATCATGAATGGGTTTCACAATAACTGAACCTTAACGCCCCCCCCCCCAAGATTTTATCAGTGAAATTATTTCTAAAAGAGTATGTGTATCAGTTATCAGTTGTGCACTTGTACGGGTTCCGGAAAGAAGACACGAAATCGGGATTAAGTGAAACAAGATATATTGAAGAAAGTATAAATACAGCATATCAAGAGAATGGTTGAACGTTTGTCTGACTGCCAGGATAAGACTGGGATAGTTCCATGTATTTACTTCCTTCCCACCGCAGGAAGATGTGGTACAAGGCCGGAAGGTGGGAGCAGAATGAGCACTTTTACCTCTGAAATATTACCTGGATAACCCTGTCGGCATTTCCCGGTCAGGGCGCTTCAGGCAGTAAGTAATTAACTTACTCCATCCTAAAAAGTGGAGGTAAGGGCTTGGAGGTGGACCTCCTAGAACAACCCAGGACTAATGCCTCAGCCCGACAGATAAAAAAAAACGAAATGGTCCAGTTCCCGTTGCGCTCGGGCGGATCCAGATATTTAATCGCTTCCCACAGCAGGAATATGTGATACAAGGTCGGAAAGTGGGGAGATCAAGCCAGCGCCCCTAAAGAAGGAGCACTCTGGCCTAGCAAAAATAGTCTGGGCAACCCCGTCAGCATTCCCCGGTCAGGGCGCTTCAGGCAGCAAGCAATAAACTTACCCCTCCCCAAAGAGGGAAGGCAAGGCCTGGGAGGGTGCACCTCCTAGGAAAACCTAGGACAATATACTACAGCCCGGCAGATAAAAGGCCACGTAATTGGCCCAGTTCCGGTCGGACTGATTGTCGAGAACGAATCCTCGACTGGTATTACCCCATCCCGACGTCCTCAATCAACCGAAGTTAATGAGAGACTGATCGGGCTGGGGCGGACCCAGGTATTTAATCGCTTCCCACAAAGCAATATGTGACACAAGGTCGGAAAGTGGGGAGATCAAGCCAGCCAGCGCCCCTAAAGAAGAAGCACTCTGGCCTATCAAAAATAGCCTGGGCAACTCCGTCGGCATTCCCCGGTAAGAGCGCCTCAGGCAGCAAGCAATAAACTTACCCCTCCCCAAAGAGGGAATGCAGTGCCTAGTCCATGCCGGACTGATTGTCGAGAACGAATCCTCGACTGGTATTACCCCATCCCGACGTCCTCAATCAACCGAAGTTAATGAGAGACTGAACAGGATGGGGTGTGAGCCCAGGTATTTAATCGCTTCCCACAAAGCAATATGTGACACAAGGTCGGAAAGTGGGGAGATCAAGCCAGCCAGCGCCCCTAAGGAAGGAGCACTCTGGCCTCCCCTAAAGAAGGAGCACTCTGGCCTATCAAAAATAGCCTGGGCAACCCCGTCGGCATTCCCCGGTAAGGGCGCCTCAGGCAACAAGCAATAAACTTACCCCTCCCCAAAGAGGGGAGGCAAGGCCTGGGAGGGTGCACCTCCTAGGAAAACCCAGGACAATATACCTCAGCCCGGCAGATAAAAGGCCAACTAAATGGCCCAGTTCCTGCCGGACTGATTGTCGAGAACGAATCCTCGACTGGTATTACCCCATCCCGACGTCCTCAATCAACCGAAGTTAATGAGAGACTGATCGGGCTGGGGCGGACCCAGGTATTTAATCGCTTCCCACAAAGCAATATGTGACACAAGGTCGGAAAGTGGGGAGATCAAGCCAGCCAGCGCCCCTAAAGAAGGAGCACTCTGGCCTATCAAAAATAGCCTGGGCAACCCCGTCGGCATTCCCCGGTAAGGGCGCCTCAGGCAACAAGCAATAAACTTACCCCTCCCCAAAGAGGGAAGGCAAGGCCTGGGATAGTGCACCTCCTAGGAAAACCCAGGACAATATACCTCAGCCCGGCAGATAAAAGGCGAACTAAATGGCCCAGTTCCTGCCGGACTGATTGTCGAGAACGAATCCTCGACTGGTATTACCCCATCCCGACGTCCTCAATCAACCGAAGTTAATGAGAGACTGATCGGGCTGGGGCGGACCCAGGTATTTAATCGCTTCCCACAAAGCAATATGTGACACAAGGTCGGAAAGTGGGGAGATCAAGCCAGCCAGCGCCCCTAAAGAAGAAGCACTCTGGCCTATCAAAAATAGCCTGGGCAACCCCGTCGGCATTCCCCGGTAAGGGCGCCTCAGGCAGCAAGCAATAAACTTACCCCTCCCCAAAGAGGGAATGCAGTGCCTAGTCCATGCCGGACTGATTGTCGAGAACGAATCCTCGACTGGTATTACCCCATCCCGACGTCCTCACTCAACCGAAGTCAATGAGAGACTGAACAGGATGGGGTGTGAGCCCAGGTATTTAATCGCTTCCCACAAAGCAATATGTGACACAAGGTCGGAAAGTGGGAAGATCAAGTCAGCCAGCGCCCCTAGAGAAGGAGCACTCTGGCCTATCAAAAATAGCCTGGGCAACCCCGTCGGCATTCCCCGGTAAGGGCGCCTCAGGCAGCAAGCAATAAACTTACCCCTCCCCAAAGACGGAAGGCAAGGCCTGGGAGGGTGCACCTCCTAGGAAAACCCAGGACAATATACCTCAGCCCGGCAGATAAAAGGCCAACTAAATGGCCATGTTCTTGCCGGACTGATTGTTGAGAACGAATCCTCGACTGGTATTACCCCATCCCGACGTCCTCAATCAACCGAAGTTAATGAGAGACTGAACAGGATGGGGTGTGAGCCCAGGTATTTAATCGCTTCCCACAAAGCAATATGTGACACAAGGTCGGAAAGTGGGGAGATCAAGCCAGCCAGCGCCCCTAAAGAAAGAGCACTCTGGCCTATCAAAAATAGTCTGGGCAACCCCGTCGGCATTCCCCGGTAAGGGCGCCTCAGGCAGCAAGCAATAAACTTACCCCTCCCCAAAGAGGGAAGGCAAGGCCTGGGAGGGTGCACCTCCTAGGAAAACCCAGGACAATATACCTCAGCCCGGCAGATAAAAAGCCAACTAAATGGCCCAGTTCCTGCCGGACTGATTGTCGAGAACGAATCCTCGACTGGTATTACCCCATCCCGACGTCCTCACTACACCGAAGTTAATGAGAGACTGAACAGGATGGGGTGTGAGCCCAGGAATTTAATCGCTTCCCACAAAGCAATATGTGACACAAGGTCGGAAAGTGGGGAGATCAAGCCAGCCAGCGCCCCTAAAGAAGGAGCACTCTGGCCTATCAAAAATAGCCTGGGAAATCCCGTCGGCATTCCCCGGTAAGGGCGCCTCAGGCAGCAAGCAATAAACTTACCCCTCCCCAAAGAGGGAATGCAAGGCCTGGGAGGGTGCACCTCCTAGGAAAACCCAGGACAATATACCTCAGTCCGGCAGATAAAAGGCCAAGTAAATGGCCCAGTTCCTGCCGGACTGATTGTCGAGAACGAATCCTCGACTGGTATTACCCCATCCCGACGTCCTCACTCAACCGAAGTTAATGAGAGACTGAACAGGATGGGGTGTGAGCCCAGGTATTTAATCGCTTCCCACAAAGCAATATGTGACACAAGGTCGGAAAGTGGGGAGATCAAGCCAGCCAGCGCCCCTAAAGAAGGAGCACTCTGGCCTATCAAAAATAGCCTGGGCAACCCCGTCGGCATTCCCCGGTAAGGGCGCCTCAGGCAGCAAGCAATAAACTTACCCCTCCCCAAAGAGGGAAGGCAAGGCCTGGGAGGGTGCACCTCCTAGGAAAACCCAGGACAATATACCTCAGCCCGGCAGATAAAAGGCCAACTAAATGGCCCAGTTCCTGCCGGACTGATTGTCGAGAACGAATCCTCGACTGGTATTACCCCATCCCGACGTCCTCACTCAACCGAAGTTAATGAGAGACTGAACAGGATGGGGTGTGAGCCCAGGTATTTAATCGCTTCCCACAAAGCAATGTGTGACACAAGGTCGGAAAGTGGGAAGATCAAGCCAGCCAGCGCCCCTAAAGAAGGAGCACTCTGGCCTATCAAAAATAGCCTGGGCAACCCCGTCGGCATTCCCCGGTAAGGGCGCCTCAGGCAACAAGCAATAAACTTACCCCTCCCCAAAGAGGGAAGGCAAGGCCTGGGAGGGTGCACCTCCTAGGAAAACCCAGGACAATATACCTCAGCCCGGCAGATAAAAAGCCAACTCAATGGCCCAGTTCCTGCCGGACTGATTGTCGAGAACGAATCCTCGACTGGTATTACCCCATCCCGACGTCCTCACTCAACCGAAGTTAATGAGAGACTGAACAGGATGGGGTGTGAGCCCAGGAATTTAATCGCTTCCCACAAAGCAATATGTGACACAAGGTCGGAAAGTGGGGAGATCAAGCCAGCCAGCGCCCTTAAAGAAGGAGCACTCTGGCCTATCAAAAATAGCCTGGGCAACCCCGTCGGCATTCCCCGGTAAGGGCGCCTCAGGCAGCAAGCAATAAACTTACCCCTCCCCAAAGAGGGAATGCAAGGCCTGGGAGGGTGCACCTCCTAGGAAAACCCAGGACAATATACCTCAGCCCGGCAGATAAAAGGCCACGTAAATGGCCCAGTTCCTGCCGGACTGATTGTCGAGAACGAATCCTCGACTGGTATTACCCCATCCCGACGTCCTCAATCAACCGAAGTTAAGGAGAGACTGAACAGGATGGGGTGTGAGCCCAACACCGAGAGGTATGTGCTTCTGGTATTTATAGTGACGCGGAAGAGTTCATCTAGTCCGTATAGGGGGTAGCATAACATTATCAAAACTATCCTCAGACTATTCTGTAACTGCTGAAATCAGGACAGTGTCAAGAAAACAAGTGTGTAATAGTTATTGACAATTTTTGCTCATTGTATCCAGGTGTGCTTATTAAACTTCTATAAGACACAAACTGTTGGACATTCATGACTGAAACCTGGTGGACAAGTCAGGCATAGACTGAAACTTATTTGTACCAAATATGGTTGGATTGCAGAAAGGATTGTGAATTTTATTAATTACGTATATAAACGAACATTGCATTTAACTTTGAATACGGTTATGCTACAGAATAACTGCTCTGCGAACTTTCCGATACCACCTTGGATTATTCAATTATATTAATCTTCATTCTACCTAATAGGGACGATGATAATGATTAGGATGCCCGTTTATAATGGCATCCGTTAACCTAAAACAGAGCAAGCAGAAGAAGCAACGGCTTTATTTTAATATCAGGCAAATTATTAAATCTCTCGTTTAATTGATTGATTGGATAATTATTCGATTATTTTATCAATTGATTAGCGTGAGATGATTATGCAATTTGCTTGGACTTGATTGCTGGCAAAGTTGATCTTGGAAAAATTAAAAACTTAAATAAAATTTGAAAATTAAGGAAATTAGAAAATGTCTCGGTAATTGTAAATTAGATAAAGCGCCCTTATTCCTGGAACTCGGGATTAGCGCCAGAAGCGTTTTTGGTATTGGTAGCTCGATTTGAATTTATCGAGTCACGTTCGAATCGACGCAAAGCTAACCGGTTGGAACAAGTTGTTAAAGTTTACAGCTATTTTATACTCTAGCTTTTACAGTATTTAGCAACTGTTTCCTGGTGTATCTTTCCCGGACACGGGGTCGCCATTTTTGTGTTGTGTTATCGCGAATAGCATATGGGTTTCGGAAGAAAGAAAAAAGGTGAAGAAACAGCCGGTTTTCCGTACATGCATATTCATTCTCAAATAAACAGTTTATCGAAAACCAACTACAAAGAGACTATGAAATATGTAAGGTAGTACTTAAAATGATATACAAAGGAGTATTGATTTACTCCTCTCCAGGAGTTAGGCACAAGGCCAGTTTTTATCTTACTCCCACAAGTAAGATGTGACCCAAAGTCGGGTCGGGAAAGTGAGGTTTAAAAATTGCCTGGGCAGATCCGTCGGCATTCCCCAGGCAGTATCAGGCAGTAAGCAATAAACTTACTCCTCCCCAACGAGGGAAGGCGAAGCCTGGGAGGGTGGACCTCCTAGAACTGCACAGGACAGACCCATAGACCGGCGTAAATCAAGACCCGAAGGCCAAGACAATACCAGGCTATGGGGTGCAGTATCCATCGGAACAGATACTACACTTTGATCTTAGCCAAAGCAAGAATGCATTAAAGTCCCAATATAATAAGAACCACATGTGTTGCCAGGATCATAAATAGAGAAAATATGCGTGATATCACTTATTTTGTCATGGGGTTCTGTTAATTCATGCGACTGCTATTCAAAAATACACTTAATTGGAGGCAGTGTCAAGGTTCGAAAGGCCATGCAAAGATGGCAGTTGATCGAACCACATCGGACAACATTGAAAGTCCAGCTAGAAAGAGTAAGTATGTCAGATACAAAAAATATATATAATTTGGATTATTCGAACGACTGTTCTCATCTTGAGTGTTAGTGAGCAGCAGTCCGAATAATCCAAATTATACAAATTATCAATCCTCATCTCAAACATTCAGAAACACAAAAAAATTAATAGAGAAAAGAATTGCTCTACATAAAATTTTGAGTTATATTAAGTAACTAGCAAGGGTACCCCGCATTTCCCGGGACTCTTCACCTCCCTGTTTTCCCCTCCCTCTCTGCTGGCAAAAGTGTAACAATCTCTCTCTTCCCCGGTGACCCCATCTCCCTGTTGCATTAAAGTCCCAATATAATAAGAAAGACATGTGTTGCCAGGATCATAGATAGAGAGTAAGAGTGTAAGATGTAGTCCTAACTTCCCCAAATATGTGGAACGAGTTTTGTTTAACGTTATTGGTATTGATAGATCGGTTAGAATTTATCGAGTCACGTCCAGATCGATTCGTGGCTAACATGCTAGAACAATTTTCAAAAGATTGTATAATGCAGATTTTCAAAGAAAAGTACACCTCAGTGTCTAAAATGTTTTAATGGGAAATGTAATTTTTAAACCAAACCGAAGAATATATCTTCTGATATCCAACCATATTTGTTATATATAAATATCAGTCTATGCCTGACTTGTTCACCAGGTTTCAGTTATAAATGTTCAACAGTCTTTGTTTTATCGCCGTTTAATTATATAAGAGGAAACTCTGGTGTTCGGCTAATCAATACGAGGTTTGATCATGAATGGGTTTCACAATCACTGAACATATTTTGCAGAAAACTTCAGCCAAAAAAATACCCTCGTCACCCCACTCCCACCCCTCCACCAACATTTTATTACTTACCCCAGGGGATAGAATTTATTTATATTATTAAGTATTTGCATAAAAATTGTCGTTTTCCTTAAGTTTTCTGTCTCCAAATAAACTCACACAGATAACTGTCCACTATTTCGCGATGCATTCCACAGTAGTCTTTATTCTGCATTTTGTACGGTGAGAGATTAGAGTTTCATCTATCTCAACTGACAATACCTAGACTAACCTTAATCCGAACCCGACGCATGTCTAGACCAGATTCACAAAGAAATAAGGGTTCATCGATCTCAACGTGAAGACCTGGACCCTAGCTGGAAGCATGTCTGTGTAATTTGTATTATTCAGACTACTGTTCTCATCTTGAGTGTTATTTTCACAACGTTTCGGCCGCTGTAACCTCCGGCCTTCTTCAGATGTATCTTTTTGAACTCAGGAATATTTCTGTCGAACTCGGGAATCTAGATGGAATTTCGAACGGAACCCTTTATTCAATCTACGGGTGTAGCATGATTTCGTTCCACCAGCCATGACTGGGAGATGTCTTCAGTAATTCGCAATTCTTCGTATCGCCCGCACCGAGGATTGAACCTTCAACCTTCAGATGACTATCACTTAGAACTGAATGTTACTTCATACTATATCCACTGCGCCACGGGTCTTTGTGTTCCTGTCACGTGTATCTTTTCTGGTACTACACTTCATCTTTTCTGTCGTCGTTTAGTGAAGAAGAACTCTTTCCAGGCTGAGGCAAGTTTTAGTTTTAGGTTTTGTCCCAATCAAAATTGCTCTTTTGGGGAAGCTGGATTTTCTCCAACATTAAAAATTCGCCTTCTGTCTAACTGCCCTCACGGAGAAGCAAATAACTGAGAACTTATATATACTATCCGGTAACCTTAAATAGTCCATAGCTCGCTAATCCCTAAATTTTCTTTATTTTCAAGCAAGTAGATTGAGATCTTCTTTGCGTGTCTTTGAAGCATGAGGTCGTACGATAGTTTGACACTTTTTTACACAGTCCTTTGCATTTTGTTGTAGTCTGCAATATCTTTCAAGCTGCACCAGTTGGGAAGTATAGGACAGACAAAGCATGTTGCATCGTATGGTTTTCCTTTCCACATTCACAGATATCACTTTTCCCCCTTTTCTTACTTTCTTTCTTACTTTCTTTTTTTCTTGTGAATAATTACTTTGTCTCTTTTTTGCCACGTTCTTTCTTTCTTTCTTTTTTTCTTGTGAATTATTACTTTGTCTCTTTTTTGCCACTTTCTTTCTTTTTTTCTTGTGAATTATTACTTTGTCTCTTTTTTGCCACTTTCTTTCTTTTTTTTCTTGTGAATTATTACTTTGTCTCTTTTTTGCCACTTTCTTTCTTTCTTTTTTTCTTGTGAATCAGTTGTTTAGCCCCATTTAGTCATAGTAATTTTTAGTTTACCATTTGGTGGTTGAGTGTTTTCCACTGGACCCAGTGTTCTTCCGAGTTGGGAAGGGGGACCTCGGAAAGAGGAATTCCAATATCAGTAAGATCGGGGGCCATTTTCTCGTCGTCTGATCCACAGCTGTAGTCTGGTCTCTTTCTGAGATATTAGTGGTTCGACACGGCTCAGGAAGCTTGCCCTTGACTTCAATCGTAGGGCCGTTGGTTCACGTCCATGACGGAGATGGCGTTCATCAATGCTAGCCATTCTGATATCTACTCTACTTGTAACTTTCCTTCTCACACTTGCAGGTGCAATACCCGTGAGGAGATGCAGGTTTTTCAGGTTGGCAAGATTTAGGCAGCCAGCGGCAGGTGTTGTTAACTGCTGGGTGTAATTTTTTCGCATGCGGTGTATCTCTCCTAAACCGGACAATTATACTCCACATAGGAATAGCAGAGGGTCAAGATAGTACGTCTTTGTGCGTCTCCCAACTTTGAGTTGATCAGTTTCCGTGGGATGTTGTTCCAGCATCTGCAGACTAAGATATAAAGGAGTCAATTTTAGAGTAAACCCAAATCATATATTATTAAAAATATAACACATTAACAATAATCTGTTAGAAAAAATACCAATGATAAACTTTCATGAATGAAGATGCTAATAATTTAACAAAATATTAATTAAAATATAGTAAATTGACAAGATATCGTTGTAACCTCCCCTTCATCGAAATAAAATTGAATAACTCAATAATTGTTAAAAGTTACAAAATTGCTTCCCTTGGGACTAATCCTAGCAAAGAATTATCTAGCTCCTGGCATGCTAATTGATACTTCTGTTTTGTTTCTTCAGTTTACGTGTTCTCATGCCTGTTAATTTTGAACGTAAGGACTCATTGACAGCTTCTATATTGTCTTCGTTGTCCTCAGTGCTACTTTAATGTATAACATTACTACATAAATCTTTTTCTATGTGTTTTTTTCTGTTCGTTCTTTCTTTTGGTTCCTTTCTCTGTTTATTCTTTCTTTTTTTTTGGTTCCTTTTCCTCTTTTTTATTTGCTAAAATCATCTGTTCTCTTTCTCTTTATACTCTTCTAGATTTCTTCTTTTTTTATTCGTTATTTCTTTGTGTCTTTCTCCTTTATTTCAATCCTTTTTTTGGGGGGTTCTTTTCCACCTTTTTTTTCTCTATTTGCTACTAACATATTTTTTTTTCTACAATATTTATTCGGGTGTTCTTTCTTTCTTTCTTTCTTTGTCTAATTCGCTCATTACTCGTTCGCTCATTACATTTATACCCGTAGGTTGTTCTTTCAAAAATTTACAAAGCGCCATCTATTCGCCGCCAGCAATATCCCCCTCTTAAAGACACTTCACCCTCTTTACCAATCAACAAACGGCGACCCATAATTTCTATCTAATCGAATTCAGGCATTGCCTATCCTACCACACTTCCATCCGCCAACCCACCACACTCTCTTCGTCCAATCAGCATTCCACAGCGCCCATCTCACAAAATGGACGTGCCTTTCCGCCCGCCCAGAAACTAATGACTATTGATCGGGACTCTCTTGGATGTTTCAACCGAACGGTGTCCAAAGGAAAACTAAATTCATCCGATGTTTCCTAGCAGAAATTAGTTGCTGGTTTGTTGCAATTAAAGCTTTTCAAACGTTTTTGAACAATATTAAATGAACAATTCAGAAGAGACGTTGTTAGTCTTTCGCTACTCTTCTAAGTTATTTCAAAGTGCTCGACTGAGCTTTAATCTCTGGTTGCTCCTCAGAAAACATTCACAGCTACAACTCGTCTTCTAACACTACTTTCTTTATCAGTGTATCTAATATCAAACGGACTTTTCCATGAACGAAGCTTCTCTCCAAACATTTCACATCTAAGTACACGTTTCCATAAGGTTGATTGCTTCCCCGAGGGCGAGAACATGGTCATCTTGAAAGATGTGTTTGGTTAATTAATTCCTATTTCAATCACGTAAATTATTTAGTATTGAAAAATACATAGAATGCCAGCTTTCAGTATTCAAACGGTGTGCCGGGTTATTTTTCTTCCTTTCACTAACAACAGTGACGACGTTCGCTCTAAATATCAGCAGCAGTAGTAGTTCTCCCATTCTTCCTTTCACCAACAACAGTGACGACGTTCGCTCTTAATATCAGCAGCAGTAGTAGTTCTTTCTTTTCACCAACAACAGTGATGACGTTCGTTCTTAATATCAGCAGCAGTAGTAATTCTCCTTTCACCAACAACAGTGACGACGTTCGCTCTTAATTTCAGAAGCAGTTCTTCTTTCTTCCTTTCCCCAGCAATAGTGATGACGTTCGCCCGTAATATCAGCAGCAGTTCTCCTTTCTTCTCTTCATCGACAACACCAGACGTTCTCTTTTAGCATCAGTAGGAGTCCTCGTTCTTTCTCTTCACAAACAAACGAGACGTTCGCTCTTAGTGTTCTCCTTTCTTCTTTTCACCAAAAGCAGTCCAAAAACAAGAGATAAACGACACCCGACATCCAAAACACATCTTTAAAGGCAATGTCAATAAATACTTTTATTCATTCCATTCATTTTTCATTCTCTCATAATATTCATTATCATTTAACTTATAATGTATCCATCCTTTTTACTCGTATCCTTGGGTGGCTTTTAGTCTTTATACGTGGTGACTCATTAATAAAAAGAAAACATCAATATTTGAGCTTGATCAGGAACTTGAAAATATTTTTTTTAATATTCAAATTCAGGCATAAGACAAAAATTATCCTACCCAACGTGCCCCGTCTGAGGAGCTTACTATCTCCGATATTAAAAACCGATCTTGTGTCTAACATTTTATTTTTTTCTCAACAATAGCAAAAAGGGATAAAGATTCGAGATATGCTTACTGATTAATAATATTAGATAACCCCATAAGTTCTGTCTGGATTTTAATTTTCTGAAAATTTAATAGTAAATGGTAATATCTAATGGAACTAAATTGGACATATTTAACCATGTTAAATTTTATTTTCCAGAAAAAAGTAATTAAAATATCACTGACGAAAGCCCTTAAAAATATGATATTATCCAAGAGCATTTGAGGCACATCATTTTTTTTTTGTTTTAAAAAGCTAACTCTACAGCTGAAGCTATTCGAAATATTCACACAATTTATAGTGAAGAATTCCTGAATGAAAGAACGTACAGAAGATGGTTTACCAAATTCAGAAATAGAAATTCCTCCCTTGAAGATGAAGAACGATCGGGCGTTCAGTTGAGTTAGATGATGGTTTTGTTTGGTTGTTTTGTTTTACGGCATATCAACCATTTTCGGGTTATTTAATGCTGAATCCGGTCATTTTGGTAAAATTTGGTTGTTTCGTTTTATGACATATCAACCATTTTCAGGTTATTTAATGCTGAATCCGGTCATTTTAGTGACGGTTTTTATGCTTCAAGTTTTTTATACGTTTAGGTATTTATTCATGGTGTTTGGTTGAGTGAAAGGGTGAAGGTGAAAGAAGGGGAAGAGAGAGAGAGAGGGCGAAGGAAGAGAGAGGGGAAGGAAGAGAGAGGGGGAAGGAAGAGAGAGAGGGGAATAAGAGAGAGAGGGGGGAGGAAGAGAGAGAGGGGGGAGGAAGAGAGAGAAAGGGGGAAGGAAGAGAGAGAAAGGTGGAAGAAAGAGAGAGGGGAGGAAGGAAGAGAGAGGGGAGGAAGGAAGAGAGAGAATGGAAGGAAAAGAGAGAGGGTGGGAGAGAGAGAGAGGGTGGGAGAGAGAGAGGGGTGAGAGAGAGAGAAGGGTGAGAGAGAGAGGGGTGGGAGAGAGAGAGGGGGGGAAGAAGAGAGAGGGAGAAGGAAGAGAGAGGGGGAAGGAAGAGAGAGGGGGAGGAAGAGAGAGACGGGGGCGGAAGAGAGAGAGGGGGGCGGAAGAGAGAGAGGGGGACGGAAGAGAGAGAGGGGGACGGAAGAGAGAGAGGGGGAAGGAAGAGAGAGAGGGGGAAGGAAGAGAGAGAGGGGGAAGGAAGAGAGACGGGAAAGAAGAGGGGAGGGGAAAAGAGGGAAGGGGAAAAGAGGGGAGGGAAATTGTTGTTTTTTGTTTTGGATTTTGCAGAACATGATTGAGTTTAGCAAAAAAAAACCAATAAAACATCAATGTTTGGTGCATTTTGAGTCAAGAAGTCAATAACCTCAGACAGCCTGATTTGGTAGCGCCAGTAGGTTCTATTTAACTTATAGATGGGGCCCTTACAGGTACTACCACTCCGGGCCAGAGTGGACCTGAGAGCAATGGAAACTAAGATACAACTCCATATCATCCACAGCTCCCAAATGGAGGCCTCACCACTGGATGTCTTTTAAGGTCATACCCAGGTCCATTGTGCATACCTAGAACCTGAGTTGGATGAAGAATTCTTTTTGTCATCACTTAATGAAATCTCTTCAGTATCAGATAAAGAATTAGCAATGAAGCTTTCCTCAAACCATACAACCGTTTATCGTTATCTTCAACAACTTGGAAACGTTTCTAAGCTTGGAATATGGGTAAATTGTTTTCTTCAGATTTACTGTTGTGTCCATACAATTCGTGAGATACCCATTTTCCAAGCTTATGTTTATGATTCAAAAACTAATTACCGTTAGGGAGGTACGAACTAACAATTTCCTGCAGCTACGTATAAAATCGTGATATGTGTTCAACTAATCGTATACAAGTAATCGTTAATAATAGTCATTGTGCTTGGATATTATTAAATGGGCCAAAATGGATTAATTTATAAAGTGGAGTTAAAGTTGATAAAGATGTTACTAAACTATTGACTGAGAAGGCATAGAAAATGTATAAAATTAAATTCCTTTTATTTGTGGTACAACAGTGAAATCATAATTATAAACAGGAACGGCTGGAAGTCTTCACATCGCGAAAAGTTATTTTGAGCATATCTCTCTGTGAAGATATAAAGGAATGTGTCCTTTCAAAGATTTGCCATCTTCGCGGTAGGTAGTCGTGGAGCAGGCTGTGTTTTTTTCGATACTATTCTATTATCTAGTGTAAATAGTCCACTAACATGTATCGCTACGCCGAAATTTTAATTGATTTACACTTCATTAAATTAACCACTGCAACATAGTTCTTAACCAAACGATCACAAAGCGAATACAATAAAATACACTTTAACAACAAATAATCAAAGCAAAAGAACTCTCTAGAGGATGACTGTTAGGCTAGTATAATTTTGTTACGGTGCAATTTTTTGGAGCTTATGTATGTTATTTTTATTATATTAGTAGTAGTAGTAGTAGTAGTAGTAGTAGTAGTAGTAGTAGTAGTTGCATATGATACACTAGGTGCCTTAGTGCAAAATTTGGTGCAATTTTGACCAATAATATAGGAGACTATAATTGTCTATTATTATTATTATTAGTAGTAGTAGTAGTAGTAGTAGTAGTAGTAGTAGTAGTAGTAGTAGTAGTAATTGTATTAGTGGTAGTATAAATAGACCTATGTAATACACAAAATGGTTTCGTGCCAAATTCGATGCACGTCTGACCAATAGTTTTGGAGCCTATATCTGTTTATTATTAATTATTACTATTATTATTATTACATTTAGTAGATGTTCTGTGCTGTACGACCAGTTCAGCTAAATCTGAATAGAGACCAGAAGCCAGAGAGTTAATATATAAACAGGCTGATCTGTTCTATATAGCCGAGATGGGCAAATCCATTCTCTGGCTTCATTTTAGTGTATAAATATTGCTTTATTCAAGCAAGGATATGTCTGCCAACTGGACACCAACTGGAGCCTTATGTCGGTCTGTATCATTTTGATTTTTCAATTATTATTATAAGTAGTAGTAGAATGTTTGCTATTCTATGCCACAGAGTAGAAAATACTAGTTCAGCTGTTTAAACTGTCGGCACTTGTCCAGATAAGGACCCAAGCTAAAATCGACTTGGCGTCGGTAGTTTCCGGAGGTTTACGTAGACGGCCGAAAAATGCATTCGCGCTTATCCAATCACAATGCAAGAAAATAAGTAGACGACAAGTTAACATTTTAATTGGTTGAATTGTGAAATTCACTAATTGGAAATAAAAATTGATAAAAGCGATATTGAATTTGGTACTTATGCAGATTAGGACTCACGCAAAAATCGATTGGCGTCGGTTAGGATTAGTGTTAGCTTGATCCTAATCTGCATAAGTTAGGGTTAGCGTTAGCTTTGGTCCTAATCTGCATAAGTTAGGATTAGTGTTAGCGTTAGCTTGGGTCCTAATCCGCATAAGTACGATTAATTTTAACGCACCCTAACTCTAACCCTAACACCGTTTTAACACTTTTTCAGTTATATTTTTCTTTTTAAGAAATGTTACGTGTAAAAAAAACAGCATTTTGTTCACGTTATACATCCAGCCTTGTTTTGAATTTTTGGGATGCAGGCAACCGACTTTTTATTCGGCATTATTAGCCGTTTACGTAAACATCCAAAAACTACCGACGCCAAGTCGATTTTAGCTTGGATCCTAATCTGGACAAGTACCAAATTGTCTACTATGTCAACATTAACGTACAATTTAATCTATCAGTTTGACCAAGAATTTGAGTCATATCAGCTAATTACGCCATTATGAAAGTCTTACCATGTGTTATGTTACATTAGTAAAATACGTTAAAAGTGATATTAATGTATCCCGATAAAATAGGCAACTTTTATCAAATGGATTAGTAAGTTTTGCAAAGATAAAAGTGTATTTTCAGAGTTTTGAAAAATACACTTTTACACTTCTGACTTTACCATAGAGTACAAGAAGATTTTAGGCATAACGCAAACATATTATAATGTAGATTTACTGTATGTTCCCTTTCCATGCGCGACATAGCACGTACAGTTACTCATAACATTATACAGCTGATAATAGAGCATCCGCTCTTAGCACTACCAAAGAGTTAGGATTCCTGTACTACCCGTCGGAAACAGAAACTAGACAAGCTGTCTAACCTGTACCCTCAACCTGTCAGAATAAGAGACCCAGGCTAGTCATGTGAGACTTAGTGACAAAGAATTTTCCCCATGTTTCCCAGATAGAGAGACTAAGACTTACCATGTGTTATGTTACACTGAAATACATTACTAAAATACGTTAAAAGTGATATTAATCTATCAAATCGATCAATAAGTTTTTCAAAGATTAAAGTATTTTCAGAGTTTTGAAAAATACACTTTTAAATTTCTGACTTTAGCATCGAGTACAAGAAGCTTTTAGACATAACGCAAACACATTATAACGTAGATTTATTTGATTTATCGAGAACAATAAAATAATTTATTAAATGCACTTTTACTTTTATTTTCTTAACTGCCCAATTTTAATTTAACAAACTTATGTTTGCGTGTAACATAAATGATGGCAGAACTTACGATTATTTAAATATTTAAATTAATTTCCTTTAAAAATACGGCAAAATTTTGCAGAAAATATTTGTTGATTTTCAACTTACATAACGCATTATTTGTTATAATTCGTTATCTTAACATTTTACTGTAGTTTGACTAGACATCCAAACGTCTTTATACATTCGAAAATATTTTAACTAATCAGAAAAGCGAATTCTAAAATGGCTAACGGTTTTTTTACGAATTTATATGGATTTGGTTCGGTTGTTGATTGGGGTACGAAATGGCTTGTTTCGTTTAATCCTGTTGAGACTCAGACCGTGTCTTTTGATCTAAGGCGTGTCCATTTTCTTCTTGAGATTCTCATGGATGGCTCTGCTGTTAAGGAGAAATCGACTCTTAAACTTCTTGGTCTTTCTTTCTCATCAAATCTTTCTTGGAGTTCATACATTAGGTCCATTGCTCTTTCTGCTTTTCGTAAAGTCAGCTCCAAACACTTTCTCACACCTGAAGCTATTCTCTATCTCTATAAATCTACTATCAGTCCATGTATGGAGTACTGTTGTCATATTTGGGTTGGTGAATCTCTCTCACAGACGTGATGTTGCTAGTCTCAGTTTTTTCTATAAATACTATTATGGCATGTGTTTTTTTAGAATTATCTGATCTATTCCCTGCTTCCTTGGTTCCAATTTGTTTGACTCGTTGGTCTAGTGATCTTTATCACTTCGCTGTTGTTATACCTCATTGTAATACACCTTTCCTATTCCATTCTTTTTAAGAACTGCAGGCTTGTGGAACTCTCTTCCTCCTGATACTTTTCCTCCTACGTATAGCCTTGGTATTTTCAAGACTGAAGTTAATAGGTATCTCCTGTCTTTTGATAATCATATTTCGTTCGTGTTGGCTCCCTACATCAAGTGGCGTCATACTTTGTCTGGGGCGATTTCCATATAAAAAGATTGGCGTCACTTGTTTATTAGTGAACAAATCATTAATATCTAATGTGTGATAAAAAAAACAGTGAGCAATAATAAGATATATGAATAAAAAACGCTTGAAGTGCACAGTCACGTCCGCGGGTATTGTTTTTCCTTTTGGTTTCATTTTTTATGTTTGATACAAGCCCCTCAGACTTTAGATCCTCGGTTATACTGTGAAACTGCACTAAGGTGTTACAGCTAACTGCATTTTATTATCATATATATATATATATATATATATATATATATATTCTTTTTTTTTTCTTTGTTGGTGGTAGATCCTTGAATCTTATCAGCTAGAATCTCATTGGATGTTTTGCTCCACTTTTAAAACTTTGAGTAGTGGTAACAAACCAATAGCACCTTCGTTTGTGTTGGGCTTTTAAGCCTCTTATGTTTCTTTATTTTGTTGCTGTATTTGATGGAGATAGGGGGCCAGGACCTTTTGTTTCAAGGTCTGATGGCTGACCCAAGTTGGCCTCTGTATTAGCTGGATCACCATTTCCAGAGGCATGGTATCTAGTAGGCATTCAAGTCCTGTGTGATAAAGAGTGAGGGTGTCATTTAGAACAAAACAAATTTATCATAGAACCTTCAAGAAAAATTGCTGTGACTTGAGCCCTTAACTTTCTTAAGAGGACTCTTTTGATCCGTTGTATTTCTGTAGATTTTGAGCCGTTCGTTGTTGTGTGGTCTTTAGTTAGCAGACACAAGATATAAAAAGAAAACACGTACAATTATTATCTTTTAGGTCTTAAAATGTATTACTTATTCTCAGTTAATTGATGTTCTAATGAATGAACTGCTATTGGTATCTCTGCAAAGACTTGTGTATGTTTAAAAGCATATGTGTGTTTCTGTATATGCTGTCATCAGCGATGTACGTAAATGTGTCTGTTGGTATTCTTCTCATTCTGTCTCTCGTCTCTTGCTATATTTATCTATATCAATTCCTTTTGTTTACGTAACGATTAACATAAATAAACATTCGCATTACCTTTGTTTCTAACTAACGATATTTTCTGGTCGTAACTATACAAACACACTTTGGAATTTCTTTGTCCAACAAATCCTAATAAACTATTCTGTCCGTTCACTTTTAAATAATTTTTAACAAAATCATGTTACTTTTAATATTATAGTTCTTCACCAAATCCTAGAAAATATATTCTATCGATTGTTCAAGACTGACGCCATAAATATTCCTAGCACAATTCCGTTTCAATATATTAACAAAATGATTTGTCTTATTCAATTAGTTTCGAGTCTTGTGCATTTCATCAATAAACCTTATGACTAGTTTATAAGTTTTCCATCCTTGCGTGTCAAATAGTTACGTATGCATATATATATATATATATATATATATATATATATATATATATATATATATATATATATAAGTCAGGTTCATTTTATATTCCAATAACCATGTTTTATTTTTTTTTCACATTTCCAAAAAACATAATTTCTGTGAGATGTACATTTTGCGCTCCATTTCATTTGCCGTGAACCAAACAACATATATATATATATATATATATATATAATTTTTTTAGATATTTTTCGTTCTTTTTTTTTAAGCATTGAATGAAAATGTAATAAAATGACGTAAGAAGCCCTTTTAACAATGCGTGAAAGATTTTTTTCTTTTTTTTCTTTTTTTCCAATTTATTTCGAAGGATACAACCTTCATCATCAGAGATGTATTTTTTTTTATATAAAATAAACAAACTTTACTTTTGTTTATAAGTAGAACGTCGTGATGGTGTGACGCTCTCCGCCAAGATGGAATGGGCGAAAGTGAAATATATATATATATATATATATATATATATATATATATAGGGTAATATTCTAAACTAATTGACGGGTCGTTATGAATTTTGGAATATATATTCAAGATAACACGGTGATTAACATGGGCACATTATGTTTTTGTAAACTTTTCAATTTAGCGGGTGCGCAAACCCAAACTCGCCCCCACCCTAAACAACTTTTAAAATAACTTAGATACAAACAATCGAATAGAGATAAGAATTGCTCTTCAAATTTTGATTTATTTTAAACAATACATTTTTAAAAGAATTGGTTCACGCGCGTGAACTTGAACGTCAATAATATATATATATTCTAGGTAAAATTCTAAACTATTGAATTTATTATGAATTATGGAATATTTATTCTAGGCAATAGGGTGAGTAACATGAACACATTATATTTTTGTAAACATTTATCATTTAGGGGCTGCCACCGAAAACGTTACCAAAGGGAGTAAAAAGGGAGTGAAAGCCCTTCGAGAAATTTCAGATACCTCCGATTTTTTGTACGTTTTTAACACTAGGTATTTGATATCAGTTAATACTCGCTAAATTTCAGTATATTTACAGTATTTAAAAGGGGGTTTAAGGGGCATAATATGGGTACAACCTTCCATTTTAAATTTTAAACATTTCACATTTGAATTGAATTATATCAATAGTCATTAGACACTAATTAAGCAAGATTCCCTGAATTTTAATTTCTTTTTTTTAATCCTTTAAGCTTAAGTCTTAAATTTGAGACATATTTTAGAAGTCAAATGAAATAATAGATTTTTTATGTACGGGTTAGGGTTAGTGTTAGAGTTAATTTTTTTATGTGCGAGTCACTCGAAAAGAAGGGTTAATGAGTTTCTCAGGTGGGCAGTGCGACAACGCCGTGAGGATTGATAACGATGGGTGATTGTCAAAGACGTATCCTCGACTCTTACGAACAACAACTACTCAAGCCGTGCCAGATAGGTAGATTATGTCGCCTGCGTCAATCCATAGTTGTGTTTAGTTTTATGGAGATTGAAGACATTGCCATACAAAGTTGAATTGTTCTTGTTTTTTTGTATTGTCAGTTTCGGCATTTGATCATCAACGTGCAAATCCATCCATCCAAATGTTAAACCATCATTAATCTCCTCATCGCGCACCAAAAAAAAGTTGATGCAGCCCATTTAGCGGATATTTTTGTTCTCGGCATGACTATCCATTGTTTACAATATGAATAAAATAACTCGCAAGATGCACGATAACGTAGGTGAAAATTACGCCCACTTCCTCCGAAAGTCACTAAAAGTGAATTTTAAAATATCAAACGATCTTTACGAATTTATATGGACTGGCGTTTTTTTCTTTTCATTATTATATACAAAACATGAATAAATAATGTAGAACAAAATATAATTGTCCATTAGTTAATAAATAATTAACAAATAATTTATATAGAAGACAGCGGGTAATAGTATTAAAACAAGACAATTAAATACCAGATACTAATAAAAAAAAAATGAAAACGGATAGGTTTTTTTTATTTCAAGAAAGCGGGACCTAGCTCCTCAAAAATGGCAACTCTAGATTGAAATAAAAATTTAAATTTCCTTAGTCTAGAGGCAAAAATGCCCCCACTCAATACTATAGTCACAAATGTTTCACGACTACACAAGATATGAAGACCATGGAAAAATACGTAAATTTTGATGAATAAGTATGGTGTAGAACCATGTTGCCCCACTCGACGACCGTTGTGTGTCCGTGACCTTTGTCTTTTGTTCATCGTCTATCCACTGACGAATCGGCGAAGGCACAGCACTGGTCCACAAGTTAAATAAAAGAAACACAACTCTCGAGAAAGAACAAAAACACATACGTTGTGTATAATTTAGTTGGAACTATGAGTGTGTCTGACACCGTCGCGGACTGTCGAGACTCCCATTGTCGTTGCTCAAGTCGTCATCTCATCTCATCGTTTTTCGGTCCGATCCACACTCTGTTGAGGGTCGATCCCTAACTGCCCGGCTTCTCTCCGAAACCCAAACTCGTTAACTTTTTGTCATAAACCTTACTGTCGTCAAACTGTCGTAAAACTAACCTACCCCACTGTCGCAAAACGCCGTCACCCCCAAATGTCGTGTCCAGTATTTTTTCTGAGTCACCTGTCCTGAACAATAGAAACTGACCACTCCCGCATTTTCTTTTGTCTCTGTCGATGAGTCACTTCCTATCCTCGCGGCCTCCATTGTATCACAATGGTATGACTTTTTTATCGGCTCGATTCTGTTGTTGGCATTAGTTTACCCAGTTCTTTCGAGAATCAGGTACTCACAGGAGGGAGCACATAAAGGTTGGCAATATGCATAGTGAAAGTGATTCTATGGAAACGACATAATTCAAACTTAGCAGGCCCATCTTGTTCCTATTTACTTGCCGCCCCCACAAGGGCAGTTTTTAATGTAAGAAAAATCCAACTCCCCCAAAAGTGGCACTCTGGATTGGAACAAAATAATAAAAATTACCTCAGTCTAGAATGATTTCTCATTCACTGACTGGGGACAGAAAAGATAAAGTGCAGTATCAGAACGGATACTACACTTTGCTCCTAGCAAAAACGCCACGAATTGTCATTTCAAATCTAACAGCCCAGCTCGTCATTTGGCATCGGTATCAACTTCACCACCGACACCATCACAAATCGTGGCAGGACTGCTTTAGATGTCAGCCAATACTTCCTGACACAAATTCCCATCAATAAATTTATCGCAAGATCAAGCAGATCAGAGAAAATTGATCTTTACGAACTGCAATCAAGATTTCATGTAGTTTACTTGAAAATCACTTAGCATCGAAGACGTTTCGCCATTTTATCTTTTCATGGTCAATTCTGGCTTTTCTAACTGTCAGAAGTAAATGCGTCGTGTGTCGTATGGGTTTATAAGTTACGAGAGTAAACAAGTGAACTGAACAAGATCTACAACTTATACAAGTTTATTTGCATGACTCAAAAACTTATATAGTATTGTATTTTCATTTACATCCGAGATGTTCCTTTCGATCTTGTTAGATCCTCACGACCATCTCCAACAAAGAAAGCAGTGGCTCTGTATTTCATTTTACTCAATTAAAATTTCACCAGAAAAAATCCTCATTGTGCTAAACTTGGTAAGTGTTCTCATGACTTAAATGGAGATTTCGTGCATCTGTCTGTAACCAAAGCTTCGAACAGTGTTTAAAACAAACACGGTATTCAATAATAACCGGTGTTATTTGACATTATGAAATAATATTACGAACGTTTAATTACAAACAAACAAACAAACAGGAAATCTCTCCCTCTCTCTCTCTCTCCCATAAATATGTGTGTGTATTTTTTTGTGACACAAAGTACTTATAATAGCTCAATAGTTTGAAGCTAGAGCTATGCTATATTTAGTATTTTTATGTTGTTCAATATCACATTATTATCACAGGACAGATTTACGTCATTTTTTACAACTTATTTTTTTTTATTTCGCAGACAATTGTTTCGGCTAACATCAAGATATTTGTAAAATGCTCCTATGCATTTATTTATTTCTTGGTTTGACTCATCAGTGCAAATTGTACAAAAACAAATTCAAATTATTTTTTAAAACTTGGCGATTATAGCCCGAATTACAGTCAATATTCATTATCAAATTTTTTGATACATGGAATTATGGTCCCTTTTACATCTTTTTAAATAACATGTACGTATCCTATCATTTTATATTTCTAATATTCATCATCGTCTACCTATATATTAATACGCTAAGGTGTACGTACGTGTGTCACGCTTCCGGCAAAAGCTCTGCGCATGCGTGCCGCACCTAACATCTGAGAAATTAATTTTTTTTTTATTTCAAATATTTATTTAGTTATATTGTCAAATTCGTCAATCAAAAATGGCGTTCGCTTATTTTAGGTGAGGTGGTCGCTAATTCCAGACTTTATAAAAGGCTAAATTGTCCGATTACAGTAGAGGATCTCTTTACATTAGCGACTAACCCGAGATGTAGGGGAGGGCGCCACTCTTTTCCCAGGACTGCTTCATTGTCCTTGATCCTGACCTTATAATACTGAGAGTTTTAGCAATGTTTGTTTTAGTCTTTGCTATAACTCAACCGAAGATAGAACTCTGGTATCCCGTTCCATTAGCGGAAACGCTTACCAAATGGGCCGGTTTCAGGCTTACGGTATTTATTTATTTATTTTATTTTTTAACATTTAAAATTTCTTCTTATTATTATTATTATTATTATTTATATATTAATACGATAGAGTGTGTGTTATTTATTTTGTGTGTCACGATCTGACACTCCTATTTAAGAAGATTTAGTGAAGAGACAGCTTTTGCCCCGGCAACCGAGTAATATAAATAAATATATATACTTCCATTCCGTAACGCAAAATTTTGGTGAGTAAAATATGTGCATATTTCTAGCCACCGGATAATATTATTAACAGTAAATTATACAGATTGATGTAGAAAACACTGGAATTTCCACAGGGTCCCGCTAGTCATTATTAATCTAACTATTCATAAAATTAAAGTATATATGTTTACTGACCGTCTTTGTTATTTTCGTTCGGTTATATATATATATATATATATATATATATATATATATATATATATAGTGAAGAAAAAAAGATATAATCTATATCTTTAAAATATAACCTATCGAAAAGGGTTAAAGCTAGAGATAATATGAATAAGTTTGTGATGAGAATAAAAATTGTGTAGAATACACTATTAAATCATCAATTGTTTAAAACAAGGCATTTATAAAGAAAATTATTTTATTATTTCTTCCTTAAACCATGGCTTTTTAAAGATGTTATCTTATAATCAGATGAGATTCGATTGATAAGTTGGTAAAATAAAGATTACCATAATATCAACAATTGAAAATTATGAACATCTAAAAAACATAAGAGAATGTAGAGAAAGTAGATAAAGGTTCACCGTTTAAGATGTATAAAGAAGATTCCAGTGTATGGAATGAGTTAAGGCGGCCATATTTCTTTACAACTCTGACCGCCTTAACTCATTACATACACGTCATATGCTACTGGTTGAGTTTTAACAAATATTGCCTCCTACGAGTTTTTGTAGGGCAAAAGCTCGACATGTCGATGTATGTCAAACAACGTATAAATATACTCGCTTTACCCATGACCATTTAAGTATAGAGCATTATCGGATTTGATATATACCATATGTATTACTGTGTAATCACTCTGAATTTATCTTATTATATATAATATATATATATATATATATATATATATATATATATATATATATATATATATATATATATAAAACGTATCAGACCTTAGGCCATAAAAAATATTTTAAATACGTGACGGGGTTGCGACCCTAATCCCCTTCAAAGTACGCCCCTTGTGCTTGCACACACTTAGCCTACCGATCCATCCACTACCGGAAACACCTCTGGAAGTCTTCTTTTTGGAATGGTGTTCATCTCCGCCGTCGCGTTCCACATTATCTCTTTTTTTCGCACCCTCTCAATAACAGCTGGTCACTCTCCGCTGATGTGCGGCCATTTTTGAATCGGTTGAACCACTTCTTAATTTGTGTTACACATCGCATCTTCTCCAAACACCTGCTGAATCTAACGCGACGGCGGAGATGAACACCATTCCAAAAGAAGACTTCCAGAGGTGTTTCCGGTAGTGGATGGGTTGGTGAGCTAAGTGTGTGTAAGCACAAGGGGATTTGGGTCCCAACCCCGTCAGGTATTTTAAATATTTTTTCTGGCCTAAGGTCGGATACTTTTTAGACAGGCCTCGTATCAATATATATATATATGTAATTACTATTTTATGTATATAAACATATAATATTATAAGGTGATATAATATATTATGTATTTACTTCAACTGTGCTCAATGCGTGAGTAGAGCTTAGGAGTAGTAGTAATAAAATGTATCTATAGCAAGTAAGCTACACAGAGGTTTCTATGTTTCATTTCCGTAGGAAATCATCATTTAGCCTGATGATGTTTGGCTGCAATGAAACATGTGCACCTCTGTGTAGCTTACTTGCTACATATGCATTTTTATACCACTATATATATATATATATATATATATATATATCACTCAATAACACATTTACCATACTCTGTACAAGGCAGATGAAGATAGGGTGGTAGCGCTTGATATATCTAAAACCTTTGACAAGGCCTGGCATGAAGGTCTTTTCGATGAAGATTCATTCGTGTGGTATTACCGGACGAATATTTAATATAATTAGGTCCTTCCTAGCTAAAAGAAAGATTCAGGTTGTCCTTGATGATCATACATCCAAACAACATGACACCAGTGTCGATGTACCCCAGGGATTGATCCTTGGACCTTTATTGATCCTGATGCTTATAAATGACCTCCCTGATGGAATTGTATAAGAGATGGGTATATTTGCTGACAACACCACGCTCTACTCTCGACATGTGGGTAAAACGAATGTGCACATATCCAAAGCAATGACTGATCCTTAGAAAATGACTTCCAGTCTGTAGTTGAATGGGTACATAAATGGGTGGTAACATTAATACTACTAAGACAAAGCTCCTTTCCTTTAACAACCATAAGAAACCTTTTAAACCACCGATTGTCATGGCTAATAGCAGCCTACCCGAGAGTCCAACATTCAAACTCCTCTGCCTAACATTCACAGCTAACATAAATTGGAACAAATATATAGAAGATAGTGCCAAAGCTGCTGCAAGGAAAGTGGGATCACTTGACCAAGCTAGAAAACATCTTAAACCTGCCAGTATCCTATATCTCTACAAAGTCATCATCCCATCAACTCATGCATGGAGTATTATTGTCACATCTGATCTGGTCCACCAACTACTAGTATCTCCCTCTGAGACAAGATCTAAAACAGAGAATCTATTCTAATAGGTCCCACACTGTCTACCAAGGTCCAGCCCCTGTCCCATCACCGCAATGTTGAATCCTTGTGCTTGTTTTACAAGTACCATAATATGGGATGACTTTGGTCCACTTTTGAAATATATTTGTAAAATTCAAGTAAATATATGGTAAGTTTTCATTATTTTTGTGTTGTATTCTAGCGGGACCATGGTTAACTATCAGTTTAGGTGGAATTTGGAACCAGATTATTACAATATGAGGGAAGAGAGCCATAATTAGTGGTGGCTAAAGTCACCCTGTCATGGCGTGGCGTTTACCACACTATACCAGCTCTATTGTAACTAAAGTAATACTTGCATTTAGGTGTCGTCTATGGCCACACAGAATATAATAATGTTAACTTTGCTTCACTAGAAACTTGTAACTAAGCCTTTATTTTACTTTAACTCAATATAAGAACATATCGATGGATATAAACTACGAAGAAAAGTCACACATTTATAACTACATGTATAACTCAACCAGGATTGAAATTTATTTTATAATATTTCTAAACATTTTTTAGGCTCTGACCCAAAGTTACCCCGGGTGGCCAAAGTCATCCCATATTACGGTACTACAATGGAATGTGTTCCGACGAACTTGCGGCTCTGGTGCCCCCCTCGACCTAAATACACCTGACAATCAGCTAAATCCCATCCATTCACTGTGATGTCCTCGAACTGCTAACCTTTGGAATCCCCTCCCTGCTCCCTGAGTGTACCGACATACATGTAATGTGAACAAACATCCTACTGTACAACTCTCCACTTAAAATGCTCCCTCAAAAACTGGCCCTTATTTCACAGTAGCCCCTTACGTTTCAGTGATGATGTGCCTTGTTTGGAGTGAATTCAAGTAATATATATATATATATATATATATATATATATATATATATATATATATATATATATATATATATATATATATATATATATATAATATAAATATATTTATATTAGAGTAAATTCCTGGAAGTTAACTAATATAGTGATTGCAGTAGATTGATTGACTTACTAGACAAAAATCTTTCAACGAAAAAAAAATTTTTTTTTTCGGTTTTAAAGGTTAAAAAAACTTCCGAGACGATATATATATATATATTTTCTTTTTTTCTCTCTGCTCACATACCTACCTCCCCTCTCATACGAATACAGACTTACTGCCCATGCTATAATAACCGTCCGACGACCTGTCCGCTTCATGTGAATCTCCCACTACTGTCCCTCTACCCCCAGTATCTAATTGGATATATATTAACAGAATGGCCTACATAAATAAATAGACAGACATATCGACTTTATTTATTATAATGTTTCTCTTATTTTGACGTATCCAAATGAGCCAGCCTTTGATTTTTGTGTTTGATATTTCTAACGGCAAAATGAACGAAATTAAAAATAACTATCAAAAGGGAATGATTAATTTTTCTTTTGCCGAATTGTTACTTTTCATAACAAATGCATAATTAAGAAAAGTCTATCCACATAACAAAATGCCACCTGGCAATATCCAATCAATTTTTTTAGTTGGGCCGAGTGGGGTGCGCAGATAAAAGCAGAATTCTTCACTGATGGTTTCACTGAAAATAGCAAATCTGGTATCTATTTATGGTTCAACGTTTGATAATTTTGGTTTAATACAGAAGTGATCCTCCAAAGAATACCACTCATAATTCTTAATAAAATCCATAATCCTTTTTGCAATCTAACCATATTTGGTACATATAAACTTTAATTTATGTCTGACGTTTTTACCAGGTTTCAGTCAGAAATATCGAGGTATGGTGGAAGAGTGCATAAAAAAGTAAACCTATATATTTTCTCTCCTTTCTACGATTTTCTTTTTCGTTTATCCCTTTTAAATCTTGTTTTTTTTATTCCATTCACGTTATTCCCTTTTTTACTTCTTTGTCTTTTTTCCTCATCTTCTTCAACAACATGGTGACTCACCCAACCCTTAAAAAAATGCCACCTAGTGAATTGTTAATAAAACTTACAATCCTTTCTGCGATCCAACCATATTTGCTATAAATAAACTTCAGTCTATGCCTGACTTGTCCACCGAGTTTCATTCTTGAATGCCCAACAGTATTTGTTTTATCTTCGTTCAGTGATATGCGGGGACATTTTGGTGATAGTCTTACTAGTAGGAGGTGTGATCCTGAATGGGATTCATACTTACCTGACGTTAACCTCCCTCCTCCCGATTCTTATCTCAAAGATAATGTATATTCCTGAACCGAATAGGACAATCTTAGAAAAAAACAGGGCAATGTTGAAAGAGGAGTGGGTTAAAGTTATTGCCAATTTTTCACGTCATATCCAAGAGTGGTTATCATTGAACGGCGATTAAAGAAAGACTGTTGAACATTTATGACTGAAACTTGGTGGACAAGCCAGACATAGGATGAAGCGTATTTTTACTAAATATAGTCGAATTGCACAAAGGATTTTTAATTTTATTCACGATTCCGTGGATGATATTCTTTTGGGGTCACCATGTAATTATTTTAAAGTTAGTATTACCTTCCCTCCTACCGCGGTAAGATGTGGCACAAGGTTTAAAGGTGGTGATTAAAAGCTAGCGCCCAAAAGTAGAGCACTCTGACCTACACTAAATACCTGAGCAGCCTCGTTGGCATTCCCCGCTAAAAGCGCCTCAGGCGATTAGCAATAAACTTGTTCTTTCTCAAAGCGCGAGAATGTAAAGCTTGGGAGGGTGGACCTCTTAGAACTGTACAGAACCCTAACCTCAGCCCGACAGAGAAAAAGGCCCCTTAACCTGAAGGCCCAGAGTCTCTCAGACTGATTGTCGAAGACGTATATTTGACTTGGTAACGAATACCAAACAGATCTCGTATCTGTTGGTTCAATACAGAGGCGACCTCTCAAATATGCAACGCACAGAATCCTTAATAAAATTCACAATTCTTCTGAAAGCCAACAATATTTAGTACAAATAAATTTTAATCAATGCCTGTCTTGTTCACCAAGTTACAGTCAGCAAGTCATGTCGAGAAGGTATAGTGGAAGTGTCCAGAAAAAAGAGACAGACCTATTTATTTTCACTTTCTCACAGAATTTTCCCTTTGTCTTTAATATTCTTTAATATTTTTTCTTATCATTGTTCATCTTTGTATTCTATTCAAGTTGCTGATGCTTTTCTTCTTCATCTCTTTTCTCTCATCTTTTCCGATTACAGGATGACCCACCGCCTCCCAAAAAATGTCACTAGTGAATCGTTAATAAAAATCAAGCTTTGCTACAAATACACTTCAATCTATGCTTGACTTGTCCACCAATTTTAAGTCATAAATATCCAACAGAGAGACACTGATGATCGTCTTATCAGTAAGAGATTCTGAATGGGCTTCACACTCACCGGATCTAACCCCTCAGATTTTACCTGTGAGGTTATCGCAAAGATAATGTCTATCATAACAGACTATTCATGAACTGGATAGGGCTCTATTAGACAAAATCAGGGCAATGCCGAAAGAGGAGTGTGTCAGGTTTATTCACAATTTTTGACATCGTATTCAGGGGTGCTTATCATTGAATGGAAATAAAACAATAACTGTTCGATATTCATGACTAAAACTTGAAAGATCAATTCTTGCATAGACGAAAGTTTATTTGTACAAAAAATGATTGGATTGAAGAGAAGATTAGGAATGTTATTACCGATTCTATGGGTGGCATTCTTTTGGGGGTCACTCTTTAATTATTTGTAAAACTATGTGTTTACGCCAATTATAACATGCAAGAAAGTATACATAATTTATTTTTAAAATCAACCTTTCAAAATCGGAACAGAACCGAATTAAGACAGCATATATTAGACAAAGCACCCGATATTCTATCGGATAAAGCCATATCAATAATAGATAATAACATGTATTTATCCCAACACTCAAGTTACACATTACCCATCCTCAGAAGTGTTCCTTACTTGCCTCTAACGTCTGGCATCACATGAAAAACGACCCCGAAAACTAACTGTATTTATACACGTGGCGTCGCATTTCGCGTATTTTTTTATCTTTATGTACTGGTGAAAGTCACGAATTTTTTTTTTTTTTTTCAGAAATTATGCAACAGGTCTGATTCAGCAAATAAGTTGTTTTATTTAATCTGAGCTTAGATAACAAAGCAAATATTGATGTATATCTCTGCATTTTACTATAACATTTTGCTTTTTACTTAATTTAAATTTGCTTTTAAAGTTTATACTTTAGTATTTTTCCTCTAAGCGTAATTTACGGGGCTTGTCTAAAACGTATCAGACCGTAGGCAAAAACAAATATTTCAAATACGTGACGGGGTTGGGACCCTAATCGCCTTCAAAATAAGCCCCTTGTGCTTGCACACACTTAGCCCACCGATCCATCCACTGACGGAAACACCTTTGGAAGTCTTCTTTTAAAATGATGTTCATCTCCGCCATCGGGTTCCGCATTATCTTTTTTCGCACCCTCTCAACAACAGCTGCACTTCGAGCAGTTTGGGTCCTGCCAGAACATTGGTCACTCTCCGCTGGTGTGCGGCCATTTTTGAATCGGTTGAACCACTTCTTAATTTGTGTTACACATATCGCATCTTCTCCAAACACCTGCTGAATCTAATGCGACGGCGGAGATGAACACTATTCCAAAAGAAGACTGTTTTTTACCCTCACCCTAAATTAACCGTTTTAATAAAAGTTAATGAAAAGGTATCAAAAAAACAAATGAAAAGTCGCAAAAGTAATAAGTTTATCGAAAATATTACGTAAATCTCGGAACTTGATTTTTCTAATGGATAGAAAAATAATCGTCTGCATTTTTTATTTGTATATTTCAGTAAACGTCGTAACTTCATTCGACTTTCTCCGTACGTAGTTGGAACTACTTACGTCACGACTGCAAATCTCTGGATACCTATTCCTAAAAAGCATCAATATAGTTATTACTGATCAGTAAAAAAAAAAAAGAAGTTTGTCAATTATTGAAGATTTTCTGGGAAAAAAAGATTTTAGTCTTTCTGAAATACTAAGTGTGGTCTTTGGCAGACCACGTAATTGTCTACAAGGAGGAATTTTTAATAGCTACAAATCTCTTCTTTTCTTTTAAAAAAAAGAGAAAATTTTACAGTCAAGTTGGGTGAATAATTAGTCCACAAAAATGAGACCGTCTTTATCTGTATAGGTTTATCGGGGTTAGAGAATACGAACGTCTTTTATGAAATAGTTTACTAGTAAATTTATCTCCGTGTGAGTTCAATAACGTTGTTTAACCAGATAATAAAATGGTCCCTACATGGGGGAGCGAAAACTTTGTTCAGCTAGATTAGAATCTGTCGAGATCTATCCAGAGAAAAAAGAATTGAATCTTTGGCACTTCTTTAGTTTAGCTGTGAATCACTGTGAATCAGAAATCAAAATTGAAGAGTTCCATTCAATTAACCCAATAAACCGGAACTGGCTTTAGATTTAGAATTTCTTTATCCAAATATAGAGCTTAATGACCTTCATCTGCGAGATATTGGTAATTTAACAAGCGAGCCCTAAAAAACTAATGACTTTTTGCAGGCACACTGACTTATTTCTTCCAGCGAGACATGCCCGTGCGGAAAGGAAGTGAAACTGACATCCATAGATAGAAAAGATGGATTTCAGTGGAGATGTCCGCATAAACTCTGTTATACAAAAAAAAATCACTGTTGACTGTTTTGGGAAAGTTTTGAATTATACAACAACAAAAAAAGACTTAACTATTCGTTTTATAAAATGTTACATTATTTTAAAAAAAAAACTGTTCTGTTATTATTGTTCGCTTTATTGATTGTTTTGGATAAAGAAAAACTTGTAAGTCTATGTTACTTCCGGTTGATTGTCTTCAAAAAAGGAAAGCAAATAAATTGTGATTCACAGCTAAACTAAAGAAGTGCCGAATCTTTTTTATGAAAATCGTTCCAGACAAGGCAAGAAGCCACTTGTTGTAAGGAGCTAAAAACAATGAAAGATGATGATGATAACATGGTTGCGTGATTATAAAAAGGAGAGTAAAGTAGAATCACTTCAAGCGTTCAATCCCCTGGACTCCAAAGAGGCTAACAAAAAATTAAATAATGGAAGAACCTACTAAGGAAGGAAGGGGTTACAAGGCTGGCTGATGAAAAAAAGTTAGCCCTAAAATTCTTCAAATTTAGTTAAACAGGCTTTCACGATATATTTTTTGGTACTTATATCGATCTTGACCCAGTTTCCGTGAGTTTCTTGTCGGAAGCGTTCGGCTATCCTACGCCAACGCCCGAGAAATGACGAGCCGATTTGTACCAGACGACAATTTTGATACGGTGCTGCGTCCTATGATAATAATGTTTTGCTTGTTTTGTTGTTTTTTGTTGTTAGGGTTAAGGGTTAAAAATATTTATTTGATAACAGTAATTTCGCTCTGTTTTGCTTGTTTTATTTGTTTTGTTGTTTCAAAAATGTCTTGCAAATATAACTAAAAATTATAGGACGCAGCAATGTATCAAAATAACAAAAAAATATTTATTTGATAACATTAACTTCGCTATTTTTGCTTGTTTTTTGTTGTTGTTTCTTTTAGAAAATATAACTTAAAATCATAGGACGCAGCACCGCATCAAAATTGTCGTCTGGTACAAATCGGCTCGTTTGCGTAGGATAGCCGAATGCTTCCGATAGAAACTATCGAAAACTGGGTCAAGATCGATATATGTACCTATTTTTTTAAATAATACATTTGTGTGTTTTAATAAGTTTAGTTAAAACAAAATTGATGTAAAGAAAAGAAACATTCAACGGTGCTTTAATAGAGAACGACTCGGGCTATTTTGTATATAGGATTTTCAAGTTAAATTCAATTTTTTAAGTTTTGTTAGTTTATTAAATTGTTAGTTGAATGTATAGAATAGTTAATCAGTCCCCATATTAAGAATACGTTTCTAAATTATAACGTTATTATTTCAGCCCGGGTCGTTTTCTATAAAAGTACTCATTCAACTAAGCAAATAAACGAGACAGGCTATTATTTTTCAAATTAAAAAAACATTCCATGTCGAATTTATTATAAACTTTAGATATTGAAACATTTACATATTTTTTTTTTAATAATAGATTTGTGTGTGTTTTTAATAAGTTTATTTAAAAATAAAATTGATATAAAAAAGAAAAAAGACATTCAACTAAGCAGATTTTCAATTTGGGTAGGGTATTAAAACATTTACACAAATATGGAGATGTTTACTAGGAATTAAGATAGTTAAAACAAGATACCTGAAGCTTATGATATATTCCATTCTTTATCACCATGCTTCTTTCAAATGAAGTTTCGTTAAAGTTCAATGAAATGACGTAAGAAGTATATGATCGCCATTTATATATGGTTGTATTTGCGTGCAGACGTTCTCGAACACTTGAGGACAGGCACTCGCGTGAACCAATAATAAGAAACAATAGCTCTGAAAAAAAAATTGCAATTAAATATAAATTACATGCAATTACTTTTATATATTGGATTTTGATATAAAAATATTGAATAATTAATTTATATATTTCTGAATTTTTTAGATGAGGATTGATAATTTGCAAAATTTTGGTTATTCGGACTACATTTCTCATCTTGAGTGTTATCATCACAATGTTTTGGCCGCTGTAACCTCCGGCCTTCTTCAAGTATATCTCTTCGAACTCGGGAATATTTCTGTCGAACTCGGGAATCTGGACGGAATTTTGAACGGAACCCTTTATTTAATCCACGGGGGGGGGTAGCATGGTCTTGTTCCGTCAGCCATTAATTTATAATAAATAAAGTTGAATGGTAAACATTAAAACTACTCGGCCTCACATTCACGGGTAGCATGAATTGGAACAAATACATTGAAGACATTGCCAAGGCTGCTGCAAAGAAAGTAGGCTCCCTCTACCGTGCTAAAAAGCTTATGTCAGTATCCTATATCTCTACAAAGCCACCATCCGCTCATGCATGGAGTATTGTTGCAAAAATCTGGGCTGGTGCACCAACCACTAGCCTCGTCCTCTTAGACAAGGTCCAAAATTAGTCGCTAATCTAATAGGTCCCTCACTATCCACCAAGCTCCAGACCCTATCTCATCGCCACAATGTTGCATCCTTGTGATTGTTTTACAAGTACTTTAATAGAATGTGTTCCAATGAACTTGCTGCTCTGGTGCCCCCGCGACGTAAATACACTTGACCAATCCGACAATCAGCTTAATCCCATCATTTCGCTGTGGAAGTCCTCAGATGCTGGAGAGCCTTCTGCTCCAATAGCTTATTTCCTCGTGCTGCCGGCCTTTTGAAACTTCCTCCCTGCTCCCTGTTTCCTCGACTCTACCGACATGCAGAAATTTAAAACTAACGTGAACAAGCATCTCGCTGCACAGCTCCCAATTTAGGATGACCCCCCCCAAAAAAAAAACTTTCACCTTATTCTCAGTTGTCCCTTACGTCTACAGTGGCAGCATGCATTGTTTGGGGTGAACTATGTAAAACAAATAGAAAAAAAAATGTTATATTTTTCCCCCGTCTTTGGAAAATTATTTAAAACAATAAAAACAAAAAAAATGAAAGCTTAGTCTTTTACATAGTTTAAACGTTCGTTTGAAATTTACGTTTCACCAAAACTTTATCTCACGCAAAAAGACTCTTTTTCCCGTGACACGCATTTATAATTTTTTTTTTTTCAAATTCTAACTTTCTTTGTTTATATTGAATAGAAATTATTATATTATTTATTAAAGTTAATAGAAATATGTTTTTACGTTGTAAAATATAAACTGCATTTTTATATTAGTATTGCCATTTACTACCGTGGTGAAATAACCGTGATCTAAAGAGAAGCGTCTGCTGCTTAAAAGCGTCTGGTGGTTAATGCGCGATGGGAAAAGTACCGTTCTCTGGAGGATCAAAAATCATTCCACTAATCTAAATATCACTAAGAAAAAATAAAATATCGATCCGGAAAACTTTCAACCAACACGTTTCAACTTCATCAAAGGTAAATTTGAAAACGTTCATTATAAAACAACAATTTTACCTCATATATGTATAATATATATATATATATATATATATATATATATATATATATATATATATATATATATATACATGTATATACATATATATACAAATATATATATATATATATATTCATACGTATTTAAACATACATATATACACAGAAATATATGTATATATATATATATATATATATATATATATATATATATATGTATCTATGTATGTATGTATGTATGTATGTATGTATATACACATCTATGTACATACATATATATACATATGCACTTACATGTATAAAATATATAGACGTATATATACGAGGCCTGTCTAAAAAGTATCCGACCTTAGGCCAGAAAAATATTTCAAATACGTGACGGTGTTGGGAATCTAATCCCTTTCAAAGTAGGTCCCTTGTGCTTGCACACACTTAACCCACCGATCCATCCACTGCCGGAAACACCTTTGGGAGTCTTCTTTTGGAATGGTGTTCATCTCCGCCGTCGCGTTCCGTATTATCTCTTCTCTATTCTCAAAACGGGAACCTTTCAGTGGCGTCTTCAATTTTCGAAACAACCAGATGTCGCAAGGAGCCATGTCTGAAGGTGTAAAGGGGTTGGCGAACGACTGGAATTCCATGTTTGGCCAAGAAATGTTGGATCAATTAGGATAAATGTGCTGGGGCGTTGTCGTGATGCGGTTGCCAGTTTTTCGCCGTCCACATGTCTGGTCTTTTGCGCCGAACTGCATCACGGAGACACCGGAGAACATCTTGATAGTACTCCTTTGTCACTGTTTCTCTTTCCGGTGCGTATTCGTGATGTACAATTCCACGGATATCAAAGAAGGCAGTCAGCATCACCTTGATTTTGATTCGCACCTGTCGCGCTTTTTTTTCTTACCTTGAAGATTCGAGATGCTTTCATTGCGACGACTGTCATTTTGGTTCTCGGTCGTACACGTACACCCATGACTCATCTCCAGTTATCACGGTGTTCAGAAACCCAGAATAAGTGTTGGCGATTTCCAGAAGGTCCTGTGCAACTTGAAAACAAAGGTCCTTTTGTTCCTTCGACAACAACTTGGGCACAAATTTCGCAGCCACTCTGTGCATGTTCAAATCATCACGCAAAATTGCATGTGTGGGACCCTTACTCACTCCGACCTTTTGGGCGATCTCCAGCAGGGGTGAACAACGATCTACCATCACCAAATGTTGCACCCTTTCAACAACAGCTGCACTCTGAGCAGTTTGGAGCCTGCCAGAACGCTGGTCACTCTTCGCTGATCACTCTCCGCTG
>OY744522.1:188088771-188316271 GCA_963556195.1 Sepiola atlantica
GAAATTAAAAAAATAAAATTAAACTTAAAATAGAATAATAAAATTAAATCGATAAATTAATGTTTGGCAGGGCATTAACTCGACTAAAACTTTTATTTCCCATGCGATGACCGGAAATAGTCGGCTCCATTTTAATCAGTCATCGCTTATTTTAGATTTCTTTGCTTGATATATAGTTTTTTTTTTAATATTTATCAATCTATGGTCTATGTTTTGTTTTTTAAGTTTTGGAATTTTTTTTTGTTACCTCCTGTTTTTCTTTGTTTGTTTGGGGGGTTTGCTTATTTTTTTGTTTGTTTGTTTTCTTGCTTGTTTTTGTTTTGTACTCAGACGAAGGACAGATACATTTTTGTCCGATTATGTAATTTGCTGATGAAGGGGTAGACGTGGTGTTCATAACCATGAGATTTTTCCCAAACTTCCAGAAACCGTCGTTACGGATGGCTAATCAATATATAATTGTATGACATGATAAATAAATATATCATGCTTTTACTCATGCTCTAAAAAAATAATGCATTGTATTTACACATCTGTATCAGTATTTACAGTATATATATATATACATATATGTGTGTGTGTCTGTGTGTGTGTCTGTGTGGGTGTGTATGTGTGGGTGTGGGTGTGTGTGTGGGGGGGTGTAATTATTCAATTACATATCCCAACCTTAGCGGTAATAATAATATTTCCCCATTTTAAATGCATTTTACTACATTCTGTCGACCCCGCTTTGGACGTATATAATTATTTGGGTTTTATATTGTTATTATTAATTTTTATTTTTACACGCGTAAAAGTAGTCCGTGTAAGCGTTCATAGTTTTACTAATCGTCACGTTTTTCTAGTGTATAGATATCTAATCTAATGAATAAATGTGAAAGTTTTTTTAATTTATCGTCCTACATAACCATCACCCTACATTACTCTACATTACCATCACCTTACATAACTCTACATTACCATCACCTTACATAACTCTACATTACCGTCACCCTACATTACTCTACATTACCATCACCTTACATAACTCTACATTACCATCACCCTACATTACTCTACATTACCATCACCCTACCTCTACATTACCATCACCCTACATTACTTTACATTACCATCACTCTACATAACTCTACATTACCATCACCCTACATTACTCTACATTACCAGCACCCTACATTACTCTACATTACCATTACCCTACATTACTCTACATTACTATCACCCTACATAACTCTACATTACCATCACCCTACATTACTCTACATTACCATCACCCTACATAAATCTACATTACCATCACCCTACATAACTCTACATTACCATCACCTTACATAACTCTACATTACTGTCACCCTACATTACTCTACATTACCGTCACCTTACATAACTCTACATTACCATCACCCTACATTACTCTACATTACCATCACCCTACATTACTCTACATTACCAGCACCCTACATCACTCTACATTACCATCACCCTACATTACTCTACATTACCATCACCCTACATAACTCTACATTACCATCACCCTACATTACTCTACATTACCATCACCCAACATAACTCTACATTACCATTACCCTACATTACTCTACATTACCATCATCCTACATAACTCTACATTACCATCACCTTACATAACTCTACATTACCATCACCCAACATTACTCTACATTACCATCACCCTACATAACTCTACATTACCATCACCTTACATAACTCTACATTACCATCACCCTACATAACTCTACATTACCATCACCCTACATTACTCTACATTACCAGCACCCTACATTACTCTACATTACCATCACCCTACATTACTCTACATTACCATCACCCTACATTACTCTACATTACCATCACCCAACATAACTCTACATTACCATTACCCTACATTACTCTACATTACCATCATCCTACATAACTCTACATTACCATCACCTTACATAACTCTACATTACCATCACCCAACATTACTCTACATTACCATCACCCTACATAACTCTACATTACCATCACCCTACATTACTCTACATTAGCATCACCCTACATAACTCTACATTACCATCACCCTACATTACTCTACATTACCAGCACCCTACATTACTCTACATTACCATCACCCTACATTACTTTACATTACCATCACCCTACATTACTCTACATTACCATCACCCTACATAACTCTACATTACCATCACCCTACATTACTCTACATTACCGTCACCCTACATAACGCTACATTACCATCACCCTACATAACGCTACATTACCATCACCCTGCATTACTCTACATTACCATCACCCTACATTGCTCTACATAACTATCAAAACGGTTTGATGTTTTTTAAATCAATAATACATTTATTTTGGAATACTGTAAATAAAGTACAGTGGAAAGTCCCATCGACATTTATAGATAATTTCTTTTTTAAACAGTCTATAATTAATTAATGTTTAGTGTTATTTATTCGTAATTTTATCGTTCCATTTGTTCTATGTATATGCAATATTTTTTCGCTATTCAAAATAATTAATTCAAGTTATTTAATAAAAGAAGATAAATTATTAAACCTTTCATGGGGGGTAATTTAAATTAAACTACATAGAAAGATATATGAGGTAACAGTTCAGAAAAAGAAGGTGATTGACTGCTCTCTCTCGTTCTTTTTCTCTCTCTCTCTCGCTCTGTCTCTCTATCTACTATCTCTCTCAGTCTCTCTATCTATCTGTTACTATCTTCCTCACCCTCTCTCCCGTTAGCGACGTCACATGGAGAAAAGCAGGGGGTTACACTGCTCACAACCGTGGCCGTCATAAAGTAAATAATTTACTTTATGACAGTCACGTCCTAACCCGTTAGCGGCCAACATTTCTTTAGTTTTAAAATTCAATGAAAAATTGTAAGTTAAAAAAAAGCACACATACGCTCGCACAGGCGAATTGATTTTTTTAATTTTTTGACGCTATCTTATTAAAGGTAAATACATTTATGTTTCTAAATTTTAGATGAAGACTGATTATTCGGACTACTATTCTCATCTTGTATGTTATTCTCACAACGTTTCGGTCGAAACCTTGTGAGAATAACACTCAATATGAGAACAGTTGTTCGAATAATCCAAATAATATAAATACATTTGTATAAAAATGTTAATATTTATCTATATGAATAAATGTTGTTTATCTATATGAATAATTGTTAATGTTTATCTATATGAATAATTGTTAATGTTTATCTATATGAATAAATGTTAATGTTTATCTATATGAATAAATGTTAATATTTATCTATATGAATAATTGTTAATGTTTATCTATATGAATAATTGTTAATGTTTATCTATATGAATAATTGTTAATGTTTATCTATATGAATAAATGTTAATATTTATCTATATGAATAATTGTTAATGTTTATCTATATAAATAATTGTTAATGTTTATCTATATGAATAATTGTTAATTTTTATCTATATGAATAAATGTTAATGTCTATCTGGTAATTCTCAGATTTACCTCCATATGAAATATTTCTCTTAAAAAGAAAATAGTACAAACACTTTCTTATGTACTTACCTGTTAGGGTAAAAAAAGATAGTACACCAACGGAAATTCATTCAGTATTTTGTTTTTAAAAAATAAATATATGTTTTATCAATAAACGCTTTCTGGGCCTCATTTTCAGTATTATTAACTTAAAGGGAAATAATTCAGACTTAATTGACTTAAACATCGTTGTAATGCCGGCTCGAAAGCGTTTTCCGATAAAACTTTTAAAAATACTGGATGGATTTCCGTAAATTTTGGTGTACTGTCTTATTTTACCCTAACAGGTAAGTACATAATAAAGTCTTTGTGCTATTTTCTTTTTTTAGAACAATATTCCATATCAGGATAAACCTGGATAATCACCGTTTATCTAATTATATGAATAAATGCTGAAATTTGTTCCTATGTTTACAGCAAACTGATGAATGAAATGTTTATTATTTAACATTTTGGTTTCAAAAAATTTAAAGTAGCTAACTTTGCGAAGCGATAGCGAGGTGGCAAAGCCAGCTAGTATATATATATATATATATATATATATATATATATATATATATATATATATATATATATATATATATATATGTGTGTGTGTGTGTGTGTGTGTGTGTGTGTGTGTGTATGAAAAGAAATCAAATAAAGTGCTCGATCATATAAGAGAGCTAATATAATTTATTTAGATACTTTATATTACATATTTCAGTAATGTAACGCGGTTTCATCCAAAAGGGCAGATTTAGACATCTTTAGTAAATCTCTGTGCCCAGTGGAATCATCGGCAAGCTGAAACGATTGTAGTCACGCCCGACAGGGAATGGCGTCAACAATGACAGAAAACGGTGTATCTCTGAGGGGGGCCTCGAAAAAATCCGGTGTGGGATAGTGATTAACTAAGACTTAAGAGAGATCGATGTTAGTTCGTGTATGAAAGGCCTTCATTTTATTCCCTAGCAAGTTTTATTTATTTATTTATTATTTATCTCTTATTTTTTTGATTTGTAATGTTATTGTTTTACCTAGTCTGAAAAAAATACGAAAGACCCCACCCTTTCACCACAGATAATCACATCATCCATACTAAAACTAACCCCATCCATCGCGTCTTATACATTTATCAGCAGATACTCCATCTCCACGAGACCCTCCTACCACGGTAAATACACGAAACCCCTTTAAACTCCCAGGAATATAGATACACCACAGAACGAAAGAATTTTTACCCCTAAGAAAACCCCCCGCTTCATAAAGTCCATATAATAGATTCTCAAATCACCCGCCCACCCCTGTATAAATGAAGATGAGTGTACATGCGTGTGTATACGTCCATGTGTATGTACAAGCACGTGTGTGCGGGTGCGCGTGTGTATGTATAGGAGCATATTATTAATAAATAGAAAATATAAAATAATATTAATAAAATAAATAAAAAGTTAAATTAATAACATAACAAAAACACAAAAAATAAATAATAAAACATAAAAAATAAAATTAATGACCCCCCTACATGTGAGTGAAGATTTGTGTACGTGTGTGCATACGCATATGCGTGCAGATGTTGTATATAGACATGTTTGTGGTTCCATGCACGTATGTGTATATAAGTTTATTTGCCGGTGTGCATGGAGGGAAGTACACGTACGAGTGGAATAAAATAAAATAATAAGATAAAGAATTTAATAAATTTTCTGAAATACACTAGATATTAATAATATTAACACACCATCAATAAAATAGAAGTTAACAACCTCCACCCAGAGACTAAACTTATACCCCTCAAACGGAAATAAGAGATAGCATCCATCATTTCGTTTATAACCAATTTTTGTTTTCAACACTACTAGTTATAAACGGGACATATCAACGAAACACCGCTTTCCTCCCATTAAGATCAATAAAATATGAAAACACCACTTCAATAAACAAAATTAAACAAACACGTTAAGTCCATAAAAATATTATTGCATCATCTTTTTCAGCACTATATCAAACAATTAATCCGATACATAAATTTATTCCAAAAAACGACAACAAAAAGCACCCTAATTTCACAAACCCAAACGGTAAACTTCATAGCCGCCCCTTTCGTATTTTTTCAGACTAAGTAAAACAATAACATTACAGATAAAAAAAAAACAAATAAATAAATAAATATACAAATAAATAAATAAATAAATAAATAAAACTTGCTAGGGAATAAAATAAAGGCCTTTCATACACGAACTAACATCGATCTCCCTTAAGCCTTAGTTAATCACTATCCCACACCGGATTTTTTCGAGTACCTCCTCAGAGATACACCGTTTTCTGTCATTGTTGATGCCATTCCCTGTCGGGACGTGACTACAATAATTTCAGCTTGCCGATGATTCAACTGGGCACAGAGATTTACTAAAGATGTCTAAATCTGCCCTTTTGGATGAAACCGCGGTACATTGCTGAAATATGTAATATACAGTATCTAAATAATAATAATATATATATATATATATATATATATATATATATATATATATATCATTATTTTAATTTATACAAACATGTACCAAATCTGTGACACTAGCATGTTGATGTTATCGATCAACAGTTGTTATAAACTGAGATATCAAATAATATAGACAGTTCAATTAAAATTTCAAAATCCCGATATGGGCAACCCAAATAAAATCAAAGTACGTTGTTCAATTAGAACATCGGGATTTTATCGGGATTTTGGAATTTTAATTGAACTTTCTATATTATTTGATTTATTTATCATTAACATTGAATATTGACACATTTCGCGACTGGATAACTTTGTCAGCTCCTTCAATTTCACGTATTTGGACTGCTGTTTATAACGTGGAGTAATGTCTTTCCTGATTATGTTTCTCAATTTGTATGACCTGGATGGATTGTATGGATTCAACAAAAAGTATGTTTTTGGGTTGATATATTTGATGTTATGTATTTTTATGTATTTGTATATAATTTTATATATTTTCAAAGCGTAATTTTATTACCTGTAGTAGTATAACTGCGGTAATGGTCCTCTGAAGAGAAGAATTATCTTTAAAAACTCATGAGCTAAGGACTTAAGGATACTTTGCTTGAACTTTGAATTCTAATAAAATTTGATTGACACCTTATTTTATATTATAATATTAATGCTTCAGTTTTTATCCGGATTTTTCACTAATTATAAGATATTAGTTGACGCTTATATCTTTTGTTGGATTGCTTCATATATATATATATATATATATATATATATATATATATATATATATATATATATATATAATGGTTTCTATGTAATAATTTTTTATAGGTAATTTTCAGCTCGTTGTTATTAAGCTTACTATTATTTTTAATTTTTCACTTCCTAAATGTTTAAGATGCAGAAAAACTGCATTATTAGTCGGCCTCATTTCAAGGGTCGTATTTTTTGTTTTTTATATATATATTAATTTTTACGTACATAAAACTAATCCATGGACATGTGTTTCTGGCTAACTTACACAGAAATCGAAACCTCGATGTTGATGTCTATAGTCTAGCGTTCTACCACAGGGCCAAGACGCTCTGTGTAGAAATATGTACGATTTTTATCACCCAAGTATGTAATGATTTCTATGTAATTATTTTTATAGGTGATTTTAAGCTTGTTGTTATTGGGCTTATTATTGTATTTAATTGTTTCACTTCCTAAGTGCTTAAGATGCAGAAAAACTGCATTATTAGTCGTAGTTGTAAGTTAGCCATGCTGATGACGGCTGGGAGCCAGAAACACGTGTTCGTGGATTACTTTTATGTACGTAAAAAATGTTTATATATATATATATATATATATATATATATATATATATATATATATATATATATATATATATATATATATATATATATATATATATATAGTCTTGGAAGTTTTTGGAAAACTAGTTTGCTTGTAAATTAATTAACATTTTACAGTCACTATGTTAGTTTACTTCCATGAATTTATGCTTGTCATAATATTATTTAAGGGATCATCAGTTATATATATATATATATATATATATATATATATATATATATATATATATATATATATATATATATATTTATATATATATATATGTATATATAAATTTAGATTTTACACTTAGAAGATAGTTTATTCAGTGAAGACCGGGATTAAGCCAGTAAAAATAAGCTCGATGATACCCGATTACCGGGTACAGAGCATTTATATGTGATTTTTTGAAGGTTTACATAAACATTCCGTTTAGGAGAGCAATAAAAATAAGCTCGATGATACCCGATTTAATTTGGATATATATGATAAATAAATAAACTTTGAAAGAAAAAGTATTTTGTGGTGATGAATGATTTCCTGAACGGAATGTTTTGGTAAACCTTCAAACAATCACATACATATATATATATATATATATATATATATATATATATATATATATATATATATATATATATATATATATATATATATAGTGATTGTATTGATGTTTTCTAAATGTTAATCCAATAACACTCTGGTGTTTATACAATAGTGCTGAATAACAAGTAGAGCTACATTATAGTATAAATTCTTTTATTTATTTATATTCATTTATTTATACAAATATTATTGGCTACATATGTGCATACAGGTTTCAGCTGCCATTTCTTTCGAAACTCAGCTTCCCCAGACCACGTACAAATTGAAGACAATGTTGATGTGTACGTGATCTGTAGGAAGCTGAATTTCGAAAAGAAATTGCAGCTGAAAAAGGTATGCACATATGTAGCTAATAATGGTTGTATAAATAAAAGAATTTCTACTATATATCTATCTATCTATCTATCTATCTATCTCTATCTCTTTCTCTCTATATATACACACACACAAACACACACATACATATATATATATATATATATATATATATATATATATATATATATATATATATATATATATATATATAGTATCAAAATAAACCAAAGTGATAACTTATAGTATATGGAACCTATTGTGAAAAGGATTAGCTCTTTTTTCTTCTATCTATATATATATATATATATATATATATATATATATATATATATATATAATAGAGAGAGAGAGAGAGAGAGAGAGAGAGAGAGGGAGAGAGAGATGGTAGCAAGGGAGAGAGTGAGGGGGAGAGAAAAGGTGAGAGTGAGAAAGAAAGAAAGAAAGAAAGAAAGAAAGAAAATGCTACGTGTGTGATTGTAGAGACATTAGCCAGACGAATGAGTCGATAGTCTTAAAATAAAAGGAACGTTATGATCTTGTTTGTTTATGCCTTTTTTTTTTCTGAAGAAACTGTTTAAGTGGTTTTAGTAGGAAATTGCCGAATTTCATTTTCGCTCCGCCGCGAGCCAAACAAAGGGCAAGCTTTCTCCGCAAAAGCACGGCACCGGGTTAATGAGGGTGCGCGTCCGGGTGAAGCTGATCGTTTGCCTCGTGACTTGGAATGGGATCAAAACACCGAAATAAAATTGAATAAGGTGGACAAATAGTTTGCCGGCGTCAATTGCATTATCGTCGAATATCAACAGAATTCGATCCAAAAATGAAGTTTCATACAAAAAAGTTGCATTGTTGTTTGTTTTGTTGGGCTGGATGAGAGTCAACAGGTTTCGCCGTTATATAACCATTTTGCTCATGACGAAATTGCAAGCTGAAACCCGGGCGTTTTTTCATGCCGAATCGAGGATACGTACTCGGCAATCGGTCCGACAGAATCTGGACCAACTCGGTGGCTTTTTATCGGTCGAGCTGTGGTATAAGTCCTGGATAATCCTATGAGGTCCACCAACTCAAGCCTTGCCTTTGCTTATTTAGAAAGAAGTTAATTTATGGCTAACAGCCTGAAACGCCCCCACTGGGAAATGCCAACGTGGCGGCACAGGCAATTTTTAAGAAGCCCGAGTGCTCTAATTCTGGAGTACTGGCTTATTTTCCCCTTACCTTACGGCCTTGTGGCGCATCTTCCTGCGGTGGGAAGGAAGTAGATACCGAGTTCTGAGTCATTTGGGATTGGTAGTATTTATTGCTGTCGTGCTGAGGCATGGTTCTGTGCAGTTCTAGGAGTTCCACCCTCCAAGGCTTTGCCTCCTCTCTTTGGAAAGAATATAGTTTATTGCTAATTTTCTGAGGTGCCCGTACTGCGGAATTCCGACGGGACTGCTCAAGCATTTTTTTTAGGCCAGAATGTTCTTCCGCTTGGGCGCTAGCTTTTCAATCTCAACCTTCCGACCTTGTGTCACATCTTCTTCGGTAAGAGGGGGCGGGGGGATAAATACTAGCTCAACACAACTTAATAAAATTGTGTAGCCACTATGCGGATTTTTATCCCCGGAAACTAAATTCAATTCAAACCCAAAGACAAATGGGTTTATACTCTAAGATGTGAAAAAGTTGAATTAGGACGGCAGGTTTTTGTGACGTATTGACCCTTAATCTTCTATTGTGACGTATTGGCCCTTAATCTTAATTGTGACGTATTGGCCCTTAATCTTAATTGTGACGTATTGGCCCTTAATTTTCTATTGCGGGCGGGTGGGAGGGGTGATACGAAAGTCTGCGAAGTTGGATTATTTGAATTATTCAGACTACTATTCTCATACTTATGTTATTCTCGCAACATTTTGGCCGATGTAACCTCTGACCTTCTTCAAATGCGACTTGTCGAACTCTAGCATCTTAATGTCGAACTCGGGAATCTGTACGGAATTTCAAACGGAACTCGTTGTTTAATCCACGGGAGTAGCTTGCGCTCGTTTCGTCAGACATGATCTGGTAGAAGTCTTAATTTGTAATTCTATTCTTAGTTTGCCCATACTGAGGATTTAATATTTAACCTCCAGAAGACTGTAACGTAGAACTGATTATTACTTAGCACTTTATCCGTTGCGCCACTGGTCATTGCGGTCTGTAAAGTTCCTTAAATCGTTAAGCGTGACGTTGGTTCTTATAATTATGTGTCAGGGAGTCGATATCTTCGTCGATGATATCACATTATATAAGACTGAAATGAAACACTTTCTTGTCTTTCTTCCGTTGTGTAATACTTATAACTTTGATAAATACACGTTTGGCTAAGATAAAAGTGTAGTATCTGTTCCGATAGATACTGCACCCCATAGACTGGTATTGTCTTGGCCTTCGGGGCTTGATTTTACGCCGGTCTATGGGTCTGTCCTGTTCAGTTCTAGGAGGTCCACCCTCCCAGGCTTCGCCTCCCCTCTTTGGGGAGGAGTAAGTTAATTGCTTACTGCCTGGGGCGCCCCTACCGGGGAATGCCGACGGGGCTGCCCAGGCAATTTTTAAACCCCACTTTCCCGACCCGACCTTGGGTCACATCTAACTTGTGGGAGTAAGATAAAAACTGGCCTTGTGCCTAACTCCTGGAGAGGAGTAAATCAATACACGTTGAATTATAGTTTGTTTGTTTTTTACTATTAATCGAAATGCATTGAATTTTTTTAAAGTGCCAGCTTCTTCCGACTATATTAGGGGGCGAAAAAAAGGGGGGGGCAATAAAAACAAAAAAAAAGTAATATTGTGTTATGAGCATAGTGAAAAAATACATAGTAGTGATCCCGACTAGTAATTAGATTTTTTTTAAACATAGTTTTAAAAAGTAAAACAAAAATGAAATTAAAAAGACTCCCGAGCAGATAGATAGATGACAAAGAAACAATAATGGATTATGCTCCGATGAATTGACTACTCTGGTGCCCCCTCGACGTAAATTCACTAGACCAACTCAACAATCAACCAAATCTCATTCATTCACTGTGGAGGTCCCCAAGTACCGGAGAGCCTTCTACTCAAATAGCTTCTTTCCTCGTGCTGCTGGCCTCTGGAACTCCCTCCCTGTCCCCTGTTTCCCCAACAGTACTGACATGCAGAAATTTAAAACTAATGTAAACAGACATCTCGCTGCGCAGATCCTAATTTAGGTTGCCGCCCCCCCCCTCAACCTTCTCCCCTTTTCTTTTTTCTCAGTAGCCCCTTACGTCTACAGTGGCGGCCTTCCTTGTTTGGGGTGAACTATGTTAAAAAAAAAAACAATAAAGAGACTGACTTTACTTTATCTATTAAATATATGTATTTGGAAAATTTAATCTTAACAAATTTTATTTTACAAGAAAAATAATTAGAATTTCACTGTTACAAGGTCTTACAAGATTATAGTATTCAATGAGCATTTGAGGCACATAATGTTTTATGAGTTTGTGAGTTGATGCGCTTTATGAGTTTTTTAAGTAACTCTAAATATTCACTCAGCTAATGGATAAGAATGTCCGAATGAAAGAGCGTGCAGAAGATGGTTTACAACATTCAGAAATGGAAAGTTTGCACTTAAACATGAACACGGATCAGGACGTCTAGTTGCGTTTGATAATGATCTCCATGTGACTAAAAGAAAACCTTGCAGTATCAGTCGAAGAATTGGCTTTGAATCTTTCTTCATATTTTTTTTATTCATGTTTATATTTACCTCTTCAGGGGGTTAGACACAAGGTCAGAGGTTAAGTTGAAAAGCCAGTGCACTAGGATTAGTGAACTCTGGACTACAAAAATGCATGAGCAGCCCAGTCGGCATTCCCTAGTAGAGACGCATCCGGCGATTAGCAATAAACCCAATTTCAAAGCGAAGGTAAAGCCTGGGAGGGTTGAGTTCCTGGGACTGAACAGGGCTACGCCTCAGCCGGACAGCAACAAAGTCACCATCGAACTGATTGTCGCGAACATATCTCCGATGTGTCTAAAATAAGTTATTTCAAATTTCTTTATATTATATTATACAACTGTGTATCGTCATTTTCAACAACTTCAAAAAGTTCCTAAACTTGGAAAATGGGTTTGAAATTAACTCTAACCTCATGATTATTAAAAATAACACCAAAATTCCAAAAGCGCATTCCGAATCACATTCCAATGTTAACCTATATTTTATCAACCCACTTTTGTAAGGCAATGTCTAATTATTGTAATAGGTTTAACGAATTATCAGTATTATTATAATTGTTTAATGAAGAGCTCATTGTAGCATAACTTAAAGAAAACGTTGCAATATCAATTGAAGAATTGGATTTCAAGCTTTTCTCATACCATGCAACTGTTTATCGCATTTTCAACAAATTGGAAAGCTTACTGAACTGGGAAAATGGGTGCTTTATGAATTATACGAAAATCGCGAATATAGATCTGCAGACAGGCACCGGTAGCTCAACAAAGGAGCTGGCATATAACATAAAAATAAGAAGGGATACTAAGAAAATGATAAAACCAATAAAATGAATAAAATATTAAAATTATGAATAGAAAATGCATTCGTGGAAAAAATAAGAAACAAGAAATGGAATTACAAAGTAATCGCAGACCAGCAGACCGATATATTTTTTGCAAGTGCAGAACTTTTATAAAATCCTTTGATCTTTTGGAAGTGCCGAATAATGAAAGTAAATAAAGAAATCAATTTTGTTTGTAAATCGGCAAGTGGGAAGAAAGGCCAAGAACTTTTGCAGATGTCCCATGACAATTCTTTATCGGATAATATGGACGATAAACACGCTGGTTTGCTTCTTCGGTTTCCTCCTCCCGACGTGCATAACCCCCCTCTCTCCCCCCCCCCCTCTCTCTCTCTCTCTCTCTCTCTCTCTCTCTCTCTCTCTCTCTGTTTCTTTCTCTTTCTATATCTCTATATACATCCCTCTAGATCACTCGTTCTTTGTATATTAAACGTTTGTAGTCTTTCTTTTTCTCTGGCGTTTCCCCCTCCATTTCTCTTTCTCTTTCTTTCTCCATATATATCCGCTACCTATATAAGAATAAGATACGTCATAAGATGGAGTATTGCTGCCATATTTGGGGAGTTGTCGCTCAGAGTACATTTTTTTGATTTGGCAGACTCTAAAACTAACGTTGCAAACTAAGTTGATACCGTTATCTCTACTAGAGAGCTCAACCAAAAAGAAGCAGGTATATATATATATATATATATATATATATATATATATATATATATATATATATATATATATATATATATATATATATATATATATATATTGTTAAGTAAATAATATTAAATTATGTTTACCTACACACGCCAGCGTTTCAAGCTTTCGCTCTCACCAGTGTAAGGAATGATGATAATCTCAGACGGTCGCAAGATTCGAACCCGGTTACAGAATCACCCTAGACTCTGCAAGTGAACGTCATAACCAAACGACCACGAGACATTATCACGTCAGGAAATGGAATTTAAGTTCTATTCATGCGAAGGAAGCGCGTATATAAAGGCTGTCTAGAGTGTTCGACGAACGTTGTCCGAACATTCTATAAAGCTAAGTGACAGTCTATCTTTAACTTCCCCGAAAACAGGGCTCAACTTCAATCTCTTAAAGGAGCTAATAACAATATTATCTATTAATAATGGAGTTCATGTATCTGTCTGTCTGTCTGTCTGTCTGTCTGTCTGTCTGTCTGTCTGTCTGTCTGTCTGAAGCCGAAACTCCAGTATGACTATTTACTAAGTCCGGCAGCGTTCATAATATTTGTATACCTTTAGAATTAGGAAACTATTAATCAATTAATCAAGGGAGGCGCGATAGCGCTCTATCCCTTAATAGACTTCAAAAGCGGCCTATGCTAGAAATCTTATTTCTTTGATCAATCATAACTCAAAAGCCAATGAACCAAATTAGTTAAAACTTTGGACAAACATTTTTTTTGATAGGTTCTATAAGTGTGTAGAATTTCAGCATCATTAGTCAAGGCAACCCAGAGATCCAGAAAGGTCAGGCATGATTTTGTGTTATCCGTGTGTACGTACGTACGTATGTGCCACCCTGTATCTCATCAACTATTTGATGGATTCAGCTGATTTTTGGCAGAGATAGAGGTTCTAGGGTCTAGTATATATAATGTTAGTTGAGATCAATATAATTTGAATATTGTTCCAAGAATTCAAAACCTACTACTGTTCGGCGTACGATCGTTTTTAAGACTTTTTGGAAATATTTTATTGTTCATTATTTTTTGTTATTTTTTTATGATACCAAAACGTAGCTTCGTCAGCGCCGTACATCACGTACATCACGTACAGAAATTTCACGAAAAAAAGCATCAGATTCCAATACCAAAATTCAGCACGACTGACAGAATATTCGCAGCATTAGATAGACAGCGAACTGATTAATTAATCTCTTCTCTGATAGAGTTTACTGGTAGTCTTCGATTCGCATTCAGAGTCCTGTTCTTCTTCCCAATCATGCAGTCATAATGGAGGAATTTCCATCTGATTTTTCTGACGAATTTGTTTATGCTTCCGATAAAAGCTCTTCTGTGGGTGCCCTCGGATGGTATATGAATGCATTTGGTAGACATGGGTAAGAATTCCTTTTGAAACACACCGACGACTTTTCTTCTTGGCCTTTTGGCTAAGATCAAAGTGTAGTATCTGTTCCGATGGATAGTGCACGCCTGTCCTGTGCAGTTCTAGGAGGTCCACCCTCCCAGGCTTTGCCTCCCCTCTTTGGGGAGGAGTAAGTTTATTGCTTACTGTCTGAGGCGCCCCTACCGGGGAATGCCGACGGGGCAGCCCAGGCAATTTTTAAATGGCCAGAGTGCTCACCTCTCGAGCGCTGGCTTTTCAAACCCCACTTTCTCGACCCGATCTTGGGTCACATCTTACTTGTGGGAGTAAGATAAAACTGGCCTTGTGCCTAACTCCTGGGGAGGAGTAAATAAAACACCGACGTTCTTGGCCTTTTGGCTAAGATCAAAGTGTGGTATCTGTTCCGATGGATACTACACCCCATAAACTGGTATTGTCTTGGCCTTCGGGGCTTGATTTACGCCAGTCTATGGGATTGTCCTGTGCAGTTCTAGGAGGTCCACCCTCCCAGGCTTCGCCTCCCCTCTTTGTGGAGGAGTAAGTTAATTGCTTACTGTTTGAGGCGCCCCTACCGGGGAATGCCGACGGGGCTGCCCAGGCAATTTTTAATGGTCAGAGTGCTCACCTCTCGGGCGCTGGCTTTTCAACCCCCACTTTCCGACCCGACCTTGGGTCACATCTTACTTGTGGGAGTAGGATAAAACTGGCCTTGTGCCTAACTCCTGGAGAGGAGTAAATAATACATATCTGCTGGTATTTAAAATAAGCTCAACAAAATGAGGCTTTAGTTTTAAAATCAGAGCCAGAATAATTTTGACTACAGTGGAGTGATAATGTACAATAGAATCGTATATGTAGTTATTTTGTTGTTTAGCGATACACTTCCTAAGTGCTTGACAGAGAATGACCTCTCTTACATACATTATATCGCCCCCTATATTTTAGGGACGTATATAATTATTTATAGATAAATTATAGTTATCTACGTACACGTGTTTCGCTGTATCTACAGCTCATGGCTAACTATAGCAAGATTCGAACCCACAGCCACATGGACTGTAATTGGAGCTTTTAACGATGAATAAAGTCTTGCTTGAAATATGTGTCGTTTTTATCGTTTTAGTTATATTTGTTGTTGCTCTTTTTGGGCGATAATGGCAGCTTATGAAAGTCATATATATGTTCCTTATATATGTACATATATATATATATATATAAATTCTTTACCTTTTGTTTTCATTTTTCAATGAGAATAGTGAAATAGAGATTCCTCGATTTAGCTTCAAATGTTGTAAATAAGAATTTGAACAACAAACTTTTAATATTTTTATTACGCTTTAAAAATGCGCTATTCAATTAACCAATTTTAAAGGTAGAGATGTATTTAGTTTTAAAAGAAAATGTAAAAACACGTAAACAGTTAAATTCTTAAAAACATTTAAGCAATTTTTAAGCGGCTGTGTGTAGGGGTAAAGTTAAAATATACATTTTCCTCAAAGAATTTCATATCAGGAATAATTGCGAATTGTGATTTAGCATTGAATATTCTAAACAATAATTTTAACAACAAACTTTTAATATGTTTTACGCCTTAAAAAAAGTTATTTATTTATTTAAAAAAGTTATTTATTTATTTTTCATGGAAAAGGGTAAATATGCGATTTATCTCCCATGGAAATTTAACTACCATAAAACGTGAGAATGGTCTGGAAATGAGGTATCATTTTACATTAAATTTATATGCGAAACTGATCCTCCACTCTTAATTCTAAAATAATTGTATTTTGCTTGTGTTTTGGTTTTGGTTTTGGTTTTTTCTTCTTTCCGGCAACTTTTTATGATGTTCACGCGTAAATGCCCAAAAAAGTAGAATCTCATTTGAGGGTGAATTTTACGAAGGGTATTAATCTACAATAATACAAAAATATGAATCCATTTTTTGTTATTTGGACAGATCAGTGGAGGAAAACTACTAAACTTTTGTTTTCATATGTCAATGAGAATAGTAAAAAGCGGGTTTAGTCTTTAATACTGTAAACATTAAACAATAAGTTTAACAACAAACTCATATTTTAATTACACTTTACAAAAAGGCATTTAATTAGCTAATTTTAAACAAAATCATTTATTTTTCACGAAAAATGTAGAGTCTTAAACAATTAAATGCTTAAAATTAAAATAAAGTATGTTTAAGAGATGAGCCATCCATGAAAATCTCGGGAAGAAAAAGGACACGCGTACGATTGGTATCAAAGAACTAGGTGTTTTACTTGATTTAAATGTTCTAGTTTTGAAGTTGAAGTAAACAAACACACAGACGAATGTCCTCTATAGATAGATTAAAACAGCAACAGTATATCTCTCTATCTATCTATCTATCTCTCTCTCTCTCTATATATATATATATATATATATATATATATATATATATATATATATCTGTATATATATATCTCTCTATCTCTCTCTCTATCTCTTTCTATATATATATATATATCTCTATCTATCTCTATCTCTATCTCTCTCTTTCTATCTCTCTCTCTATCTATCTATCTACCTATATCTCTCTCTTATCTCTATCTCTCTCTATCTCTCTCTCTATATATAAACTGTGTTTCTCGCTTTATTGCAGATCATAATATTGTTAATAACTTCAATAATATAAATCGCACAAGTTTGAAATTTTGCACACTGAATGAGTGCTCCGAAGTAAGTAAGATACCAAAATACTTTGCAAATCTATACGATATTTCTAAAGTTATAGACATTTATGCATTTGTTAGCCACTTTCACTGTTTCTCGCTTTATTGCAGGTTTGTAAAAATGCCCAAAAATCGGCGTTTGACTTCTACTGAAAGGCAAAGGGTTGTAGCTGACCTTGCAGAAGGACTGACACTTCTGGATTTAGCCAAGGAACTGGGAAGGGATAAGAGAACCTTGTTTTTTTTGTGGAGAAGCCCAACACTGCACCAAGGAAAGATAAAGGTACAAGAAGGAGCATTTCCCCTCGCGATATGCGAAAAATACGCAGACAGATCATTAGGGAACAAAATGGCACTAGCGCCTCCATTTTTGGCAAATATGGCGTTGTTCCGATGTCCATGAAAGACCAGATGCAGTGTCTTGAATGAGATGGCAAGGAACGTGAAGCCCATTTCCAGGCATCCCTTGAAAAAAACCCATAAGGGAAAACACATTGCGTAGGCAGAAAATACATGAAAACGGACTTCCAACAGTTTCTATTCGCAGATGAAGCGAGAGGCACACCTGATGGTCCGGATGGATGGCCTAAAGTTTGGAGTCCTACCGGAGCTGCTATCTCACATCGCGTTCGTCGCCAACAAGGTGGCGGGGGAGTTATGTTTTGGGTGGGTATCATAGGTGATAAATTAATTGGAACTTTCCGAGTGCTAGAGGGTGGGAAACTCACAAGCCAAGCATACATATCGTTCTTAGATGAGCATTTGTCACCTTGGCTGGACGACATGCCTTTACTTCGTCTACGTCAACTCATTTTTATGCACGACAATGCTCCATCTCATGCAGCAAAGGCTACGACTACCTTCCTCGCATCTCTGGGCATCAAAGGAGAGAGTCTCATGACTTGGCCGCCTTGTTCTCCTGACTTAAATCCGATTGAGCAGCTCTGGTCAATTTTTAAGACAAAGGTTTATGAAGGAGGACAACAATTTACATCAAAAGATGCCCTCTGGAATAAAATTGTTGATGTTGATAGTAGCATAACACCTTCCCAAATCAACAGATTGACTTCATCTGTTGATGGGAGACTGCAGGGGGTAATCTCAAGAAATGAGAGATTTGTTGCTAAATGATTCAATTTTGTGGTGCATATCTGGTGATTTCTTCCTTACATTTCATTCATATTGTTACTTATGATTTAAATGATTAAAATAATTAACCCTGCTAAGTCAAAAAAATTGTTATCACCTATGGACTGTATTTTAACAAACCTGTAATAGAGCGAGAAACAGTGAAAGTGGCTAACAACTGCATAAATGTCTATAACTTTAGAAATATAGCATAGATTTACAAAATATTTTGGTATCTTATCTACTTAGGAGCACTCTTTCAGTGTGCAAAATTTTCAAACTTGTGCGATTCATATTATTGAAGTTATTAACAATATTATGATCTGCAATAAAGCGAGAAACACAATTTATATATATATATATATATATATATATATATATATATATATATATATTTCTATCTCTCTCTCTATATATATCTCTATCTATCTATCTCTATATATATCTCTATATATATTTCTCTCTCTATCTATTTCTCTCTCTCTCACACACACACACTTATTCATGCACTCACTCACACAGACTTGCGTGTGAGAACTCACTGACGCCGATAATCTTATTTGACTAATTTGAAATAATCCACAAATAAAAAGAGCTTTTGCAGATTCCATCATTTCAGATATGAATATTTAATTTGCATGTAATTTTCAACAAAAAAAAGTATTTTGAGTGTAAATGAATACAAAATATAAAATTTAAAAAAAAAACTTTTAAAAATGTTCATTTAGGATAAATGAGATCTATAAATAACATTGAAATGTCGTAGAAATGTACAAAAAAAAGGCAGACAGACACTTTTTTGTAATCTTTTTTTATCGTTGATCACTCTGAAACAAGCAACGAGTTAAAATACAAATTTCATTTCGAGTTGTGTTAAGAGGGAAAACGTAATAATATGAACAGAAATATGGAACAACAAAAGCGATAAAAATTACTTCTTTTAGCGAGCACTAATTATAATTACAAACATAAAAATATTCATTGCAGCGATCGATCACAAATCCATTATAAATATTGTATTGCTTGGCTGCCGTATTTTAATGGTTAGTAAGTTTTGTGTAGTAGTTATTTTTTTTACTAATGAGTCATCGCTTATCAAGGCCTAAAGGACACTCGAGGATAATAGTTAATGGGTTTATCAGGGGGTGTTGGAATTTATTTAAGCCCCCCTCACGGATCGGCTGTCAGGCATTGCAACCTCTATTCCATTAGGTGTCACGTGAGCCAGCCCTTAAAAACCCTTGCACACGGCTTCCGGGCTCCTTTTCGACGACTCCGCTCAAGTCAGCAATACATCGGCTGGTATCCTCAGTGACAACAGGCCACGACGGCAGTCACAGAGAATGACCTCCCGCAATTACCCGAACTCTATACAGATAAGTTCTCGCGAACCACGTTTTCGCAAACCTTTTCTCAAATTCATTATGCCTAACTGAACTTTGAAAACTCTGTTTGTAAATATTCTATGACTGCATCTTTTCTCTTTCTTAATAAAATTGCTGTGAAACTACATTCTGGTGTTTTGTGTTCCTTCTCTCAGGCTTTCGTCCTATATCTCTCTTTTGATGATTTATCTGCACATTGTTACCCCATTCTCACGTGCGAGAATTGAACTTTATTTACAGGAATATTTTAATCCCAACAGGGGCGATGATACAAACACCTTGAGGGTAAGAGATGATTGTTGAAACAGAGCAGAATTTGATTATTTGAAAAGATGGCTCAACAATAATTTATTAACATTGGAAACGACCATGCTGTAGTCAGCTGGGTAGCAGTCCCGTGGTATTGTATTCCACACATGTGTAGTTATGGAAAGAAACTCGCAAATAAAGTAAAATGATTTACAGTGGTTATAACTAGACGAGTTTTTGCTGTAAATGTTTTACAGGAAGAAGGAACCAGAGATTGGAGCTCAGTCGAGCACCTACCATGAAAATAACGATACAGTAGAGAAAGGCTAGCAACGTTTCTTCTGTGGAAATTATTACGGTTAAGAAAAGTCCAAAGATTTCAAAACAAAGCGATTTAAAAGAAAAGTAAAGAATTGTCTCAGAGATATTTTTCGAAATTAATTTCTTTTTAGAAATGAAAGGTCAATATAAAAACAACAGAGGTTTTTTTTTATATTGACCTTTTTGGGCGAGAAACCCCAAGAACTTTTAACGTTTTTAAGATTTTGTTTAAAAAACAAAGAATTCGGTCCGAAAAAAACTATTTAAAAGAAAAGATAAATTGGAAGCCGAAACAAGAGAGACATTTGAAAAAGTAATCTTAAGAAAAAGAATTTTATTGTACTTTTCTTGCACGTTTCCTTTTTTCAGCCATTTTTTTTTCAAGTAAGACTGTTTTCCTTGTTTTGTTTTTTTTGTAAAAAGAAAGACTTGTTCCCGTTCTTTCAGCCCATTTTTTTTTAATCGTCTTTTATTTAGCGACCCATTTTTATATATATATTCTTTTGTGTTCTAATTGCTATTTTTATTGAGCTATTTATGTTTTTCATGTACTCTTATAGAGAACGACCTGCGTTTCCGTGACTTCGCGTCGTCAACGTTCCGACAGGTCTCGGAAGCGCTCGAAAGTTGACGAAACTATTAACCAATCAGGTTGCAGCAGACATTAAACAATCAGGTAACAAGCAAGCAGAGGATAACTTTCGGAAGAAATAAATTTCTACGATCTGCAGCGCGTTAAAAAAAGAATTTCTACAATCTGTGTCAGCGCGTTGAATCTCCCAAAGGACACATTGAGTTCTGTCAGCAACGGTCACTTCTAGCGAAAGACTAACTCTAACCCCAACCCCCAACCCTAAACCCTAACGCTAAACCCAACCCAAAAAATGTTAAAAAGAAAAAGAAAACATTGAAAAATAAATGAAAAAAATATATATTGGTTAAAACAGTGGTTTCATTGTTTGTTATATAAAAAAATCATCTCATGTAACTTTTCGGTGCACCAAAAAATAAACATTTTATTTAAAAACATTTGATTAACAATGGTTCCTTTGACAAAAAAAAAGCATCTAATTAATTAGAGTTGTTTAGATATGGTTTGTTCGTTATTTATTTTTATATATGTATTTTACTTTGATTTTCTTCGTCTGAATTTATCGTCTGCCAGTCTTCAATTTATCGTTTGGCAGTTTTTGCCTCGTCAACTCTCGGGCGCTTCCGAGACTTGCCCGAACGTTGACGACGCGAAGTCACAGAAACACAGTGCGTTTTCTATTAGAGTACCGTTTTTCATTTTGTTAGATAATGGTCCGATAGAATTGGACGCATCTGTTGGGGGCGGGTTTGACTTGCGTGAATTGTAGCGGAGTCACCGCGTGCACTTTGGTGCGACGGTTTTCTCACGGTTCGGGTGACAGTGAGGAGACCCGGAGGGTCAAAGTTTAGGTCACATCTGGTGTTGATCACGAGATTTCGTGCCGTCACTTTTCCCTCATGGGAAAACGAGATTTGAGATTCGACAGTTCTCGATTGGAAGCCGACAAGAGAACAACGATAGCCATGTAGCTGTTACAAGTTAAGGGATTTCGAATCCCCAATATAAGAGCCAGAGTAAATCACCCTTTTCCTCCCTGTACAAATATCTAAATAGTTAGGAATACTAGCATAAGCTCTCTCTCTCTCTCTCTCTCTCTCTCTCTCTCTCTCTCTCTCTCTCTCTCTCTCTCTCTCTTAAACAACGATTGCTCATTGTCGTCTAATTAGATAGTAAATAAAAAAAATGGCTCTGAATTAAAAACAGTAAAAGCCTTGTTATACTTTATTGTAGTAGAAAGATTGATTTCAGCTTGCGAGTAAAACCGCCGGTACGAAGAGACGCGGAGAAGTTGACGCAGCGAGCGACAGAAGATAGCAGCCCGACACAATATCAAGCTGCAGGCGACAAGGTTAGTACGAATAGGCGCGACACACGGCGAGGCGAAACGAAGCACAACAAGGTAGTACGAATAGTCAGTATAGCAGCGGCGACACAATGGAGATGCGAATGGTAGTAAACGATACATCGCTCCGTTTCGGATCAACGGACGAGAGCTCTTCTACGACGCCGACATTACAACGTATGTCATAAACCAAACAATGTAACAATTGGTACTGTGGTAGAGAAATTAACCGTGCTGATGTGAATCAAAAGCCGCTAACATTTTTTTAATTTGAATAAAAACTGTATTGAATTACATTTCTGGGTCTATTTTATCATTTGCTCCCTTTCTTGTATCTTCCTATTTTTGCTAACGGTCCAAAAATTACGTCAATATTTGGGGGGTGGAGGGTAGAGTTTCCAGATAAAATAAGCGTCTAACTCTTTTCCTTTATTTCTTCTTTTCTCTTTCCTTCCTTCATTCTAAATATTTTATTATCCATTTCTTCTTTTAGTCTTTTCTTTATTCTATCTTTTTCTCTTTCTTTTTTTTTTAATATGCTATTCTGTACTTCGTTCCCGGTGTATTTATTTCCTTCTTTCGTTTAGAGAGTGACCCAAAAGAAATGCCACCCATACAATCGTTAATAAAATTCACAATCATTTCTGCAATCCAACTATAGTTGGTATAACTAAACTTTAGTCGATGCCTGACTTGCCCACCAAGTCTTAGTCATGAATGTCCAACAGTCTTTGTTTTATCACCGTTTAATTATATGCGGAATCACTCTGGTGATCGTCTCATCAGTAGCAGACGTGGTCCTGAATGGGCTTCACACTCACCGGACCATCACTCCCGCACTCACATTTTTATCACAAATATGTCTATCAAAACAAGCCCCAGACTATTTCTAGACTGAAGAGGACGATCACAGCTAAAATCAGGACAGTGGCAATATACGTGTGTGTTCGAGTTATTAACAATTCTGCATACGATAAACATTTATACGACATACAGGTTTTAAAACTGACTGAAACCCGGGACAAATCAGGCATAGACGGAAGTTTGTTCATACCAAATATGGTTGCATTGCAGAAAGGATTGTGGATTTTAGTAACGATTTTTGGTGGTCACCGTCTTTCTTTCTTTTATTCTTTCTTTTTATTTTATTATCTATTTCCATTTCTTTCTTCATTTCGTTTTTGTCTTTCTTTTCTTTTTCTTTCTTTTAATTTTTTTTTATCTTCCTTTTCTGTTTCGTTCTTTCCTAATTTCTTCTTTCTTTTTTCTTTCTTGAACGCTATTTTCACTCCGTCCTTTCCTTGTTCGCATTTCCCCCTCTCTCTCGGCATGTTCTCCTATAGTCCAAAACAATCAACACGACTGGCGTGTGATCTCAACAAAACTGACCCCAAAACATCTCTTTTCTCTCGCTATAAACAAACGGAATTGGTTAAATAACTCTAACCCCCCCCCCACCCACCCACCCGGCCCAACATCATCTGTTATATAAAGGGCAGTTATGTATGTGGGGGGGTCCAGCTAAAAGTTTAAAAAACTACTAAACAGACACCCACAAAGTTGGTACATTCTTGATCGGCGTTGTTCTGAATGAATAATATCTAAAAGATATTAAAAATTATCTATTCTTTGGGGGTAAACTGGGCTAGGTTTCGTTAGGGGGTCGTTTTTTTTAGCCATTTCCAATGTTATCCATTATATAAAGGAGAGATGAATGACTTACATTATTATTTTTTTAATACATTAAAACAAGAGAGAGTGGTGAGCTGAGCGGATGTGAAAGGAGAGTAGGAGTGGGAGGGAGACAAAACGGGGAAAGGGACAAATAGAGAAAGAGAGAAAGAGGTAGAGAGATAGACGATCTAGTATTAAAAAAAAGTTTTTTATGGTTCCAGGCAACGCCGGGTAGCCCTGCTAGTAAAACCTAAAGGATGAAAAAGACATTAAACACAAGCCATGTAGAAAGGAAATGCTTTCACATGCAATCATTTTGTTGCGAGCACAGGACTTTTGATGAGAATGCCATCGCGTCTGTTTATCGGTGGAGAATTCTACCAGAACATAATTTCCTGGTAAGCACAAGATTCCGGAAGAGTCGGAAGCAGAAGCCTCGCGATTATATCAGCAGTAATTCCTCTCCAAAATGACAAATGGTAAGTAGCAGGCTGGTCTGCCCGTCAGAAAGTTGAGAACTGTTTTCCCGAACAACAACGACTCGTATTAAAGAGCAGCATTAATTATACAAAAAGCAATTACCAAAAGATACTAACTTTCGCAGACGCTGATGGGTTATTATTATTTAATTGTTTTTTTATGCTTCTTCGAGAATCTCCCTTTTTAACGAGATTCTCGATTCAACGGCTACAAAAATATTGTACTGACATTTACACTATTGAAACAATATCCTGTTAAATTGTTTATCCGACAGTTCCCAAACTGCCTCCTTAATTCTTTTTTAATATTACTTTTTAATTAATTGGATTCCATCTTCAAATGTTCTGCTGGTCTTAATCTGATTTTAATTTATTGTGAAAAAATAAAAATTTTCTATGAGCAAAAAAGTTTTTGAAATTTGCCATGATCGAGATAGAAATATTTTAAAATGTCCGCCATAGTTAGAAATGTCATTTATTATTGTGAAAATTTCAAATAAATTACCTCTTGTTCCTCTCTCTCTCTCTCTCTCTCTCTCTCTCTCTCTCTCTCTCTCTCTCTCTCTCTAGTGGCTGATGCACCAGCCCAGATGTGACAACAATACTCCATACATGGGTGGATGGGGGCTTTGTAGAGATACAAGATAATGTCAGGTGTGAGGAGTTTACTAGCACGGTAGAGGGGGGGCACCTTCTTTGCAGCAGCCTTGGCAATGTCTTCAATATATTTATTAAAATATCAATTTTAATTTTAAAAATATCGTATTTAACTACAAAGAGAACATTTTTTTTAAATCATACCCATGATAGTCTCGTGAACCATTAGTATAAAAAAGCTTCCTCTCGAAGCACCCTTGCAGAGTGCTCTTGTCAAGGCAGTCAAGTGGTCATGTGTAACTTCGTCTCTTATCTTTATTAAGAGTTTCACTTGCAACTTGCCAATATGTTATGTTGCACATGCTAAAAAGCTGCACTTGGTTTTTGTCGGCCGGTGAGTTGTCTTACAATATCGGACATCATTTTCTTCAACAGTCTTGATCACAAATAAAGACTCGAAACATAAGGATTTCTGTTCTTACTTTTTATAGATGACGACATCATTTTACATACATCTATCTATCTCCAGTGAGTTCCCTAACGAATCCCCTCCGTGGGAGACGAGAAATCGAAAACACATCTGTTTCGTTAAGCTGGTCGTGATAATCAAACTTTATTTTTACACTAAAAGTTCTTAATCAACAACAAATTCAATGTATTATTTGGGTTAACGTTAACTCCTTCACAAACTAACCGATCATTATGGATTTTGGAACAGAACTGCTAGTCATGATATGGGTTATATTTAGTTTAATTTAGTTTTATGTAAAGGGGGTAAACAGAGAGTAGAAGCTCTTCGCGAAAATCTAGATAATCTGATCTTTTTAGAAATTTCCAGATTTAAACATCAATTAAAAACTTTTTTGTCAAATTTTAGTTTCTTTTGAGTATTTTCAAGCTTTTTATCATAAAATGGGCACAACTTTTTCATTTGAAACTTTAAATATTTCGGATTCACTTTAAATTTGTTGCATGCTCATTAGACAACAATTAAGCAAGACTCCCTGACTTTCAATTTTATCTTAAGATTTTCTACTTTTTAGCCTTTGATTCTTGACATTTTGTAGAATCTGTTTTATCAAAATAGAAATAAAGGTTCAAGACATAAGGTTTAGTATCATTATATATTGATTTTAATCTTTGTAAGAGGACATAAAACTGGTGCAAAACTGCTTTGTTCAGGGAATTAATTTTACCCGTCCTGGAGCGAATATTATTTTCATGCATATATATATATATATATATATATATATATATATATATATATATTGGTACAGAAAAATTAGTACAACATTAGTACCGTCGGTTTCAAGCTCAGAAGGACTTACCCCTCCGGCTCCCTTTAGCTTATGTTGTCACCTGTTTTAGAAATGTGAATCCACGTATCACTCTCGTTTGGATACGTTGTTTGCTTTACAGCGTCATGTATATTTGTTTAAAGTTTGTGTTGGTGAGGGGGTGGGGAAGTGAGACTATAAAGTTTAATAAAGTTCGAAGAAAAAAGGGTGGTGGAATGTAACAGTTAAGATTTGAAATAGGAAAAATATACTTTAATAAGATCTCAAAACAAGTCCCGTGATCCAATGTTTATTGGGAGCGTATATTAGGCCGTTAATGTATGGAAGAGTTAACTTGGTGTCGTCTAGAAAGTGCTAAGAAGAAGATATGGGTTTACGGGTTTAACTATCCGAGAGAACAAAAAAGGTTAAACCCCCATCAAAACAGATGACAACATAAGCTGAAGAGAGCCGGAGGGTTAAGTCCTTCTGAGCTTTAAACCGACGGTACTAATGTTGTAATAATTTTTTGTACCAAAAAATTATTAAATATTACGCCCTTAATTTTGATTCTCTATTAATCGAGCACTCTGCTGGGATTTTCCCCACTATATTACATAAGAAGTTTTATTTATATATATATATATATATATATATATATATATATATATATATATATATATATATATATGTGGGGGGGTGTTATTCACATACTATACAATTAAGATTCCATCCAACGGTACCAGAGTTTCGCGTAGCTAATCCCCTGATAGTCCCACAACCTAGTTAGATGACGGGTTAGAACGTTATCGACCATCAAACGGAGGCCCCTTAAAAATAGTGACGACATGATAGTCTCGTGAACCATTAGTATAAAAAAGCTTCTTCTCGAAGCACCCTTGCAGAGTGCTCTGGTCAAGGCAGTCAAGTGGTCATGTGTAACTTCGCCTCTTATCTTTATTAAGAGTTTAACTTGCAACTTGCCAATATGTTATGTTGCACATGCTAAAAAGCTGCACTTGGTTTTTGTCGGCCGGTGAGTTGTCTTAAAATATCGGACATCATTTTCTTCAACAGTCCTGATCACAAATAAAGACTCGAAACATAAGGATTTCTGTTCTTACTTTTTATAGATGACGACATCATTTTACATACATCTATCTATCTCCAGTGAGTTCCCTAACGAATCCCCTCTGTGAGAGACGAGAAATCGAAAACACATCTGTTTCGTTAAGCTGGTCGTGATAATCAAACTTCATTTTTACACTAAAAGTTCTTAATCAACAACAAATTCAATGTATTATTTGGATTGGTCGGATTATTGTTTTCATCTTGGGCGTTATTATCACAACGTTTCGGCTGATACAAACTCCAACCTTCTTCAGGTGTATATCGAACGTTATATCTGCCGAAACGTCGTGAGAATAACACCCAAGATGAAAACAATAGTCCGAACAATCTAAATAATACATAGTATCAATCTTCATTTGTAAAATTCAAAAACATTTAAGAAATTTAATGTTTACTTTATTTATCACTATCGACCATATTTCATCATTCAATTTCTGTCAAAACAGTCCACCCTTGAATTCCAGATGATATCAAACTTCATGATTTATATTTTATTCAAAAATGTTGTTTCGTGTATAAAGAACAGATAGCATTATCGTCAGCATCGTCATATACATTATCACATTAATATCGTTATCAGCTCTATTATGTTTCTCTCTACCTGCCTCAAGGGTCGTACGGTTACATCATGTCGTAGTTTTAAATAGCATTTTCATCAATAAGCGCGGAGATTCAATGCACGCATCTAAGATGCCAGTTGTTAATTCCGTCTAGCTGTAAATTAAACTTTATTGACACACACACACACCCCTTTCCCAACTCCCAACACCTCCAAAAAAAATTGTAAAGCTCCTGCCAAAGTCTGAAGCCGGTGTTTATCGACGGTTTTTTATGGCGTTAGGCAAAACGGATCGCCTGTGCGACTCATTATAGGACGTTAGTCGACGCTTGTGTCAAAGGGGGATAACCAGCTTTCACTAAAACAATAAGCATAGAATGAAAACAGAATTTAGAACGCTGAAAACGTACGCAATTTAATAGACGAATGAATTGAACATATATTTATCTTTAATAATAAACAACATGTTATCATGTTTAAAGGTTTCTCACTTGGGTTAGTGATAACTGAGTTTGACTGATCAAATAAACATAAAAGCACAAACATCGTAAATGTTATGGGTTTTTTTAATTATTAAAGATAAAGATATGTTTGAAATTAAGTAACATTGAATTGGGACGCTGAAAAGTATAATGAATACTAGATTACTTGAACAATTAAAAAAAATTATGGGTACTTGTTTAGATATTGACCCTAATTTCCGTGACTGCCCGGCTGCAGCAAGCCGACAGCTAACGGAAGCGTCCGAGACCTGCCGAGTCGGCAGACGACAACAATGTAAGACGATGAATATACGAAAAAGAAATGCATATTTTTTTATACAAAAAATGAAATAAATGAACAAACCCATAGCTGAAATAAATAAACTTTTTTTTTATTATTATTTTTTAAGAACTTTTGTAGAAACGCTAACTTTTTAAACCATTTTTTTTAAACTAAAATAAACTGTTTTTTTTTTAAACTTTAAAACGCGAAAATAATAGAAACTGTTTTTGTTTTGTAACTTTTTTAAACCATTTTTTTTTTTTGCAATTACGCATTGTTTTTTTTTTCATTATTTTAGCTTTTTTTGGAGGGTTTCTTTTTTTTTGCATTAGGCATGTGTTTCCTTCATTACATTCTTTTCCTGGAGGGGTAAGGGCTTGTTTTTCGTTTTTGGAGGGGGGCTTAGCGAAATACAGGCAGAAGAGGGGGATGGGGTCGTCACCGAGGATGTGGAAGGAGACGGAGCATATCCTGGGACCACAGGTATATCATCTTCAAAATTGTTGCAATTTCTAGTTTTGACCGCGAAAAAAAAAACGTCCCCGATCGCAACGAAATCCAAGCCCGGCATTCCTGGTTGGGGCATCTCCAGGCATATTTTTCCGTCACAGTGTTTCGCGGTACTAGCCGGCAAAGTCGGCCGCCGCCGCAACATCGCATAACTTTTGCCAGCAGAGCATTCTGCTGGCAAAAGTTAATGCACTGCTCCGGAGAGGCAATTGTACGACACAACACTTCAAAATTCATTTTCTACAAGTGCCAAGCGTCTCTCCTACAAATCAATATTGTGATAGACAAGCGTATGGTTACAAGGAAACACGGACAACTTGAATAGGATTAATCAAATATATTTATTTACCCCAAAGCAAAGATCGTTCTTTTTATTCTTAATTCCTTGATGACGACGGCGACGGTTAAGTTGTTTATCTTAATTCTTGATGACGGCGGCGACGGCGACGGCGACGGTTAAGTTGTTTATCTTAATTCTTGATGACGGCGGCGACGGCGACGGTTAAGTTGTTATCTTATTTCTACGTGTTCACTCGTTGGTCGCTAGCTGGGGAAAAGATGGCGGCTACCTCCAACTAGCGCCAAGCCCCTTTTCTTGTTTTCCTTTTTGTAGCTCTCCGGAAACGGTGAACGCTCAGCATGTCGCTGTCCAACATTAGTTCCGGATAGAGTGAGATCTGTTATATAACAAATGCCCCCTCAGATCTCAATCAGGTTTATGAACTAGTCCGTGGGATATCCTCAGTTCATGACAAAGTCCTTGAAGCGTGCAGGTAGTCGTCCTCTCGTCATTCTCGCTGGTAGCGGAGTACTGTCTGTATTGCCCTCTTGTAATGTTGTAGGGTGTATGTCGTGAGTTGGATCTGGGTCCCTTGGTGACTGCGGTTCGACGTGATTTTTGTGGTTGGTACATGGTGAGAGGGGTAAGGGTGTGTTGCATAGGTGTGGTGGTCGAGGGGCCAGTTGTCTGATATGTGCGCGTGATGCCCGAGTGATTGGTGCCTTCATGTGCTTGCGAGAGGTATCTGGCACGAAGTTTATACGGCACAACCAGTTTGGGGGAGTTATTGCTGTCCCGAATCATCAAAACGGAGGTGCCTGGCTCCAGAAAAAATTGTTGGAAGTGTCTATTGAAGAGCGTAGCACGGTGATCGTCGGGATCAATATGTGGTTTATCCGGTGAGGGTGACTGGAGGGCACTGATGATCTTCGCTAATGTTTCATCCTTCTGTTGTTCTTCTGCAATGCCCAAGTGATTGCAGATTCTCTCTGTAGGGATGGAGGATGACGAATGATATGCAAAGAACGCATTGCTGATGTGTTCTTGTGCACGGGTGCCTTGTGGTGAGTGAGTCTTAGGAATCAACCGTAAACCGTTAAGTTCGCTGAGGCACCAAGACGGTATATACATGCGTAAAACTGACCCACTTAGCTCGAAAGTCTGGCCTGCTGGGGTCGGGTCATACGGAGTTTTGGCCTTCTTCTGCCCGCAACCCCTACTGAGCATGTCAGCCCAAATGTTCGATTCGCCCTCGATGTATTCGAGAACAAAATCGTAGCACGAAATTTCTTCTTGCCATCTCCGTATTTTGGCATTATTAAATACCCGCTGATCCAGATACGTCAATGACCTGTGGTCGGTGAAAAGAACAAAGGGGCGGTTTCGGAGAAAATAATCAAACTTAATTATCGCCCACTTGATAGCGTAGGCCTCCCGTTCCGTCGTGGACCAGTTCTGTTCCGTGGGGTTGAATGCATGTGAAGCAACAGCTATGATATTCTTCTTCCCGTTGTCAGCTTCTTGCATTAGGATCGCACCACATGCGACATCGCTAGCGTCGGTGGTGAGTGTGAACAGCTTTGAAAAATCCGGGAATGAAATGATTGGTGGAGAGGCAAGCCGTTCTTTGATTCTTCTGAAGGCTTTGTCGGCACTCTCAGTCCAGAGAAAAGGTTTATTGGCCCTGTTGAGGTCATGAATGGGAGACATGAGTTTTGAAAATGTGTCCAATCGGATTTGTTCCTGCAAGCGCGTTTCAAGGAATTGCCTAATCCATACCAACCGCCCGATAAGGCTTTGTAGTTCCTTTTTCGAAGTTGGGGGCTTCATTTCTCGGATAGCCCGAACGTATTCAGGATCAGGCTTGAAACCGTCACTGGTTATAATGCGTCCGAGGAATTTTGCCTCAGGTGCAAGAAATGAGCATTTTTCCGGGTTTAGCTTGAGACCAAAATTCCGGAGGGCGGTAAAAAGCTGTTCCAGAGCGAATATGTATTCATTGAATGTTCTTGCATGTACCAAGTTGTCGTCGATGTACGACGAGATGTTATCGCGTGAACTGACTGTGGCTAAAGCTTCCGCTACGCAACGTGAAAAGATCTGTCCGGCAGAGGTAAGACCGAAGGCCAGGCGAGTGTACTGGTAGCACTGGTCCTTCCATGTAAACGCGGTTTTGTGACGGTCCTGCTGGTCGATTTCGATTTGCCAGTAGCCGCTGCGAAGATCCAGAGAAGCAAAGTAGGTGTTGCCCCTGCCGATCTTGTTAAATAGATGGTCTATCCTCGGTATTGGGTAAGGGTCCAGATCGACTAAGACCTTGTTCAGTGTTCTCTTGAAATTAGCCACTACGCGAACTGAACCGTTTTTCTTGCGCACAGCGAACACTGGGCTGTTAAAGCCCCTGGGGTCACTGCATTTTTCGATAACGCCTTCATTCGCCATGCGTCTGATTTCGTTATCGACATCGGCTTCCAAGGCCTGGGCGATCGGGTGTTGCTTCTGACTGCGGGATTGGCCGTTGGTCGGTATCCGGATGGGTCGGATGAACGTCCCTGGTTTGTTGTCATTCGAGCCGATGATGTCAGCGAATTTGATAAGAAGGTTCGCCGTATCCTCCAATTCGTCCCGGTTTGGGTGATTCGGCAGCGATAGCCCAGTGTTCTGCTTCAGCCAAGTTAATTTATCTTCCAGTGTCTGGGCGTTGGGTTGAGGTTCCGACTTGAGACTCTGGAATACAGCAGTTTGGGGTTCACATGCAGGAACGTGGGTCGACGATGTCGGCGGCGCGATGGTCGCGGCGTGTGATAAGGAACCTGAGGGAAATGTGCGCCTGAATTTTACCGTGGAATTTTGGTTGTCAATTATATATGAGCTGAGCGTGCTGTGACGCAGGATATTCTGGCCGATCAGGATTGGTGTGTTTTGGGTTGTAACAAGCACGTTCACTTTTTTGAACGTGGGGGAATTGTGGTTGCCAATCGTGACGTCACATGTCAGTTCACCCAGGGCGGCTATGCTCCCATTGATACCCTTCACCCGAATATCAGTGCGGGTCATATATTTTTCAGCTTCCTTGGGAAGCTGGGACAGCGGTATGATGCACGTGGAGCATCCTGAGTCTAACATCGCGATGCCGGAGAAGTACACACCGTCAATATTGAATGAGGATTGGACGAGCGGTGAATGGTGGTTAGGTCCTTGAAAATTGAAGACGTGATGGCTGATGTGAGGGTCGGGCGAGCGAAGCATCACATCTCGTCCTGCCCGAACGGAAAATCCTGTGTTATGAATGTCTGGTCATCATCCATTGCAGCGATATGAGCCTGTGCTTGGGTGCGAGGCGGGTGGCGGAATGGGCAATTGTGCCCGCGAAAGCAGGGTCGACCCCCGAGGTAATTCCGGCATAACGGGGTCTGTGAATTGTGCTGGCGACCTTTGCGACCTCGCGGACGGTCTTGCTTCGGATGTTGGTTGACGGGGCCTCTCTGGTGTGGCTGCCTACTGAGTTGGGGTGACAGGGTCGTTCTGAGTGACGCCTCATCCTGGTAAGACTGCTGTGATTTCTGTGTATAGTAGGCTTCTTGTGGCGAGGAGACGTCAGATTTTACACCACGATCGATGTATCGCTGGGCCTCGCAAGCTATGCCGATCGCGTTGTAATGATTGTCCATCGTCTTTACTAGGTGAGTGTAAATATTTGGAGTCCAGGTTTTCACCTTTTCGCTCATCAGCATCGCGCCTATTATGGAAACCAGACCGTCCACTGTCAGGTCTGTCTTTTTATCCTTTTTGAATTTCGTCTTTATGTGGACGGCAGCATCTCTCAAAGTGTTCTCCAGGCGAGATGCGAAGTCTGGTAATTTTTCGCCGTCTATTCGCTCCAAGTCCCAGGCTCGGCTAAGGTGCTGGAAGCTCGGCATCTGGCTGCCGTGGGCCGCTTGCAAGTACTCCTTTAGTTCCTCAAAAGTGGACGAGTCTGACTTTGAATCCACCATCTGCTGAAAGATACCCTGGTCAAGTAAATCTTTCGCGGATTTGACGAACTCGCCTTCTAGGCTGGGATATCTCTCCAATTCCGGTGCGACGTGGATGGTATAAGCTTTGTTCAGCGCCGTGATGAATTGGTTCACGTCATTTCCCGGGCGAAATAATTTCTGCTGTTTGAGAACGTCCCGGATAGCCTGTTGACGTATAACTACGCTATACTCGTTCTCCTTCTGATTCGTACGGGTTACTGTCGAAGGAGTCAGCCTTAAAGCCGCCAGCATGTCGTCTAAGTCGGTTTGAACCTCTTGAATTACACGTTCGGATGGCTGTTCCGCCCCTGTCTTCAAATTGAACAATAGTGTTCTCTGCTCTCTAATGAGGGTGAAAAGTTCGTCCCGTGTGAAGTTCGTGTAGTTCTCCATATTTAACTTGCTGTACGCTTCTGACACCAGTGTGATAGACAAGCGTATGGTTGCAAGGAAACACGGACAACTTGAATAGGATTAATCAAATATATTTATTTACCCCAAAGCAAAGATCGTTCTTTTTATTCTTAATTCCTTGATGACGACGGCGACGGCGACGGTTAAGTTGTTTATCTTAATTCTTGATGGCGACGGCGACGGTTAAGTTGTTTATCTTAATTCTTGATGACGGCGGCGACGGCGACGGTTAAGTTGTTATCTTATTTCTACGTGTTCACTCGTTGGTCGCTAGCTGGGGAAAAGATGGCGGCTACCTCCAACTAGCGCCAAGCCCCTTTTCTTGTTTTCCTTTTTGTAGCTCTCCGGAAACGGTGAACGCTCAGCATGTCGCTGTCCAACATTAGTTCCGGATAGAGTGAGATCTGTTATATAACAATATCGTCTGCCAGCCTCGTTTTCGATTTCGGCAGGTCTCGGACGCTTCCGTTAGCTGTCGGCTTGCTGCTGCCGGGCAGTCACGGAAATTAGGGTCAATATCTAAACAAGTACTAAATTATGTTACAATTAATCAATCGAACAATGTTAACGAATTGAAATATTAAATAAACTTGTTAACGTACAAGAACATGAAAATTAAATAAACTGTAACAATGTTAGTTAACAGAATTTTTTTTTCCCGAATATAATAAAAAAGTTTTCCTTGTTTAACTACAATAAAAAAAACATGAAATTTCTTATAACTGAGTCAATCAAAATAATTACGACGATCGTTATTTATTTTTTAAAATACTAATAGATTCAGAGCAAGTTAAATGAATTTTAATTGTATTTAAAAATATCTTTAATTAGAAATAATTACTATTTTTCAATAGTACTCTACAAACTCGACAACTCCCGTGTAATGAGCGTCCTAAATTCTCTTTTTATTTTATGCTTATTTTCTTAGTGAAACCTAGTTATCTCCCCTTCTTAATGAACCCCTTTGACACAAGCGTCCGCTAGTCTGTCACTTATTTTGTTCTCAGCTAAGCTTGATAGAATGTTCTTACAGCACTTCGTATTACAAAACAGTCACCCATCTAACTATGGTCCAAAGTTGTTTAACTTCATTTAAAACGATTATTGTAGTATTTATATTCTAATATGATAACTTTTGTCTGTCTGCTTGTTGCTCACAAATAGGCTCTAAAACTATCACCAGAATTGCACCAAATTTGGCATGAACCACCCTTGGAATGTCGAGTGTGCCGTGGGGATCAACATCATACGATTGCTACTATCATCACTCTTCCTTCCTAATACTATAAGACTACATAACACTGTCGGGCGGAATGGCACTAAATTGAGCATGATGAGCGATTGGAATGCCGAGTGTGTCATAGGGTGCTCAAAATGAAAATAATTGTACTAATAATAAGTATAGGTTCCAAAACTATTGAGTAGAATTGTACCAAATATGGCGTCAACAGATGTTTGTATACCGGACGTAATAACATTAAGAATACTAATAGGATGTTTAAAAAGACTCTACCTCCCCTCAACAGTAGTGAGATTAAAAGCCGCCGTTTAGGTGACATTTTTGATAGTGATTATAATTAAATTTTACGGAAGTAGAAACAGTTTTTATTAGATTAAGCCATTTAAACCCCCTTAAAGGTCACGTCTCCTACAACTGTCGCAGTAACAGCACTAAACTGCCTCGGGTACCCTTGGGCAAGGTGTCCGCCTATATCCAACCCCAACACTACAAAATCAATCTTTCCTAGATCTTTCTACTTTTTTCTGCCTATCATATTTCCAAACCTTATCAAGTACTCAAGCTCTCCCTCCTCATCCTCAACCGTTCTGGGTATGCCACAAGAATTCATCCAGAAGTGAAACTCCAATTTGTGGGCTTTGTTGAGTTACCAGTTAGTTACCGCTACTCCCAGGTCCACTCTTACCTGGAGTGTAAGTACTTGTCCGAGCCTCATCTATAGGTTACATAGAAATTAACGTTTACAGAATATTTGTTTACAAAATATATGTCATTTTTGTATTAACGAATTACTGCTTATCAAGGCTTAAATGCCACTCGAGGATAAGGGTTAATGAGTTTGTCAAGTGGACCGTGGAACATAACCTTGAAGATTGGAGACGATGTTTTGAGACTGGTCAGAATTTGATTATTTAAGAGAACAGTTCGATAAGAATTTGCTAACATTGGACTTGAAAACGACCATGTTGTAGTCAGCTGAGAAGCAGCCCCGTGGTATTGTGTTCCATGGACAGGAAGTTTTTGGCAAAAAACTTTGCTCATGGAAGTTCCGTTTAGTTTTAGGTACACAAAAGAAGAAAGGATAATTAATTACAGTGGTTGTAGCTAGACGAGTTTTTGCTGTGAATGTTTTACAGGGGGGACCAGAGATTGGAGCTCAGTCGAGCACCTACTATAAAAATAACAATAGAGTACGAAAAGACTAGCAACATCTCTTCTGTGAGGAAGAGGCTGTTAGGAAAAGAAGAGGACATTCCCCACTAGATTTCGAAGTAAGTTTTGTACTCTGTAAGGCAGGAAAGAGTGCTCTGAACAGTACCTCCCCACCATCTTAGGGCGTATATGACTCTTATACAGGTAGAGAATTACATCAGGAGTAATATACTTTCTGTAGCGGTAGAATGATTCAACCATTTTTCCAACGACCTTAGCAACAGATTTGATCTAAGTCTTTCTTTTCAGATCTGGAGTTAAAGTCAGTCCTTGAAGTTTATTAAATCAGGGGGCTTCCTCAAGGAAATACATATTCATTTTATCTTGGGAAAAGTGAGGATCCGAGCGTTGGTGGTGAAAAGAGACAAGCTGGATTTTAGATGTATTAAAAGTTAAACATAAACAAAACTAATCTACAAACCAGTCGTATAAAAAACATATGTACGGTGTCGGCATAAAATGACCCAACGATGATTGACATGCTGTAAACCCCAACGACCAATCAATCAATCCTTCAATCGAGACAATCATTACATCGGGTCGTTTAGCCAATAGGATACAGAGGTTTATCAAACAAATGATTACACTGATATCAGAATAACACATGAAATGATCCAACGATAGTTGACATGCCGTAAAACCTAACAACCAACCAAATCTCTCTTCTAAATTTAGACGATGCTGCCAGAATGAGAGAAAGACAAGCGTATTGGAATCTCGGAATTTCGATTGGTTCTGCAGACGACGAGCGTACCTGGCGGCAATCGTTACTCGCATCAAAGGGACGCTCTGTCATGGCTCCGATTGTACTGTTAAAATGGCCGCCTTTTGTCGACGGAGAATCAACCAATCACGGCTTTGTGTCGTGCAGATCACGTGACGCACCCAGAATGCTCCCCATTGACTAGAATTGTAAAGCTCGAAGCTGAAAACGATGCACACGACTTGTGTCGTTGTATGAGATCTATTTTGTGTTTTGTTATTTCTTTCGTTTTTTAAATGTCTCTCCCCTTTATCCTGGCACTTTCATGTGTCAGCCTATCGTTGCCAATATTGATATCGGACCAGCTTACAAAAAATAACGGGATGCTTTATTGATCAAATCGATATCGTCGGGGGGGGGGGAGAAGGTCTATGAAATTAGCTATGCCGGTTTCAAATTACATCGTATCAATGGTCATCATTTATGCGGTACCTTATGCACACCCTTCGTCAAAAATGGAGGGAAAAATTATTCTTCGCCAATGTTCGCACTAATATTCATATGAAATCATAGAATTACGTCAGTAATTTAATTTTCCACATAAATTACTATCGTTTCTTATTTAGAGTGGAGATTTCTTACTGAATTCATTTAAGACGGCGGGGGTTGTCTAACTTTATATTTTCTTTCCAATGTAAGTTTTTCTAATGCTTTTTTATCATGTCAATAGGATAGGACTGAACTATTTCATGGTTCAGTCCTATCCTATTGAAATAATAGTTGAAAAAAAACGTGAGTCATTTCTGATGACCGAAAGATACAACACCAACCTTGACTTTGCTTTTTAGTATTTTCTTCCTTCATTTTTCTTTCTTTTGATTATTAGGAAGTAGAGGTGGTTTAGACAATTTTAAAAAAATGACGCCTGTAGGGATGTTGGTTGGGGCGGCTAGAGACGGAATGTTTAAAAACATCAAAGACGTTAGAAATGAAAGGAATCACCGCTCATATAGAGAAATAACAAAAAATAAAGAACACGTTTCAAAAAGGAAATTAAAAAAAAAAAAAATAGTGAAGAAGAAAAGAAAAGAAAAAACGTATAAATCGGTATAGAACGAAAGAAAACCTTATAGAAATAGACTTGTGTTTTCCCTTCTCTTTTTTCGTCGGACAGTTGTGTACGCGTTAAATTGTGTGACAGGACGAATGTATATTTAAAAATAAATATATATCGTTCCCTATATATATGTCGTTCTCTATAGAGTGAAGGATAGTGTTTAAAAAGGTATGGACTCGAGCCCATCCGCTGCTGGAGTTGTGGGTAAAATAGAAACTTGTTTTCAATTAATCGTATACAGTAAACCACTTATAATAGCTGTTGTGTTTCGGTACTAAATTACACAAAAAGGGGTTGACTTGCCGTAAAAATAAAAACTATCGGTCACTCGGTGGCATTCGTACTCACCATATGAATCAAATATGATCAATGAGACATAATTTTTTTATGGAAATCGCTCCAGACAAGGCATGAAGCCACTTGATGTAAGGAGCTAACAAGAACTAAATATGGTTATCGCAAAGACAGGAGATGCCTATTTACCTTAGTCTTGAAAAGACCAAGATTATAGGCAGGAGGAAAACAGTCAGCAGGAAGAGAGTTACACAAGTCTGCAGTTCTTGGAAAGAAGCTACTGGAATAGGAAGCTATTATTGATAGCAGTAATCGCAACCTTCTCTATAACTTTAATAGTTATGATAAAGTTCTATCTCTCTCTCTCTCTCTCTCTCTCTCTCTCTCTCTATCTCTCTCTCTCTCTCTCTCTCTCTCTCTTTAAATTTAAGGATAATCAATCGATGAGATTATTTTTTAAAATTAGCACAAAAACAAAATACATGCCAACAGTAGGTTCAGTCTCAAGTCTGTTCCAAAGGATTGAGTGCAAAGCGGTCGTAAGCAGTAACGTAACGGTGCGCTTTAAAAGTCCCTACACACAATCAAAATAGACATGAATTGCCAGGGGAAACATATTATAGAAAATGCATGAACCATGTCAATTAAATACGACTTACTTTCTATTTTCAGGAACTATTCTCGATGCGAATTCTGTGACCAGTACAAAAATTAACAATCCTGAAATGGCTTGCGATCTTAACTGCTTAGAGGCGAGCTCTAACAATACGACGTCAGCGGTGTGAAACCATATAAAACCGTAGAACTGGGGGTGGAACACGTCCACTTCGCTTCAATCCCAAGCCAGAAAGACTCAAACCTCGATTTCAAATCTTGCACTACACATTGCGAGTCTTTTTTGTGCTTCACAATTGAAGAATTCATTGCCAGTATAGTTATGGGGAGATAATTTGAATATCGTTCAAATTGCGAAATAACTCAGAATATCTTTCGCCAACAGCTTAGTACAAAACAAATATCGATAATACGTTCGTTGTTTTTTCTAAGTGTAAGATGAACGAATATTCTTAAAATGCGTCCTTTCAATCTATGCTTTAGCGACAATTTTCCTACATCTTTTCCACAAAGCATTTTTGATCAGTGAAAAAAAAGGCATTAAAAAATCACAATGGGGATATTGGCTCAGTATAGTCACGAGTTTCGTCCCTTGAACTATTTTTAAGATATCTCTCCTGAATTACACTGGCAATGAGTGAGAAATTTCTTGCAAAACTACCGTCACGAACAGATAATTTTGACATAAAGGAAAACCTTCCTTTTATTTTGATAAACTTTTTTTGATTTTCTACCAAAAAATCAGTCCAGGCAGGAAGGTATTGTAGCAGCCGTACAACTACAGCGAAAGCCGCCATTACGATTTTGAATCTGTTTTTAATTTATAAGCTCGACGCTGATTGGTGCAAGCATTTAACTTCCTTTCCGGCTTACCAAATCAGAGGCCATCTCTCATGCGAGGTGACCACGTGATGAGAAATTATAAAAGGGTTAACACAGAATGAACTTCCTCTTTTCTTTCCCACGTGCAGGGATTGACAACAACTCAACGTTGCTCGGACCATTTCCTAAACTTCTCTCTTTGGACGCTAAAGTAATCTTCCTGGAGCTCTGGCCCGGGGTTCGACTTTGATAAAAAAAAAAAAGACCCAAGAATTCAGCATGGCTACAACCGCCAAACACGTGGACTTAATATAACACACACATAACTACTTCTACACCTGCGTACGAACATAAACATTCTCTCCTCTCTACTTACGGAACATTTATTTAACCCCACGTGGACTTACTAACCTTTTGCCTTCGTCCATACTCATGGACTTATTCATTTACTTTCTTATTCATTTACTCTTCTCTTTCATTTCTCCTTTTATACATTTTGACGAAGACGACCAACAAAATGTAAACCGGACCCCACACGTCTCGACACTGACCCCGTGGGTATCGTCGGCCACTCACGCACAGGTGTTTGATATCCTGGTCGCGGTGCCACTTGTAAACAGATACCCCACTCTGTTCCTGCGTCATGGAACCACTTTTAAACATGGTACTCCACTCGTGTCTCTGTCTCGCTGCTCACGCCTCTGGTTCTCTACACAGAGATCTTGCCAGACCGTGAACACTCTCTGGCCGATCGTCGTAGTGGCAATAAAAAATATCTCGGTCGAAATTCCTCCCGGTCGTGATGATGTCGATGATGGTGATGACTTTGTTGATTCTGTGATGGCAAAGGTTATTCAAGCAGAACAAATCAACAATAGAATGATGCAACAACTTGGCGAGGTCTTTTTGTATGAAAGTAATTATTAACGAAGATAAAAGAATTTTTTAACTTTGAAGTAATGTCTATCGTATGGTAATGTCTTTTACATTCCTATTACGTTGTCTCTCTGTGCGCGCATACAATCGCAATTAGCTATTAAAGTCCTAAACTATGTGAGAACGGCGATGGCGAGAATTCTGTTTTTCTCCGGCGATTTTTCATAGTCGAAGCCGGGACATAACCGGTTCGCGACTGGTGTCTCTGCCGTGTAACTGCGATATGTCTTCTCGCTCTAACTCAAAATCCTTCCTCTTACCGAAAGGGTGTATGGTCACACCCTCCCTTTTTCCCAACATATTTCTCTATATCTTTCTTCCTCTCTCAGGGATTTGGAGGGGGCGCCTATTTCAACACTACAGATAAATGGGATTTCCCCTTTAGATTTTATCGCCATTATAAAAACAATTACTCGTTATTTTCTCGCCGCGTGGCAGACCTCTGCCCTAATTAATACCGACAGCCTAGACGATTAAATTGTCCATTTTGAGCCGCCCCCTACTTCGCCTGCCTTGCCCAAATTTCCATTCCACAGCTGGTTTGTAACTAAAGGTTGTAAACAATATCCATTTTGACAATTACTTGTTTTTTTCGTAGACATTTCGACGCTCTTTTTCCGTCGTCTGAATCAGCCTGTTTCCACGTCAATATATACTAGTCTTATATCTCTACTTCGTTTCTACGTAGGGTCTAGCATCATCACTAAGATGCATACTAGCACGTAACTGGGGTACCCGATCCCCGTCGGCCCCGACTGCTCTGTCACAAAAGTTGTTTTAAATATTATAGTGTCTATAGAGGCACTTCCGCCAAACTTTTTCCTACAATTTTTCAACAGTCAGTTTTTAAACGCCAAGTTGACAAGACGTCATATGCCTGTCTCGCTATTAGCCACGACTTGGGCAAGACGAAATGAAAGACCCAGACTCAAACTCACCCTTATAGTACGTGTAAAACTGGCCGTCGCTTATACGGACTATAGTTCTTAAAAGTGGCTTATCATAAATCTTTTAAGTGGTTTTCGTTTGAAATTTGATTGTGTTTGAAAGATAAAAGCCTAAAGTTAATATCTAAAAGGGAAAAATGTATATTTACGTGTGAAAAAAAATTAGAATAAAAAATGTTATCACAACGGCTAAAAAATTTTTTTTAAATCAGTTAAGATTGCAGATTCAATAAAACATTTTTTTAATTCGCTGGAAAGATACATATCAGTTTTCTGGGACTATTTCAAAGATAATTATTAAATTAAAGTCTTAAGATAGTGAATTAAAAAAGTGTACCTTTTTTACTAAAAATTGCTTAATTATCAAAAATAGTGAAAGTTACATTAAAAACGGTTGCATACAATTGTAAAAACAAAATATGGCTACCAAATCTCAATATATGGAAGACTCTAACTGTAGTAATATTTATTCATATGATTTTGATTTTTATATAGAATATATGGTTTTGTATTAGTTTATAGAAATTGAAAAATGATTATATCTTAATTTCTTTTTTAAGGTTATAAAAATATCTACATTAAATTGACAAGTATGGAAGACCCGAACCACAATTCCTCATGTTATCATTATCTTGAACGGATGGCTTTGTAACAATTTGGCTTTGTTCATTTTTAGTATTGGTACTGCTGCAGATTAGGACCCAAGCAAACCCTGGCCCCTAACTCTAAACCTTACGCTTAACCTATGCTTACCCTAACCTTACCGACGCCAAATAAATTTTAAATTGGGTCCTAATCTGCACCATCACCCTAGTTTTATATGACTAAATATAAACAGTTAATTTATTTTCTAAAGAAAGTACTTCGACAGTTTTAATTGTTTTAACTATTAATGCCATTTAATATTTCATTTAGCTCAATGAGATTTAATTTCCCTATTTGATATTAATCAAGACTTATTGCACAAAACATGCTAAAGAAATATAGAGCTAAATTGAGAAAAAATAATTCAAATCAGTTACAAATCTTTTAACATCTCTACATCATCCAAATGACTTATCTATTATGTATTATAATCACAAAAGATCGCTGTTATTTTGCATATGTAGTTGGAAAAAGTGAATTGTGAAACTAACGAATATCTAAAAATAAAATTCGGATAACGGCGGATGATTAATGGTGGGAGGAGTGCTTTGCAGAACTGGGCATCCATACCTCTCCAAGTCAATCGTTAGTAGAAATTATGCCATTTGTAAATTATTTGTTTCGTTATGGCCAAGAATCTCAATTTTTTCAATTTTTTTTTCATTTTCAAGATTATAAAAAAAAATTCTTACGCTGATTACATGTTCATGTGCACATATAAGAATATCGCCTTTTAATATTTCCTGGAAACTGTTATCATTAAAATCACTTGAAATATGTTTTGCAATTATATTATTTTGGGGGGAAAATATTGAATAACAATGCGTAATTCAATGATAATATCATAAATTCGAGAAATTAATTTTTCTACAAGTTATATTGATTTTATTAACACGAAATTTACAGATTTTTTTTCATAATATATAAGGAATATGTTTGAAAAAATATTTCAATCGTTAGCATCTACGGTTCTTATATTCATTAAAAAATAATAAATAAATAAATTCATGCGTTTTTTAGTACTTTGAGATATAACTTTAGTAAAAGTGTTGTTTTTTTGTTTACACAAAATAATACATATTAAGTAAAATTAAAAATAGATAATGGGTTAATTAGATCCCGGGATCGTTTATCGATACATATTGAAAATTTCATCAAAATTGGTTTATTTCCTGAATTTTGGTGAGTGTTTAAAGTGAATGGAGGGGTCAAAATGTTTTTACACTTTGGCGATCGGCCATTCATTTTGCACGTACCTTATATTTACTGACTCAACATATTTTTGTATTTTTGTCTACTTAACTCTTTCCCAGCCATGTTTGAATTGTAGTAGAAGAATTTTGTCCTCAAAACAAATCTATGCTAACCCTTTTTTCTTCATACCCAACCAGGCCAGGGGATTGATATCTATGTAATAATCCTCATACGCGTCACGACCTTCTTCAGTTGTCTACAAACAGAACATTTCTACACAATATTCATTAATAACATTATTTAACTGTAGCAATTAAAAACACAGATATGCGTGACTCTGAATTTTGCAATAAACAAAAGCAATTAAAATGGTTTGTCCACGACCGTCGTAATATAAGGTCTGTTAACTGAGTAAAATTTTTCTGGTTACGTCATTGATAATGGGAGTAAAAATCACTATCAATGAGGACCAGAAGTGTCCGAAGGCGCTAACGCGCATGCATCTATTTGTTGTCAACAAGTAATCAAAGCGAGCAGACTCACGTCCATAGGATTATTCATTCAATTAGAAATCAGTTAACATGTTCCTGCTATTGTGACTTTATTCCTCTGCCAAGAATACGGCTAACCCTAAGGATTATTCATTCACTTGGAATTCATTGTTAACTTGTTCCTTTTTTCAAACGTATTTCCTTTTTACTAGCGCTAAAGAAAATTTTAAAAATTACAACATGGCCTCCAACGATTAAGGAATTACATTAAAGTTCGATTTTCAAGTTTGAAAAAAAGAAAATTAGAATTTCATTTCATGATGAAAAAAAATTAGACTAATTGATAAGTTTTAGCTAAAATGTGTGCGAAAATCCAACGAAATAAGCAAAATATTCAAATAATAATATACACACATTTTAATTGATTTCAATAAATGTTCTATTAATTATTTTGAATTATTGATTTTGTGTTACTTCACTGAATTCGTAATTTTTCATGTTTAATTTACATTTAAGTTTTTAAAATCAAGTAACATCATTTATTTTTTTCAGAAATGAGAGCAACTCTTATCAAATTATTCAAAAACGAAGCAAAACAAAAACACTCATTTTAATTTATTTCAATAAATGTTCTATTAATTAATCATTTTGAATTATTGATTTGTATTACTTTACTGAATTTGTAATCGTTCATGTTTGAATTACTTTTACGTTAAAAAAAATCAAGAAACATCATTTTTTTTTTTCAGAAATGAGAGCAACTCTTATCAAATTATTCAGCTAAAACTAATGATAATGAAATGTTCATATAAAGAATACAGCTGCGTAAGAATGGGGATGTGTCGTCTTGTGTTTATGAACCAAGAGATATTTCCATGCAGTATAACTTATACTAGTCTTTTCATTCGATGTAGACCAAGTTGTCATAACAATTAACTCAAACATTAAAAATAATCCGGAAATAATGAACTTTTTTTTAAGAATGAATATTAAATCAGACAAATTATTTTTCAAAGAAAGATTTTCATGTTTAAAAAATGTAAAAATTTATGACAACATCATTTTATTATTAAGTATTAATTTAATGTGTGTTGTCTAGCCTACGCAAATTACACGATATAATACATTTGCACTAAGATTTCTAATAAAGTAATAGGTCAATTATATTCCGTGATCGTTACTTAATAAATACTGAAAATGTCATTAAAATTGGCTGATTTCCTGAATTTTGATGAATCTTGAAGTGAAGGGAGGAATCAAAATGCTCATAATCTGACTGTTTGACAGATCTCGTTTGTTACTTTAGAGCATGACGTCATTTTCCAGTGCTCTGGCCTCCTTTGCGACGGTCGTGGTATATCGTCATTTTTATGGTAGAGGCTCACTCGTATTTAAATCAGCAATAAACATATTCAAGGGAAATAACGATGTTTACTTTTATTTGGAGTTCTCTCCCTTAGAAAGATGAAAGTTCATTAAATATAAAATAAATGATATAATTGTTTCTGGGACGTCAATAATTAGATTTTGGGGGGATTTTTTTTTTAATGTTTTAATGATTTCCTTTACTTTGGTTTTCTTCAGACTACAGTCGTCATCAAAGTTGATATTTATACTACGTTTCGACATATATGTCCTCCGGTCTTTTTCGATTATACAGTTTTTGGCGATTTGGTCGTTCCACAGTCAAAATGGCGGACAATGAATCGGCTTCTTTTTTCTGATATTTTCCCAACCTCACAAATAAATAAGTAAACCCAAATAAACGGCGCTCTTGTGTAAACAGTAACCGAACTGAGGGGGATAAAAAAAATTTAATCTGTCTTAAATAAAAATTACAATTTATTAGCAACTATTATCGCATTTTCTTTCTTTCTTTGAGTGACATGTTTTTTATTAATTGTTATAAAGTGTATACAATTTGTGGCATGTAAATAAAAGTGCTTAAAAGTTATTTTTAACGCATTTTAAAACCGTAACATGTTTTTCGTTAATTGTTATAAAGTTTATAAACTTTGTGACAAAGTTATCTCCCTTGCCAAAGTATAAGCGAATTCGGAATAGCGGCGGCTAAGTAAAATAGAGTTATCCTCCTCAGATCGGTTACTGTTTATACAAGAGCGCCAATAATTTATTGGGATTTACTTGTTTATTTGTGAGATCTGGGGAAAAATCAGTAAAAAAAAAAAGGCAGCCGATTCATTATCCGCCATTTTGGCTGTGAAACGACTAAATCGCTCGTTTTTTTCTAACTAAATCTGTTCATCGACGCACACACATAACAAACAACAATCATATGAAGTTTCGGAATTTTTTTAGATTAGGATTGATTTGTATTATTTTGATTATTCGGACTATTATTCTCATCTTGGTTGTTATTTTCGCAACGTTTTGGCCGATGTAACCTCCGACCTTCTTCAGCTGCATCTTTTCAAACTTGGGAACCAAATAGTTGAACTTGGAAATTTTAACGTCGAAATTGCAACTTTTACGGAATTACGAACTGGACATGTGGCCTAACAGGTAAAGACGTTCATTAACGATCAGTTCAATCCTAAAAAGAATCTCACTTAGAAGTTCTAAGTGGCATTCTTTTTAGGATTGAACGTTCAATCCTTAGAATAGGTGATAAATAATTAAAAATAGCATGGATTTGTGCCAGTTGACACGGTTAAGATTCGAATAAAAATTGTTGTTTGGGATAAATACAATTTAGGCGCGCAGAGTGAATATAATTGTATTGGCGCGTGACAAATAAAAGATAACGCCCACGCAAATTCCGGTGTGGCCTTATATATTAAATCAACTCAAAACGAGCGGACGTAGTTGAGAGCACACCACGTGATATTTCTGTCCAATGAGATTTCTCCAAAGACATATTTTTCTAAACTTTTCTCCTTAAGCTCGCTGGAGCCTATCCAAATAGTATTTAAGCACACACAAACATCAAACTTTCTCTTTCAACTGACTTTTCATCCGGAGGTTACACGCATCTTACTATCACTCTTCCATTTCACCCTTTCGCGCGCTTCATACAATTTCACAGGCGAACATTACCTATTGCCTCTTTTAACATTTTATAACAAATGAACATTTCAACAAAAGAAAATACATTCTTCTTTTTACTTACCCTGAAACTAAAGGAAGGACTCATGAACTCATTACAAAAAGAAATATATTCTATTTGTTAATAGTTTATTTCAGTAAATAAACTTCCGTTGATTTTGCATGTAAGTTTTCTTATTATTATTTTTATTTGTGGAGGAAGTTATCACTAAAAAAAGGTATGACGACCCCCACAGATTTAATACTTCTACTCGACTGATGGAATGAGACTTATCTAGCATCTTGGATTAAATAAAGCTTTCAGCTTAAAATTTTAAGTTTGACTAGAATATTCCCAACGATGGTCGAAGGTTACATCGGCCGAAATATTGTGAAAATAACAACTAAGATTGGAGTAGGAGTCCGAATTTGAAAATATTATTTATAAATAATTTTATATCCAGGTGTCTCTGTGAACCGAGTTCGTTCCCCGTGACCATCTGAGATTGTTACTTCTCTTCACTGAAGAGAGCCGAAAGCTCGAAACGACGTTGTATGTAGGTAACATATTCAAAATATAATTTAATGTTATAAGAAGCTCCTTTAAGTAAAATTAAAATAAAGCACCGTAGACAGATTTAAAAATAGACATTCACTTAATGCTTCAGCGCGAGACTCCGATTCTCTCATTGAGTCCTATCTGAATGTCTTGATGTTTATGCTCACCGCTCTCAGCGTAAATATAACTTAATTTCTCCGTTATCACGAGACAACCGCCCATGGCTTAGGGGATAAGGCGACCGCTTACAGATTTAAGGTGTCTCTGTGAACCGGGTTTATGCCCCGTAACCGTCTGAAATGGTTACTTCCCTACACTGAGAAGAGCCGAAACCTTGAAACGACGTCGTATGTAGGTAAAATATAAAAAATATAATTGAATATATATATATATATATATATATTTATATATATATATATATATATATATGTATATATATATATATATATATATATATATATATATATATATATATATATATATATATATATATATTACAACTGAGTAGAATACATAATTTATGACATAATTAATCTTTTGTAATAATGTTCCGAAATATTCAACTGAAACAATAAATATCCACGTTTACATATCAGGGCCGGCGGGACAGTTATAAAAGTGTGTGTGTGGGGGGGTCTCCTAAAAAGTGGGGTGGGGGCGATTAAACGCATGCATATCAACTTAATTATTGATGACCGTAAAGTGGGGAGGCGTTTTCTCAATGATTATAAGCACAGTAACACAATCAAAGTCTTAAAGTGTATAAATCTGTTTTCCTTATGGCAGGTTAAAACAATTGGAGTCCATAAAACTCATATATATATATATATATATATATATATATATATATATATATATATATATATATATATATATATATATATATATATATAATGGTAATAATCCAGGTGAAAAATATCCACAGGGTGATAATCCAGAGAATTTTAACCGGGTTTATAAAAAGTGCTCAATATCAAAATAGAGCTTTATATATGATAATTTTATTTACACAGACATGTACAAAATCTGCGACACTGGCATGTCGATGTTATCGATCAACAGTTACTATAAACTGAGATCTCATCAGACAGAGTTAGAATCCAAAGGTATAAGTGTTGTATCAGTATGCGATCGCATGCGATGTTTGTTTACCTTTGAAACTTCCGGTAATAATCTGCCCTTAAACTGTCCCCACTTCCTGTCCCCACTTATAATGGCGTCCCATGTAAATAAAGGGGGTTCGAAATTAATTACAACTCGAAATTAATTACAACTTGGACTTAATTTATCAATTTTATTTTTTTATTCAACTAATAAATCTCATTTTATTTTTCATTTGCAAAATTATATTGTACGAATTAAAAAAAAAAAGTTTTATTTCATTTTATCATCAAGAATTTATAAAGTCGTATATTAATCATATTTTTTAAAGAAATTTGTAGTATATTTTATCATTTAAGAAAATTCGTAAAGTATATTTATCATATTTTTTAAAGAAATTCGTAAAGTATAATTATCATATTTTTTAAAGAAATTTGTAAAGTATAATTATCATATTTTTTAAAGAAATTTGTAAAGTATAATTATCATATTTTTTAAAGAAATTTGTAAAGTATAATTATCATATTTTTTAAAGAAATTTGTAAAGTATAATTATCATATTTTTTAAAGAAATTTGTAAAGTATAATTATCATATTTTTTAAAGAAATTTGTAAAGTATAATTATCATATTTTTTAAAGAAATTTGTAAAGTATAATTATCATATTTTTTAAAGAAATTTGTAAAGTATAATTATCATATTTTTTAAAGAAATTTGTAAAGTATAATTATCATATTTTTTAAAGAAATTTGTAAAGTATAATTATCATATTTTTTAAAGAAATTTGTAAAGTATAATTATCATATTTTTTAAAGAAATTTGTAAAGTATATTTAGATTTAGATTTATAATTAATTCCGGTTTGTAATTAATTCCGTCACCCAAATAAAGTACGTATATGTTTACTCTTCATCTCTGCTTGAGCAGAGGAAAAGAACAGGATATCAGGACGGCAAGGCCTCAAAGATGCTCCAACAAGGCATATTGAGACAGTAAAATCCACACAGCCACCCCAAATGACAGTGAAGATGAGCCTGAAAATGGAGGACTCTATTTTCATTCTATAGAATGCCAAAAGAAACAAGTTCCCTTGGGCGCAACAGAAGCCTACGCAAGTTAAGAATAGGCAACAAAATAGCCCAGATAGAGATCAAAGCGAAAATTGACAGAGGAGCTACAGGCCCGCGGGACAGTTATAAAAGTGGGGGGTGGGACTCTCCTAAAAAGGGGGGGGCGGTTAAACACATGCATATATAACTTCATTATTGATGACCGTAAAGTGGGGGGGGCAGTCAAAAAGTGGGGTTGAGCCCCCCCCCCCTGCCCCCGGTGCCGCCGTCCATGAGCTATGAGCAACCTGCTGTCTATGAGTGTATTCCAGCAATTAGATAAGGTACTACTGCAGGAAACACCAGTGAGACTGTTTGCATTTGGAGGCTCTGTGATAGAGCAAGCGGGATCATGCCTCCTGGGAGTGAGATACCAGGACAGATTCACTAGTGCGACATTCCATGTGGTAAAAACCAATGGGTCGATTCTCCTTGGGCTACAAACCTCCAGAAAGTTGGGCCTGGTAACTTTCAATTTGGCAATTGACACAGATGATCCACTTAAGAACCAAACGGAATGCTAGTCTAAGATGAATACGAAAAGAAAACCTACCCCAAACGTGGATCCCAAAGTACGGGAAGAGATTCTCCACAAAGTTTCGGATGTATTTGACAGCATTGGATGTCTGCCAGGAGAATATGCGATAAATGTAGACCCAACAATAGCCCCATTTGTACACCCACTCCGGTGAGTCCCTGTGGTCTTAAGGGACAAATTTAAAATTGAGCTTGATTTGCTGGTAAATCAGAGCATCATAACCCCAATGACTAAATCAACCTCATGGTCAAATCATTTGTCTGTGTCACAAAGGCCAATGGATCAGTCAGGTTATGTCTATACCCCAAAGAGCTGAACAAGGCCATACAGCGACCACATTTTGTGACCCCCTACATTTTGTGACCCTCACATTCGAAGATATGGTCTCAAGGCTACACGGTGTAAAATGGTTCACCACGATAGATGTCAAATCCGGTTACTGGCAAATGAAACTGAACGAGAAATCAAAGGAATTGACAACATTTATCACCCCATTTGGTAGATACATGTTTAATAAACTTCCAATGGGAGTGAAGAGCGCTCAGGATGAATTCCAGTGAGCCATGTTTAAGAACTTGGGAGACATTAAGAATGTTCTCTCCATCTCCGATGACACAAGCATGTACGGTTTTGAAAAAGATGGTAGCGACCATGACCAAGTACTCAATCAGCTCCTTCAAAGAGCTAAGGAAAGGAACTGCAAATTCACCCCAGACAAGTTGGTGGCACGCACACCAGAAATACCATTCTTTGATCACATCATATCCACAAGATGGGGTAAAGCCAGATCCCAAAAAGTTGGAGGCAATTGCCCAGATGCAACCCCCCGAGGATAAGAAACAGCTATCCAGCTTCCTTGGACTAGTTAATTACCTCAACAAGTCCTCACCCCCATCTCTCAATATAACAGTTTATTCAACAAGAAATAATAGTTAATTAATGAAATGTCCTTTTTCAAAACGAATATGTAAATATCAGGAAGTTTCATCAGATGTCCTGTTGGCTTGGTAGGTCAAGAGCAGGCGCAAGGCTTTCCTGAAATAGTAGCAATGGGGAAGGAGTTCCTAAAGCCAAGGCAATTCACTAGGGTGTGATGTCTCATTAATAAACAAAGCTTGTTGAGAAAATCCTGCGTGGTAGGGCCTATCACTCCATTTGTCTTCATGGTGATCGGTTGGACACAAATTATTTGTTTGTTATTCCACTGCAGCGTTGAACAACACCTGTCTGAAACCTATCAACTTGAACAACCTGCATCTCATCGCTGGCACTGCACTTGCAGATATGAGACGAGAAGTTGCACGCCGAGTAGAGATCACAAAGTCTACCAGTGATGAATACAATCTATTCTACGGACGTGAACTCCAAGCACAATGACCGAAGTCAAGTACAAGCTTCCTCAGTCATGTTGAGTCCCTAACAACATCTCAGGAAGAAACCAGTCTACAGCTGTGGACCAGAAGGCTAGAGAATGATCACCTATCCCTCTTGGCATAGAGGTATCCTATATCTGAAGCTCTTTCTCCTGGCCCAGAAGAACCATGTCCAATGGGTGATCAAAAGCAGCTATGACCAGATTAGATTACAAAACCGACCCGATCATCTGTGAGAGAAAAGGAGGACACTACAATGTAGCATAAAAGATGGTGCAGAGTTTAATAATGATAATAATGCAAAGGGCACTGTAGGGTGCTTGTGTCAAAGGGGTTGATGATGCAGGGGTGATAACCAGGTTTCACTAAGAAAATAAGCATAAAATGAAAAGAGAATTTAGGATGCTTATTACATGCGAGTTGTTGAGCCTGTCGTTTGTTTCAATGGTAATTATTTCTAATCAAAGATATTTTTAATACAATTAAAATATATTTAACTTGCTCTGAGTCTATTATTATTTTTTTTAAATAAGCCATGATCGCCGCAGTTATAAGAAGTTCATGGCTTTTTTTTTTTCTTGTTCGGAGAAATTTTTTTATTCATTCAGAAAAAACTTTTTTTTACTAACATTGTTACAGTTTATGTAATTTTTATGTTCTTGTCCGTTAACAAGTTTATTTAATCTTTTCAGTTCGTTAATTAACATTTTTCGATTGATTAACTGTAATAGAAATTGTTTAATTGTTCAAGTATTCTTGTATTTATTATACTTTTCAGCGTCCCAACGTAAATTCACTAGACCAACTCGACAATCAACTAAATCCCATCCATTCACTGTGGAGGTCCCCAGATGTCGGAGAGCCTTCTACTCAAATAGCTTCTTTCCTCGTGCTGCTGGCCTCCGGAACTCCTTCACTGCCCCCTGTTTCCCCGACAGTACTGACATGCAGTAATTTAAAATTAATGTAAACAGACATCTCGCTGCGCAGATCCCAGTTTAGGATAAGCCCCTCCCCCCCAAACCTTCTCCCCTTTTCTTTCTTCTCAGTAGCCCCTTACATCTACAGTGGCAGCCTGCCTTGTTTGGGGTGAACTACGTTAAAAAAAAAAAAAATTTTTTTAAAGTTAATTAGTTTCAAACATTTATATTTAACTAGCAGGTACCCATCGCACGGCGTTGCCAGGGAGAAATGTAAAAGAATGAAATTAAATGTGTAAACAGCCGAACGAACGCAAATAGGTCACAACGGATAGTTTTAATGTAAAGAAACAATTGTCGCTTTTGAATTGTGGAAAATCTATGTAACCAAGAAATGATTACCTCGGTGTGTAACAACAATAGAAATTGCCACAGTCTAGAAGGATATCTCCTTCTCCAATTATGAAAAAGTGTACTTCTGTCGGACCGGGATATTTGTTCAATCTGTTATCTATCGTCTCCTCGTGCATCGAAAGCAAATCGTTGGAGACTGCGCCAATTTTTATTTACGTTGTTACTTCAGAAAATATAATAAACGTTGGTGCATTTTTACTGTTATTTTGTTTCATCCCGGTGCAAAAGATGTAGGTGCTTCTACAGTATTTGAACCGAACCGAATCAAACAGACTTTTGTCGAACTGAACTTAAAATTTAGATTACAGTTATTTTAGTGTTATATACCGGTCCGAATTAATTACCTTGGCCGGATCTCTTCATCGTTGATAGCTCTGCCGTGGGTTTTTCTTCCTTCGTCTAGTGGCCTCCCGTTTGCTGGCGTGGAGCATCGGTCCCCTGAAACGGAAAACTCTCCCCACAGGGAAGAAAGAACTCCGAGGGCGTTTCTAGAGGGTCGTGAACGATTTATTGGTCTGAATATTCTTTTACTCGGGGGAGAGTGGTCATCTAATGTTGCTTCTTCTTGTCTTATCTGCTAACTTCTAAATTCTGTAAACGGGGCGAGATGTCAATCTTCTGTCTCATTTTTAGAGACGCAGTCTTAACTTATTTGTCTACATCTTTGGAGAATTTCGTCCGCTTTCTCTCACGACGATCTTGTCGCTTCGAGCTCCGATGACGGTTTCATCTCATTTCCCGTTTTCGACAATAAGTGACGTCACAGTCCTTTGTCCTGTCATACAAATCATAACCAGAGCTGGCCTGACCTTTATTGAACCTCAACTTTTGAAGTCGGCCAGGTTTCACCAGTTGTTATGACTTCTTTGGATTACTCATTCTGAGAACAAATCTATTTGTCCCCAAAATGGATGTCATTTCGACCTGCACTTAACTCGAACAAAGTTCACCCCTCTCAAAATCAAAACTAGTGGACCTACACACTTTTAGGCATACAGGGCCCCTCATAATATAACACTTCTACAGAATTTGAACCAAACAGACTTTTGTTGAACTAAACTTAAAATTTAGATTAGGGTTATTTTAGTGTTTCCATAAAAAAAACAGAAAACAAAAAAAAAAACAGAAACAAAAAAAACAAAAAACAAAAAACAAACAAAAACAGTTCGATTCAAAATGTGTAGAAGTAGCAAGATTTTTTGTTTTTGTAAATAAATAAAACAAAATTATTTTTATATTTTTATTCTTAAGTCTTGGTTTTGTTTCGTTTTTAAGCAAATTGTTATGGTTATTTTTTTAAAATATAAGTTTATTTAAATTGAAATAAAATTGATATTAAAATTTATTAATCCGTAAAAGAAAACTACCTTGTAATCATTACGGGAGCGAGAATTAAAACAAAACAAATTTGTGTTTAATTATTGGAAAGAAAAATAATACTTATCTGGTTTCTTATCGAAGGTTTATTTTTTGTTTAAAATGTGACATAGTATTATGGCGAACAGTTTAATGCGTAATGTCTATGCAAGCTTTGCTGTGATTGGATGTTTTACAAATTCTGAAACGGTGCAACTTGATTACAGTTCCTTGTAAAGTAATTGCCAAACTGTGTTTGAAGAGGGTAAGAGCTATTAATACATAGAGAGAAATTGGCGTGCTACCCTCTCTTTGGTTCAATTAGTTGGGAGAGGCTTACAGCGCGGAATAAAAATAATGTTTTTGGTTTAGCTTATAAAAATAATTTATATATTTTGGAAACATGGTCGAAGATATTAGACGACTGAAGCGATGTGTTTCGATGCGTTTGATACATTAGTTTTATAGTCTGGTCAAACTGGGTTGGAAGGGGAAAAATCAACTCCATTTTATATATAGATAATTAAAAAGCGTAAAATTTACGATGCTTATTCTTTTATGCTTATTTTGATCCGTCAAACTCAGTTATCTAAAAAAAAAAAATGATATCACTAATACAAGTTAGAAACCTTGTATATATTATTGTTAAACTGTGTCTAACAAATTGCGTACGTTTTCAGCATCCTAAATTCTCTTTTCATTTTATGCTTCTTTTTTATTTTTAATTGGAAATCGCTCTAGACAAGGCATGAAGCCACTTGATATAAGGAGCTAAAAAAAATACTACTTCAAGATCAAAAAACTAGCCAACGATGGATAGATTCCAACCCAGAAAACAGCAAATCATTCCCCTTTGTCAGAAACATCGCTCATGGAATGTGAGGACTAAAAGAACAACATAAGGGAAGTGAGAGTTATGAGGCTGTCGAAAGTAAACCCAAGTTAATCACTTTCTACTCTCTTTACTTTTTTCTTTACTTTCCCGACCCGACCTTGGGTCACATCTTACTTGTGGGAGTAAGATAAAAACTGGCCTTGTGCCTAACTCCTGGAGAGGAGTAAATCAATACTCTCTTTACTTTTTTAGTGAAACCTAGTTCTTCCCCCTGCATTATCAAACCCCTTTGATATAAGCACCCAATTTGATATAATCACATCCTTTGAAGACCGGAAAAGAAGAAGCAAACATTTAAAAATAATAAATTGCATTTGCACTATTATTACAACATCAAATTCTGTTAAATATTTCATCAAAAATGTTCTCACTTTTTTTTCTCCATTTCTAAATTCATCTGATTATTCTATGCCAAAATGTTTTACACTAGTTCTGTTTTTAATCTGATTTCGTAACTCGTTTTAAAAACATTATGGCCTCCATTCAGTCTTGAGAGACAATGGATACCTCCTGTAAAGGAGCCTGCGTGCGTAATTGTGAAGCAAGGGTTGCGCAATCTCCAACGATACCTCTCTTGAGTCGATACTTCTTAATTCCAGTAGCAAGGAGAAATCCAGGACAACTGGAAACAATGTCGAGATAAGCGGAGAGCACACACAGCACCTGGTATTCCCAAATGGTCACCCATTTTAGTATTGACCAGACTCAACATTACTTAACTTTTTTTTTTAATTTGCCTTGACAATAATATTCGAGATGAACGTAATATATAAAAGAAAAATATCCATCAGAGATATAAATGCCTTTATTTGGAAAGTTTCAATTAAATAACATCTCATTCTTTTCTCTAGTAAAGTAGTTAATCCTAATTGTTCTAATTGCTCCCTGTAACTAATCTTTTACTCTTTTTATTAGTTTTGTCACTCTTTTGTATGCTGTCCAATATTACATTCCAATTTCCTTGTATAGACACTGGCCACATGCTTGAGTGGAATATGTATTATTGTACCTATTTACTTGCCTTCCTATGAGGGTAGAGTTAAACACAAGGTTGGTTTTTAATGTGGGGAAAAATCCAGCTCTCCAAAAAGGCTACTCTGGATTGGGACAAAAATTTAAATTGCCTCAGTCCAGAACAATTTCTCCTTCACTGAGCGAGGGCAGAACAGATTCTTTTTTACGTGGTTTCTAATCTCAATATTACATTCTAATTTCCATGTCTACACACTGAGGCTTAGATCCGAATCATGGAGTAGCATAATTATTTTTTTAATGTAAATCGTATGAAAGCATTTTATTAATCCTCAAAAAAAAAAATTCAATGTTTGTGCTTGTAATGAATAAAATGATTGTTTATCTGCCTACCACAGCGGCAAAGTTAAACACAAAGTCAGTTTATAGAGGTCATCTAGCTCTCCATAAAGGGTCACTCTTGTCCAGCTGCAAAAGTAGCTTGTTTGATTCCATCGATACTCGTTCATGAATCACCTCAAACACAGACCTCTTTCAGAAAGAAGACAAAAGGAATAAACTCTTCGACGCTTTTAAAAGGAGGTAATGTCTAGGAGAATAGTCTCTCTAGACAGAACAGAGACTACACTTCGATCCTGGATTAACTAATCTGTGTTATATACTTGTTATAATCACTTGTCCTCATCTTGGTTGTTGTGATGTCCACGTTTTCACCATTGTACTCTCCGCCGGTTTTACTTTTTCTGCCCGTCGGCCTGAAAGTTGCGGCTGATTCTGTAATGCCCGCCAACAAGGCCTTGCGATTTTTCGGAATTAAATAATTTGTTGATATTTTTTACTTTTCATTGTCATTATGTTTACATTATTTTTTCTTCTCGAATTAATGGAGCCAAATTCTAGTTTAATTGAAATAAAAACGCCTTCTTTCAGGATTTTTTTAATTTTTTTTTTTTTAAATTTTTTTTTTACATATTTCACCCCAAACAAGGCAGGCCACCACTGTAGACGTAAGGGGCTACAGAGAATTAGGGTGTAGGTTTTTTTTTTTTTTTTGGGGGGGGGGGGGGGGGTCATTCTAAGTTAGGAGCTGTGTAGCGAGATGTCTGTTTACATTAGTTTTAAACCTCTGCATGTCAATAGTCGAGGAAACAGGGAGCAGGGAGTGAGTTCCAGCGTCCGGCAGCACGAGGAAAGAAGCTATTAACGTAGAAGGCTCTCCGGCATCTGGGGACCTCCACAGTGAATGGGTGGGATTTAGCTGATTGTCGAGTTGGTCTAGTGTATTTACATCGAGGGGGTACAAGATCAGCCAGTTCCAAGATTGAAAATACTCTTGTAACAAAAAAAACGGATATTTTTCTCATGATGTTTTCTAATAGAATTTTGATTTACATTTCTTATTATATATTAAATTGTTTTTGACGCCAATACGTAGTTAAAACAAAATAAATTGTTTGGGACTATTAAAATAACGCTAGTAATAATGTTTACTCATTCATTTATTTTTATATCATCGCTGATGTTTGAATTCATGTTTTGAAACATGACAGAAATCATAAATCTGTGATATCACGCCAAAAGCTATAATTATTTTGTTATGGTACTGTTTTAAGCTCTATTTATAAGAAAGTCCAAATAGGTCAGTTGATAGAACCTCAGACTGAATATCTCAAGGTTTCGATGTCCAGTCATGATATCCGCTTTATTTGTTAGGAATTTATTATCTATATATTAATACGATAGCGTGTGTATCTGTGTGTCACGCTTACATCAAAAGCTCTGTGCATGCGTGCCGCACCTAGATTTGAAAAAGCATTCAAGTCACCTAATTTTCGTAATATTTTCAAGTATTTCTCTTTGGCGCAACGGTTAGCAACGTAGGATTTTGACGTTGACCCGACTGGTTTATAGTTCGATCCCAACCAACCGCTAAGATTTATTTTTTCTACATCGAAGGGGGGGAGGGAGGGAGGGGACGACTGGGAAGACGTATATTAATACGATAGCGTGTGTGTTATTTTGTATGTCACGTGTACATCAAAAGCAACGACCTTCCGAACCTTTGTATGCTACTCATGAATTGGAGCCAAATTTAATTTAATTTAAAGCATTTAAAAAGTAAATTTTAGTCGTCGAAATATTACCTTCACTAGAAATATTGTATATAAAGAAGTTTTGTAAATTGTTTCATGTATTGTTCATTTTTTAAAAATAAATATACAAGTCAAATCTTATCATATTTTATTCAAACGTATAGGTTAGGAACAAGATAATTAGTATTGAAAACATCATTTCGTGTAATTTACACAGGTCCCGCTAGTTTACTATTAATGCAATATTCTATATTTCTAAAAGTAGTGAAGATCTCTGATTTTTCGAAATGAGACAAATTCCGCGATGTATTTATTACGTTTAAAAAAAATTGTGACGGACAGACAAAATCTCTATTTATATAAGATTAAATTGGCGTACTAAAAAGTAAACAAACATTTTTTTCTTCAGGAACATTTTCTTTTTTTTAAGCTTGACCCGTTATTTTTTTTTATATTCCGCCTAAAGTCTAAAAAGAAATAAATAAATTAAACATTGTTTAGATTTTACAAATTTTTTTTCGAAACATTGTATGTATGTATTGGCATCAGTCAGTCGCAACGACTATGGATCAGCGCTGTATTGGGATGTTGTTTGTGCGCATATTTTTGTGTGACTGTAGAGACCAGTTCTTGATTTGCATGGTCTACTACAGCGTTGACATACGAAAGCTGTTGCGCAATGTGTCACCTCGGCTTGTTGGTCTGCCCGTAAGTTCGCTCTTCTCCTAGCTCTCTTCGCAGCGTTTTCATAGTGGAGGGTCTTCTCACTGATGATCATTCCCTGGCGTATCTGTTTCCTCCAGGCAGGTCTGTCAGCTGCAGAGGCTTCCCATGTATTAATATCAATTGAGCAAGCCTTCGTATCTTGCTTGCAGACGTCCTTGAAACGGAGATGGGGACGACCCCGTTTTCTTTAGCCTGAGGCTAGCTCGCCGTAGAGAAGGTCTTTAAGGATGCGCCCATCATCCATTCTGCGGACAAAAATTACAAGCGTAAAAAAAAAACAATTCAGATTATGTTTATTTTAGATGTTCCTTCAAGTGTGAAAATATGAAGTGAAAAACTTAACAAGACTGTAAAAAATTTGATTAGTGCTGATCCTGGTGAGACACTAACAATATATAGAAAGATACAATGTTGTAATTGTCGAAATTGACGTTTGCAAATGATGAGTGGTCCGTAAAGAATCAGCATCATCGTTTGTTATGCTGATGGGCAGAGGTTGCTCGTAAAAAAAGCAGCAGCAGTGATTAATTGCCCGATGAGTTTGACATGTTGATGGGCATTACAGAATCAGTAGCGGCTGACAGGGTATAAAAATATTTTATAACATAATTCTAGCGTCATACTATTGAGCTATTACAATTGCTTTATGTTGTAAAATTTATATTTAAATATAAAAATCTTTAAATATAAATACATATATATATAAATCCACAGACGGACTGTTTCGGTGTATCACAGGTCTCTGCAGTGGCTAGACAGACTAGCAATTTAAGCCGGGATTGAAACAAGATCGTCTAATTGACAATTGGCGATCCAACAGTGTCGACACGAGCCACGTGGAAGCGAAATCTGAAGAGTGCTCCATTCGTTTTTACGAAGAGATTTGCATTATCGCTAATAGTAGTTGACGATTTCACTTACAGCAGTGCTCAACCCAAGAAAATGTAGAGACAGAGAGAGTGAGAGAGAAAGAGAGAGAGAGAGAGAGACAGGAGAGAGAGAGAAAGAGAGTGAGAGAGACAGGGGAGAGAGAGAGACAGAGGGGGAGAGAGAGAGAAAGAGAAATAGAGATAGGGAGGGGGAGCTACAAAAGAAAACTTCCTCATATTTGATTAAATCACCAATAAATTGTGGTATGGTCAATAACCTTCTGAGAAATTTCATTTTATTAAATGAACTGGGATAGTAGATCCCATTCATTTTAGATATCGAATATCAGTTTGTTTTTCTTAAGTTCTTTCACCAAGGATTGAATGCACAATCTCCGAATATAGTGTGACCCCCCACCCACAAAAAAAAAAAAAAAAAACTCCTCAAAGGAATCATTAATAAATTGCACAATTATTTCTACAATCCAACTATATTTGGTGCAAATAAACTTCAGTCTATGCCTGACTCGTTCACCTGGATACGACTCACTTTCGTTGTGATGGTCCTCTTCAGTTCAAGAATAGTCTAGGAACTGATTGAATAGACATTATCTTTGAAATAACCCGCCAAATCTGGGAGGTTACAGTTCGGTAAGTGTAAAGCCCATTCAGAATCACAACTCGCATTGATGAGACGATCACAAAAATATCCCTGCATATCATTGAACAGCAATAAAAACAAAGACTGTTGGACATTTATGACTGAAACTTGGTGGACAAGTCAAGCATAGACTTGTTTATTAATAGTAAATATGGTTGACTTGCAGAAAGGATTGTGAATTTTGTTAACGATTCTATGAGTAACATTTCCCTGAATATCTCTTAAGCAACACTTTTATTCGTTAAGCCATTTTTACAGTAGGATAATCTAGAATGATTGGCAAGGTGGTGCAAGTTAGAAACGTAATGTCTAGTATCATTACTTACCTCTGCTCATATTGCAAGTTCTATTTTTATATTGTAACTAGTTGTCATTACTATTATTATTTCTAATTCTGGGATTATTTTCAATTCCTTTCTTAAATATTGGTTCCCATATTAAGTTAATCTTTATACTTGTCCTAATTAAGAGGTTACTGTAGCCTAGCATATGCACTGATTCTTTGAATCAGCTGCTCTTCCAGTGTTGTCCCCTTTCTCAAGCGCTTGATCATTTCTAGGCCGAATTTTATAGCTTACAATTCAGCAAGTTGTGTAGATGGAAGCATTATTTGACAGTCTGAATTGTTTATGCTTGTGCATGATAGCGGCTGCAAACCTTGCATTATAAGACATAATATTTCGCAGAGTTAGAATCGAAAATATATGCCTAACACACATACTTACTCAAAGCAGAAGCTACACCTAGTTCAACCAACTACACACAGTCAAACAGACGCTCTTGTATAAGCAGTAACCGATCTGAGGGAGATAAGTCTATTTTTCTTAGCCGCCGCTATTCCGAATTCGCTTATACTTTGGCAAGGGAGATAACTTTGTTTATCGCAGCATGAAAGAAAATAACTTTTCTTTTTATGTTTATATAAAGTGTATACAATTTGTGGCATGTAAATAAAAGTGCTTAAAAGTTATTTTGAACGGGTTAGGGTTTAGGGTTTTTAACGCATTTCAAAACCGTAACATGTTTTTTATTAATAAACAAAGTTATCTCCCTTGTCAAAGTATAAGCGAATTCGGAATAACGGCGGCTAAGAAAAATAGAGTTATCTCCCTCAGATCGGTTACTGCTTATACAAGTGCGCCGTCAAACATATTTTAATCGATTGTACAAAATAAAGGAATATCTACAAGAAATACTATCACACACCAAACCTCATTATGCTGCTGTCGGAAAATGCGCTTACCTCATAAATAATAGAACTTGTATTAACTCATAAATAATAAAATACCTGAAAAGAATAACTCACTTGGAGCGGCTGTATGGGAAAAACAAAGATCATCATAAGATTTTAGTATTTACAGTGCTGCGAGTGTCCCAGACTATGGGGTAGGCAACACCAGCCAACTTAACATGCGGTCCGATCCAAAGGGTTGATACCAGTCATGTTGTAAGTAGTCAAGTCACTTCGTATGCACTCAACCCAAGTTTTTCTTGGTCTTCCATGCACCTCCGTGCCTGGGGTATCCATGGTATGTTCTTGAGTTGATGCAGGAGGTGGCACACTCTACATGGTCAAACCACTTGAGATACCGAACTAATACCAAGTTTCTGATAGAGCACAGTTGAAATATTTTATTTACCTCCTCTCTAGGTTGTTAGACACAAGGTCAGGTGTGGATTTTGATGAAAGTGGTTTTGTGGAAGAAACTGGATTCAAACCCAGCATACCAAGTCCTCATACGGCGTTATAACTACTTATCCACCGTGTCATCCCTCTCACAGTTATTTCTCACGCGAGTTTACTGCTGCACATCCATCTAATCATGGTATGGTCATTAGGCCGAAGCCATTGCAAATCAGAAGGGTTTGGGGCCCATGCCTCACAACCATGCAAGATGGCTGAACAAACACTGGCCGAAAAGACTTTGCCCTGAGTCCCAAAAGAAATGTGTGTAGATGTAAGGATCGGCAGCAGTCTCCTGAACCTTCCCCAAGCAACAGCGCAGCGAGCGGTGATAGCACGTTCGCAACCACCACCAGCATTCAACGTGTCGCCCAGGTAGCAGAAGGTAGTTTCAACATCAAGTGGAGTGCCATCTACAACCACAAGTGCCACTGTTCGACCATCGATTGGGCGGGTAAAGATACAATTAAATTTCTAGAACTTATCAAATGACTAAATACATTGCATGACACAAAATGACTAATAGGGTTGATGTGTTCCATAAAACAAACAATCTCAATCCATTGTTGCTGTCCATAATTTTAACCTCATTCCACAATGGTTGGTTTTAGGTATAACAAGACAAAGGGACATAACTCGTTGTGAGCCTTAATCTAAGTTACACCCCTTGGCATATCCAAATCCTCTTGATTACAAAGTACTAATTATTAATTCAGGTTTTAGAAGAATACCCGTCCCAGGATGAATAAAATTAATTCCTCCAACAGAACAGTTTTACACCACTTTTATGTGCCCTTATGAAGATTAAAATCAAGATATAATGATACTAAATCTTATGTTTAGAATCCTTATTCCGATTCCGATCAAAATCCATTACATGAACAGCCAGAACTTTGTGGATGAAAAAATCAGTCTCAAAAACTGTTAATAATTTAACAAATAACACAACTGAAGCAATTGTTTTTCGAACTACATAACAAAAACTTGATGTGAGACGAACGGAAGGGAGTAGGAATACAAAATATTTGTGTTATTCAGATGTTTTGGACTGTTGTGTTCATCTTGGTTTCTGTGATGTTCACATGTTGGCCATTGTACTTTGCAGCCATCTTCGGGTGTCCCATGCGAGTCAGGGTACAAACAGTTTAACCATGGTTCAGTTTTATTTACAAGATGACTTTTGTAACTTCCTGAGAATTTCAAGTTAAACTTTCGTTTGAGGTTCAATTTTAGATATACTGCATCAGTTCATTTAAAAAAAATTTTTTTTTTTTACTTAAGTTCCTTCAGTACAGATTGAATTCACACCCCCTGGGTAGAATTCACTTGAATATATCTCTTATCCACTTGGCCATCAGTTAGAACTTCACAGAACGTTACCAACTGTGAAATAAGACATCTGAAAAAATCCAAAACGTTGTGAAAATGGAAACACCCAGAATGAGGAAATCAAGTCGAAACATTTAATGAAGAAATTAAATAACGTGAATGAGACTATTATCTGATCCTAAAAAGTCAGATTTACTGCAGGCTAGTATTTTAATCTCATTAATCCCAATTCAGTGTTGTTTATGATTTTAAAGTCATTTATAATATTTGCTGTTATTTAAAAAAAAAAAACTAACAGACAAAGGGACATAACTCTTTGTGAGATTCAAGCAAAGTTACACCCCTTGCAATACTCAACTTTTCTGGTATTGTATGATGGGAAAGATTGATTAAGATGGCCATTTAACCTCTGTTAAATGGCCATCTTAATCAAAAAAACAATCTTGAGACCATTGATATGCCTAACATTAAAATAAATATGGAGATGACACATGGCCAAATGGATACAAAGGGTGTTGGTTAACAGATATTCTAGATTGAATTCTACTTAGAGGTTAAGAGTTCAATCTCTGATGAAGGAACAGAAGATGGAATTAACTGATATGCGATATCTGAAAAGGCATGGAATGTGGTACGAGACAGTAGTCTACACTCCTCTCCACACAGGTTTGAAATAAATGGTTCAGTTCAAAACTCCAAGAAACTCACCGTCTACGACAAAAGGCACCTGAAGAAGGTTGGATAGTAAAACAAACGGTCAAAATGTTGTGGACATAACATTCCAAAAAATAACAATACCTCAGAAATATCGTTAAAGAATAAAATTCTTAGAATTTTTTTTTTTTAAATACTATTGTAGTAAAAAAATAAAGAAAGGAAATAATTTAAAGTGAAAGTAAAAAAATTAAATAAAGAAAAAAAGATAAAAAAGAAAAAAAAGAAAAAAAATGAACAGAAAATAAAGAAAAGAAAAAAGAAAGAAAAGAAGAAAAAAAGAAAGAAAAGAAAAAAGAAAAGATAAAAGAAATAAAAGAAAAAAGAGATAAAAGAAAAAAGAAATAAAAGAAAGAGAGAAAGAAAAGAGAAAGAAAAAACAAATAAAAAAGAAAAGAAAAAAAAGTAAAAACAAAGAAAAAACATTAAAAATATTCATATATTTTTCTTATCTTTTTTTGTTTATTTTTTCCTTTATTTAAATAAATAAAGGAAAAAATGAATGAATAAAAAAGATGAGAGAAAAAAAGAGAAGAGAATAGGAAAGGAGAAAGAAGAGAAAAAAAAATTTTAACAGAAAAAAAAATCAATCTTCAAACAGTTTTTTTTTTACTCAAGAAATATGTTTTCCTTTTTTTAATGTGAAGATAAAATTATTTTTCTGCTTTTGAAAAAAAAAAAAAAATTACAAAAATAATGGAAATGAAACATCATGATGATAACAGACCTATGGAATGGTCCGGTTTTATACAATGGCATACTGCTGATACACAAGTTCCCTGATTCTGAAATAGTCCTCACATAAAGCTCCCTCCAACTGTAACTTTCCCGCTTCGTTCTTCTTGATGGCAATGTTGTTGTTGCAGATGAGCACACCCGCCGTAAACTCAGCTTGGATTCCAGCCTGCAAGAAAAACATCTTCAGATCGGAAAGTTTTGGTTCGTTGATGAAGATCGGCGTATGGCCGGGCGTCTTATTGTTGGGTATCGCCTCCAACGTTGGCACATGTACGTGGGCCTCCTCCTCCTCTTTATCAGCGTCAGGGTCGTCTTTCTTGAAGAGATCCATTAGTTTCTTTTTCTCAATATCCTCGGGAGCAATCTCGACTTCCTCGGGCTCATATCTAGCACTCGTGTCTGTTTTCGCCTCCATCATATCTAGCTGACCCTCAATCCACGCAAGTTCGGCATCCCTTGCCCTTGAAAACGATAAGGCCGACACAACGTAGTCCTTTAACTTCACCTGATAAATATGTCTCTCTCGTGTTACATCCACTACGTCGCCGACGTGTGGAGCAAAGATCGGGGTTTGAGAAAGACCGCCACTGCTACGGCAATATTCTTCTAGGCTACACGTGGGATCCGGTTTACCGTGGATCAGGATGAGCTGGCGCGGTTTAATCTGGGTGATAATCTTACGAATGGATTCACCATCCGAGCGACCCTCAAAGTCGATATACTGAACGTTAGCGTGAATCTCTAGAGTGATAGTTGAAGAAACACACTTGGTAGGCACTTCCGACATGTCCTGCATTGATTCGTCTTCAGTGATGCATTTTTCTTGCGTCGTTTCCTCATCTTGAGGTGGTAGGTCTAATATGGTATATTCCTCGGTACGGATTATCTCTCCGAACTCGTCCCACTTTAGCCGTTCTTCATGGAAAGGAAACATAGGGTAGGCTTTTTTGGCCTGTTTAAAAAAACCTGACCGAGAATTACGTTCACTCTTAATCATTAAATCGTGCTTAGTCTTCGGCAAACAAGTTGACCCTTCGACCTCCATTTCGAGATCGCTTTCATCACTCGATTCCATATCTTCGGCTTCTCTTTTTGCCTGCTCCTGCTTGATACGCTCCTCCGCTTCCTTCTCCTGCTTTTTCTTCAAATAATCTTCCAGTTCGGCCCCTTCCAACTTGACTCTCCGCCGCATCTCAACGGTGACGGTTTTATCTTTCGGATGGTCGATCAACCAGCGTGCAAGGGTACCCGGCGACGTCCGACTCGTCAAGATGATGCTGTTTTTCGGATTACCACACCAGCCCATGAAAAGATCGCGCGCAAATCCGCACTGGAGGTCTGGCATACTGGCCAACACGACCTTTGGTTCCATGACCTTTGACAACTCAGCAAGATTATGGCAGAGTTTCAAATGTTTGAAATGGAACGGATTGTTACGATGGTCCTCGAACGATCGCATGATTTTGTCGCTCATCCACTCAACTTGAGACTTTGCAAACTCAACAACATTGAAACTCACGTTATTAAGCAACGCGAGGGAGTAAGTCGACAAGCCAGACTCTGTGCTTCGCCATATTTGGTCAAGGAGTTGTGCAAGTTCAAGCACTCGGCCGGCAGTATCAACAGCAATTAGGACGTTGCCGCTGTTTCTCATCGTGGAAAGAATGGTCGTCATGAGTTGTTCATCTCGAAGACGTCGTCGTGACTGGACATAATTGGAGTTGAGAGAGTCCGTGATGAGAAGTGACGGCCGATTGATGTTCTCCAAGACGCAGCCGTTAAGATGCCGTTCTTTCTTGTGATTATAATCCACTGCGTAGACAATTTCTTCTTCGTCACCATCCTTGACAATCTTCCAGATAGTTCCACCAATCATGTGTCCAGCAGAAAGAGGGGTCACTTGCAAACCCTGGCCTTTACCTGCGGAAAAAAAAAAACAGAAAACTCCTGTCAAAATTGAATGAAGAGAAAATAGAAAAAAGATAATTTTTTTAAAGCAATTATAATTTGTCTTCATTTTCTACTGATCATTAGCCGTCTAATAATATTGTTGCTCAGAGTTATCTCCCTTGAACCAGATACAAGTTATCTTCCTTGAACCGGATACAAGTTATCTCCCCTGAACATTACTAGCAAATGAGAATGCAGTCTATTTACGGAAGACAAAACTATATTAAATTCTACTTGTGTACAAATTTGGCAACTAGATATCTATCTGTTTTCTACCCAGGCCTAATAGGCCCTAGGATGGTTTCTGAGCGGCCGGCCACCTTTACACAACTTTTCGTCAGATAAGACTCCAAAAACATCAACAAAGTAAGTCATATTTACTTGTACATTATTTATTGCATATCTCTCTCTATTCATTTACCCCAGTAACATGCGTACTTTGATTTGTTAGGACAATTAATGTAGTCTTTTTTTAGGAACTACATATTTCATTTTTCAACCCCTCCATGTTTAGTAGATCCTTCTTACATTTCTCCTTGACAAACAATCTCTGTGAGACTAAATGTATCAGATGTAAAACCAAACGTTTCTTGATTATTACCCTTTTCTTATCTTTCTTCCGACCACCATGTGTTATCCGCGATAACACAATATACAAAAATGGCAAACACCTGTTTGAAAACATACCGAAACATGTGCTTTCTACAAAAATGTAGAAATAGACTAGTAAATATTATTATTCTTCAATATTAAACCAGCAGTGACAATGGGAATATAGGCATAGAATATTAGATATAAATTCAAATAAGTGACGCTAAGATAGCGATAGAAAAACATAAAAAAAGTGAGTGGCAAGAAGTCAACAGCAGAAGAAAGAACAAAGAGAAAAACAATATGAAAAAGAAATAGAACATTGAAAATATACATATAAGCCATGGTCACTGCTGGTTTAATATTATTAGACTGGGATAGTGTCCAGGAGAGCTGGAAATAGATGTACTTACCTCGTGTTGCCCAGTTTTTATTTCTATTTTTATTGCCCCACTCCCTTTTTTTAAATAGGATTTTAAAGTAAAATAAAATTTTTATGGTATCTTTTTGTCATTAAATAATAAATTGAACCAGATTGTTATAAAACTATAATCAATTGTCAATGAGGTAATGTTTTAATCTACATTTATAAAATTATTGGATGCAAGTAGCTTCCAAAAAGCTGACTTGTTTACGAAGAAACCAAAATGCATTCTGGTTGATTGCATGTAAACAGCTTCCAAAACTTTCAATCTTTTAATACATGAGGATTTGCTAAGAATGTTAAACTAAGTCTGTTTAAATGACTTTCTATTCAACAGTTCAAATACTTCTAAGTTCTTTTCAAAGTTTGAAGGGTAACAAAGTAATTCATTCTATTTAACCCGTGGCTGGAAGGAGAGAGAGAAAGGGAAAATATATAGTGAGCAGAAAGAGACTAGTTTTGGATTTTGTCTTTATTTTTGTAAATTTAACTGACGTTTTTTTCTGATTCAAACAATCAATGGATATACACAACAGCGTCACATTTTTTCTAGTATGCTATAATTATAAAAGAAAATTCAGTTTTATTACATTGAAATAAGTAGCAGAAATATTCAACAAACAAAAGAAAATATTGCTTTGATCTTCGGATTTTACATTAAAATTTCTTTACACCCATTTTCACTTGGGGGGTTAGCAGTCAAAGAAGGGAGGCCTTTGATTTTATCTGGGTTGCTGCAATTTGTTCAACATGTTTTATTTCATGTAAAATCTTTTGTTCTTAATTTATTATAATAATGAGGACGAATGTATAGAAACTGATTATGATATGAATACGCGTATTGGCTAAGCGTAGTCAACTCTCTCAACAAAATTTGAAAAGCTGCTAACAAGAATGAGATAAAGTTTTCAAGGCATCGGTCAAATCAATTCTAGTCTATGGATCAGACTCTCAAAAACTAAATGTTACTCTGATTATGATATGAATACGCGTATTGGCTAAGCGTAGAGTGTAGTCAACTCTCTCAACAAAGTCTGGAAAGCCGCTTTCAAGAATGAGATAAAAGTTTTCAAGGCATCTGTCAAATCAATTCTAGTCTACGGATCAGACTATCAAACACTAAATGTTGCTCTGATTATGATATGAATACGCGTATTGGATAAGCGTAGAGTGTAGTCAACTCTCTCAGCAAAGTCTGGAAAGCCGCTCTCAAGAATGAGATAAAAGTTTTCAAGGCATCGGTCAAATCAATTCTAGTCTACGGATCAGACTCTCAGACACTAAATGTTGCTCTGATTATGATATGAATACGCGTATTGGATAAGCGTAGAGTGTAGTCAACTCTTTCAACAAAGTCTGGAAAGCCGCTCTCAAGAATGAGATAAAAGTTTTCAAGGCATCTGTCAAATCAATTCTAGTCTATGGATCAGACTATCAAACACTAAATGTTGCTCTGATTATGATATGAATACGCGTATTGGATAAGCGTAGAGTGTAGTCAACTCTCTCAGCAAAGTCTGGAAAGCCGCTCTCAAGAATGAGATAAAAGTTTTCAAGGCATCGGTCAAATCCATTCTAGTCTACGGATCAGACTCTCAGACACTAAATGTTGCTCGATCTAAGAAACTTGATGGTCCATACACCAAGAAGGACACGTTGTCTACAACATAACGTGGCAAGACCATTTAACAAACAAAATGCTGTATAGTTGCCTTCCACGCATATCTGCAGTCGTTAAATGCAGATTTTTAGCGCTGGCTGAACATGTATCTCAACATGATGAACCTGTTGGAAAAGTGCTCCTGTGGTTCCCAGAGGTCGAACGAGGCCTTATATTACAATCAAGAATCTTCTGGAGAAAGACACTGGCCTCTGGAGATTGGAGCTTCTGGCCGCAACGAGTGAGCGAGCATCATGGCGTACAACCTTCGTGCATGTTTCACCATCAATTTTTTTTTTTTATGGAAATCGCTCCAGGCAAGGCATGAAGCTACTTGATGCAAGGAGCTAAAAAAAAAAAAATACCACTTCAAGGTCAAAACCAACGATAAGTGTTATATGGATAAATTCTGTCTCAGAAAACGGCAATTTGTCCCTCTTTATCAGAACCATCGCTCATGAAATGTGAGGACTAAAAGACAAAATAAGGGAATTGATGGATGACCCAAGTTATTTACCTCCAGGAGGTTAGACACAAGGTCAAAGTATTTTTATTTACCTCCTCTCCAGGATGTTAGACACAAGGATCAGGTGTGGTTCGCCAGCACACTAGGATTAGCGCACTCTGACCTGTAAAAAATGCCCGAGCAGCCCCGTCGGCATTCCCCAATAGGGGCGCCTCGCGTGCTTAGCAATAAACTAACCCCCTTCTCAAAGAGAAGGTTAAGCCTGGGAGGGTGAACATCCTAGAACTGTACAGGACAATACTTCAGACCGGCAGCACTAAGGCCCAAAGACAAAGACGATACCGGTCTACAGAGTGTGGCATCCATCAGAACAGATACTACACTCTGATCTTAGCCAAAAGGTCAAGGAGGAAATTTATGGATGACCCAAGAAGTATAAAAAAAAAACTTTTCAAGAAAATACTTACGTGAGGTTCTTTGATTAAATTTAGTTAATTTGAATGCTATAACAATGCGACAATAATTTATTCAGTTTTGAAAAAAATGAAGAAAAAAAATGATTAATTTGTTATTTAATACTAATTTATATCTTCTCCTTTAGCGGTGGTGGTGCAGTACCTGGGTATGTCATTTTCCATCTTTACCTAACTGCTACCATTTTATAGCTTGCACGAAGAAAAACATTTGTGAAATTTCATTGAAAAAAATATGTTACTTAGTACTTGCATGGAGAGTAAGTAACTACGATGAATGTATTGATTTAATTGACAAAAAAACATTAGAAACTGTTTTTATGCAAAAACAATTTGCTTTCAACTAACGCCAAATACTCTTTATGCCTGCTTCTTTTTGCGGAATATATATAAAAAAAAGGGTCACTTAGTTTAAAAATAAATATTTACGTTATGTTTTTTTAAGTTATGTTAAATTCTTGAAATTTATAAAACACGCATCAAGTTAAAAAAAAATTCTGTTAGACTTACATGAGATTCGAACTCTGGTATTAAAAATTGTAAAAACTACTGATTTACTAATGTGCACTCTGCTTATTCCTTTTTTGTCAATCAATCATTTGCGTACAAAGAGACAAAAAGATTTGATTGTGCAACTGCAGAAAATCATTTCCCCTAAATTCCTGAAGCTAAGAATTTTCTCAGACTCTACAGGTCTGACATCACACGATAAAATTAAAAACCGAAAGAGAAACCAGAACGATTGAGAATTTGCAAAACTAGTCGGACATCACGGAAATTTCACAGTTGCTTTCTTCATCAATCCATATAATTTACAGGATGATCATTTGTTCGCAATTTTCAACTGCGATTTTTATGCATATTTTTTTTTTTTTTTTACTTCGTCTTTACTGAAAACAGTAACTATATTTCCTTTCTTCTTTTGCAGACCAATCGATATGGACAACTTCAAAGCTCCATATTTGTTGGAGAGACATCTGGAACTCCCTCCCTGCTCCCTGTTTCCTTCAACCATACCGTCATGCAGAAATTTAAAGCTAATGTAAACAGACATCTCGCTGCATGGCTCCCAACTTCGGATGACCTCCATAACTTACATCCTATCTCTCAGTAGCCCCTTACGTCTACAGTGGCGGCCTGCCTTGTTTGGGGGTGAACTATGTTAAAAAAAGAATTTGCAGCAAGACAACTTTGAAGCTCCATATTAGAATATGAAGATTTCAGACTTCCTCAGCGTCAGGAAGAGGATGGTGGAAAAAGTCAGAAAGAAATTGAAAGATTCAAGATTCAAGATTCAGCTACAAGGTGACATCACAGAGAAAACCCCCCCCGATCAGCAATCTGACGCCGTCAGAACGGTGTTGTTATGCGATCCCACCTCTTCCCTGAGAGCCTCAAGCCGTGTTCTGAGCGAAGTAGTAAAACCCTGGATTGACCAGGTGGCAGCAAGACTCAGCGCGGAGTCATTCCGGCCGAAAGACCGACGCTGTTAGAGAACTTTGTCGACCACACGACACTTAACCCGAGATCTGGCCTCCTAGCTCACTTGACTGCAATCCCTTCAACTTCTTTGTGTTGCGCAGAACATAAACAACAAGGCCAAGATCACCAGAGCCTTTTGGGGTCCTAAGTGGGGAGATAGTGACAAAGTATGTGGCTGGTTCAGAGGCTGCATCGAGGCTGTCATCAAAGTCAAAGACGGTTTCATCAATTGAAATCGAAATCATCATCATATTCAGGTTAATGTCCGTTTTAGATGCTGGCATGTGTTGAACTCAAGTGATGAAGACAAACCGACCCAATTTTGATTAATAAATTTCAAAAAATATATATAAATATATAATAATAAATGTACGTATGGTTAAATAATATTAAGAAAATAAAGTGGAAAAAACGAGTAACCATTTTATTGTATTTCCAAAATGCCTCCTGCCTTGTATTTTCTTTCAGCAGGACTCTATTTAAAAAAAAAAAATTCTCTTCATTAACCCCAACACTAACCCTAAGTCCAGGGTGACAATATAAGAAAAAATATATTAAATAAAATGTAATAGTAGATCTGAAATGTTTTTTTTTTTAAATAGAGACCATTTTAGAAATGTAAGAAGAAAAAAATGGTTACTCGTTCTGTCATACGCTATGTGAACAAGAACTTATCGATAAAGCTTTCTTGTCAGGAAGTGGGTGATTATTTATGTTATATTTATATAGCAAAAGTGAACTCCGTCTTAAGTTTTAAATATATTAAAAATTTTTCCAGGTATATTCAGAGTGTTTATGTGTAATTGCATAAAAAAAATTTAAAAATCGCATTGACAACACGAGGGTAAAAGGTAAATTTTTTATCCAATTTTCAAAAAGTTCTCGTACCAAAATGTGAAAGATTTACTTCTTACCTTTCAGGCTGACCGTCTGACTGTATTTTAATTGCGTTATTTTATCAAAAGCCGCATCGATGTCGTCCAGGGTGAAGATATCAAAATCCTCGGTGTTATGCCTCGACTGGTAGAGGTCGTACATGAACATCTGTCCCATTTTGTAGACGGGGATGGTGGCAAAGACGGGGCAGGAGAGGCCACACTTGCCGACCATGTACGGCAGGGCACCCAGGTGATTGTGATCGGGATAGCTGAGTAAGACGGCATCAATGAGATGGGCGTGACGCTTGACCTCCCGAATGTAGGTCATGTTGAAATCCTCGTTCCAGCCGCAGTCGAGCAGAAAGCGGAACTCATCCACCTGCAGGAGATAGCAGGGGGGCGACTCATCATAAGCGCCGGAGAACACTTGTAATTTCACAATCGAGGTCATGATGACAGAGGTCAAAGGGAAACTTCTGCTTCTTTCGATTAATCTGGAAAAGAAAAAGAAATTCTATATATCCACTAGATTGTATACCAGGGGTAGCCAACCTATGGCACATGTGCCAACAGTGGTGCATTGAACGTCAGAGATAAAAGAAAAAATATGCCTGCTCATACAAAGAAAAATAAATAAATTGATTTCTCGAAAAAGTTCAATAGGAATTTAAGTAAATCAAAAGAGAATTAGGTTAAGATTAATGGTAATCTGAAACATAGCAATTTGTTGTATTATTCGGACTACTATTCTCATCTTGGTTGTTATATTCACAATTTTTTTGCTAATGTAACCTCCGACCATCTTCTTTTTGAACTTGAGAATCTTTATGTTGAACTCAGGAACCTATTTTGAAGGGTGTGTAAGTGGTAAGACACAAATATGAAAAAATAACTGGATGAAAACGATTCTATGGAGATCAACAATATAAATGATTTATTTAACAATTTTACAACTGAAAGGAATTACTATGAATGAAGAGGATTTCAGCCGATTTCAATAGCATCCTCCATTTTAGATTTCCCACTTTGTTATGTTGTCTAAACTAGGCAGGGGCAGATAATCCTGCTACAACCTCTCTCATCAATGGCAAATCAATCATGCTTCAAAATGTCTTTCGGCAAGGGAGATCATTTTTGGATACAAAGAGTTATGTCCCTATAAACATTTTTTTAGGTGGAATTATTTATCCATCTAACAGGAGCCTATATGGAATTTTGATCTGAACCATTTTTAATCCACAGGGGTAGATGGTTTTCATTTCATCAGCCATTACCAGGTAAAGTAAAGTGGCCGACCGTAATCATGGGCAATCTGAAGGCTCTCTTTTCATTGGCTACTACAAGGGAGGACGCCACCTCTTTCCCAGGATTACTCCATTTACTCTTGATCCTCACCTTATAATGCCGAGTGTTTAAGCAAAGGTGCATCAAGTACCATTTTTTGATCTCTAGTATGACTCAACCGAGTATTGAACCCCTGATCTCTCGGCCCATTAGCAAACACTCTAACCATTATGCTAAATGGGCAGGTAGAAGTTTTAATTATTGTTATTCTCAGTTATTATCGCCTGTAGTAAGAATTTAACGTTTAAATTTAGAAGTCATTGTTAATCAATGCCTTTAACCATTGCACCACAGGTCCATGTGAACAGATGAACATGTGATGCAATGGTTAAAAGTCGATTAGCAATCAGAAGGTCTGAGGTTACATTGATCGAACTTACTCCATCCATTCTTAACTCTTGCAATCATACCAGCACCATCTCCTCCCTGTGCTCCAATGGTATCACCAAGGTAACAAAACTTCTGAACAAGCTCAATAGCTTCACCATCCAAATATACTTTGTCCACATCTGAGTTTTCATCCGTGTCCATTGTCTTAGACTTCTTGCACATAAACTATTTATCATCTCGCAACCTACCTGTAATTCCACTGCACTTCTTGTGCACCCAATGCTTACAAGTACCATAAAAATGTGAGTTGCACCAGACTCATTTTCCACAAACTGTGCAGGGGAACTTTCCTCTTTCTGTGAGCTTTCCAACACTACAACTACTGATCATGACTTTGGTCTTGGTAACATTTACTTTCAGTTCTTTACTTTCCATAGCATTCTTCCAAGACTTTAACAAGTCTGTCTTCAATTGCTTCACAGGTAAGTACTAAATAATCAGCATCTCTTCCGAACAACCCGTATGAAACTCCCTGGACAATGTTTCTAAGACACAAATGAAAAGCAACAAACTCAGTACAGAACAATGATGTACCCATACTTTAACATTAAAGCTGTCACTAAATATGCTATCAATTCTAACCCAACTTTGAGCATTTCTCTATATTGCTTGAACAATCTTCACCAATTACTTGTTTGCCCCTTGTTCATGCAAAGCTTGCCAGACAACCTCTCTTGGTACTCTGTCAGACGGTTTCTCCAGATTCACAAAAGCAAAATACAGGTTCTTCTTCTTAACAAGATACTTCTCTTGCCTTTGTCTCAGAATAAATAGAGCACCAGTGATACTTTGCCCAGGCATAAAACTAAACTGCATTTCATCTATGCTTATCTGACTTCTTATTTGCTGCTCAATTATTTTCTTAACCACTTTCAGGACCTTATCGATCAGCTTTAAGCCTATTTGATTATCTTTATCTAGTGTTTCCCCTTTACCCTTGTAACAATTCACAATTATACTAAGTTCCCAGTCTTTTCAGATAACCTCTTCTTTTATGATCTGATTTGTCAAATCTGTGAGCATCTCAATCCATGTTTTATATTCAACATTCTGCAATAATGCCCGGGAGCTCCGCAGCCTTACCCTTCATTTTATTCAGAGCTTCCCATACTATTTCTTTCTCAATTCTTATAGTTGGACCAGATACTGCTTTTGCAACTTTGAGATTTTCTCGGTTCCACGGAAACTCAGTATTCAACAATTTCTCGTGTCATTTCCAAGCATCACTTTTGTTTTGTTTATTTGTTGCTAACACTCCATTGTCATTCCGAATGCACTTCTCTCAAACAATATCCATATTTGTCTTTGTCATCTGTTTAGCTATTCTGAATACTTCATTCTTTTGGTCATCTCTTCGTAGTATATCTGGAAACCTGGCTTGCTCAGACTCCTCCTTCTTCGCTTTCTATATTGTTCTTCTTGCTTCCCTCTTTGCCACCAGTGGCAGCTTGCTTTGTTTGTAACCTTTGTCAACAGAACATTAAAAATGAGATTCTATTTCTTTTTTTTTTTTGTCATTACACATCAACATGTTAGAAATAACTGGAAAAATTAAAAAAAAAAAAATTATACTTTAGAGTGTATGCACGGGGACAGGAGTGTCACTTTATTCACTGACTCCTTCATTTCTGCTTTTCTTTGCTACACTTCCTAATTTCTTCACTCAGCCATCATGTCACCCTATACCTGGGGAGCACTTTTGTCCACTCACAAGTTTCGTCTGTTACTTCCAACAGTGTATCTTTCAGCTTCTACCACTGTCCTTTTTCATAACTAGCAGATAATCTACTTGAGTCTTTGCTGTACCAAATTCGATCCGAACCCTTTTTTTAATCCATAGCGATAGATCGTTTTCATTTTATCTGCCATAACCAGATAAAGTAAAGTGACCGACCATAATCATAGACAATCCAAAGGCTCCCGTTTTCATTGGTTACTACAGTGGAAAGTACCAGATCCATCCGTAAAGAGATGGCTTTCCTTTCTTCCTAAAAAGGATGTTTGCAACCAACATGTCCATTGCAAGATCACATTCTTTCTCCTTCTGCATTCCTATCACCATATCCATTTCCTCCATGCACACCCTCAAAATCACCAGAGGTCTTTCCAACATGACCATTCAAATCTCCTGCGACATCAAGTACTTCCTCCTCATCAACCTTACTAGTTACTGCAATAAACCTATCACAAAACTCATCTTTCGCATCCATGTATAAATAGATATAGCTGTGAAAATTTTCTCACCAACCATCAACTTTGATTTACTCACTCACCACAATTCCAGCACTTTATCTACCCTGCAATAAAAACACCGATGCAACTTGTTCTCTTTTTATTTTCAGTCCAATACAGCTTAGCTTATATCCTGCAATCATTCTAGCAGATTTACCTCTCCAATGAGTTTCTTAGACACAATAGAGATCAATACATCTTCACTCAAGCCACATCGCGGTGCATAAACAGATATTGCTGGGAATATTTTCTCACCAACCATCAACTTCATCAGTGTGATTCGCTTACTTACACTTCAATCACTCTATCTACCCATCTCTCTGCAATAAAAAAAAATACCAACACGACCTGTTCCCTTTTCATTTCCAATCCAATACAGCTTATATCTTGTATTCTTTCCCACAATAATTCTAGCAGATTTACCTCTCCAACAAAGTTTCTTCGACACAACACAGGTCCGTACATCTTCTCTCAAGAAACTCAACAATCTCACCAGACCTTCCACGCAAGCTTCCAACATTTAAACTACATCGCCTGAAATGTAACCAATTTTCTTTGGAGGTCATTTCCTTATTGCGGCAAGATTTTTATAAGCTGGTTACCTTGATGCCTATCCAGTGAAGTGATGGTGACCGGTGCTTTTATCAAGACCCCCATCTCTAAGTGATGGCCCACTATTGCTAAAGAACGCTTCACCATCGCTGTGGTTGAGACGGGGATACACAACGAGTATACTCGCACCAAGGACAGTTTTGAGTCGCTATTAGTTTCAGAATATAGTACCTAAAACTAATATTTAATAACATGAAGCAGTGATCAAGCGTTTCGTTTCATTGGTACGATTGACCCTTAGCTACTGCCTTCTAGCGTTTAAAAGATACAGGAGGATCGGTGTATGATGGAAGAGCAAACCTGTTCCATGCATATGTGAAAATTCAGCATGCGACTCTTTTATGGTTTGTTCTCCAAAGCATGGTCCGATCGGCATTTCATCTTTGCATAGCCTTCACTAAATCTGATGCCATGTCTATTAGGTGTCTTTTCTGGTAGTAGTCGCAAGGACTCCCAGGACACCATAACAATGTAAGTGACATTTACTTCTCTATTGCTCAATCATATTTTCTCTATGACTCGGGCAACACATGATTTTCTCATTGTATTCATATTGTAATGTATTCTCTTAAGTAATTATGTCTGTGGTTCTACTTTGTATATCATATAAAGTGCCACCTTACATGTTTCGTATCCACCTTTTATGCTTACTTTATCTGTAGAAAAAATGTGTATGTATATAAATCTAAGTGTTCCTTTATTATTGTTCTTTCCTATTTCTTTCCACTCGTGTGTTATCTATTATATGAAACTACAAAACAAACACCCACACAGTTGACATTTTCTTGACCAGCGCTACCCCAATTTAGAAAAGAAATTATCATTCTTTGACCCTAAACTGGTGCAGGTTTCATCAGGGGAGGTCTGTTTACCAGATATTTGATGTACTAACTAAAGGGAAGTAACTCTGATTTTTTTCAATGAGTTATTTCCCTTAAGTGTGTGTGTATGTATATGGGCTTGGCGGAGAAGAGGGGGGGAGGAGAAATCTGAGAGGAGTAAAGAAAGAGAGAATTATCTCTCTCTCTCTCTTTACCCCTCTCAGTTTACCCCTAAGAAGTTTTAATAGAAATATGTTACACTCTTGCCTCGGGTAATGCCGGGTAGCCCTGCTAGTCCCCCCCCCCCCCCCCCGATAAAAACAACACACAAAATAGTGACTGCATGTATGGGAAAGATGCACCCGAAAATTTGGTTGCTAAAAACATAAAAGCATAGATATAATATATTCATTAGCTTTACAGGCTCAGATACTGTGAATTCACGTTATAAACGAGACACTCATTTCTATAAGGTAATAAAATTTATTTTTTAAATATTAGAGGGTGGCTAAATTAGTCCAAAGTTCTGCCAAGCAAAAGAATTATTTCAAAGCAAATTTTACATTTCATTTTTTCTTTGGTCAAATTTCAGATTTTTTTTTTTTTGTTGCCTATGTTTCTTGCCATAACAATTTTCGCTAAAAAAAAAAATGTAAATAAGTTGTTTATTTTATGTGATGCAGACTTGTTACTGTGTAGACAAGTTGGACCAAGACTACAATAAGGACCCCAGATCATTAACACAAGACGCGGGACATGTTTTGGAAGTCACCGGTTGACACTGCAATACATGTGGTCTCTATTTACAAAACACTTGTAAATAAATCTTTTATTTATTTTACTAAATGCAGTATATTTCGGAATTTTTTTTTCTTTTAACAAGTACGGTGATAAATATTTCATACCCCCCCCCCCATTTCTGCAAGTAAATAGTGACACAAAAACATGTTTTAAAAGAAAACATGTTAATATTTTATTTGTTTTATTTATGGACTCTCTGCCTTAAAATAAATATTAACATGTTAAAAGAAAAAAAAATTCCGAAATATACTGCATTTAGTAAAATAAATAAAAGATTTATTTACAAGTGTTTTGTAAATAGAGACCACGTGTATTGCGAGGTCAACTGGTGACTTCCAAAACATGTCCCGCGTCTTGTGTTAATGATCTGGGGTCCTTATTGTTGTCTTGATCCAAAAAATCTAACACAGACAGGGTAATTAAAAAAAAATTGTTTTTTTAATTTCAAATCGTGCCTATTTTGAAAATATAAAAGAAATGGTTACCTATTCCATTCTTATTGTGGTCAATAACATTTTCTGGTCTGAAAGTGGGCAATTATTCTATTTTACATTTATATGGTCGTTACAAAAATAATGGCAGACTGAAGCGATGGGTTTTAAAAAGTCATTTTAACACAGAATTTGTAATTTATTTCTGGTAAATTTTAACTTATATAATAATTAATATGTTCTCAATAATTGTAACTTTTCAGATAGAAACTATTTTTGAAGTATAGAAGATCCTCAATGATGAAAATGCCAAAACATGACCTTTGCCTTCTTAAGTTGTACGAGTTCAAACTTGGGCAAAATGCCTCCGAATCTTCTGCCAATATCAATAGAGCAGAGGGAGATGGATCCACAAGCGATCGGACAGTACGAAAGTGGTTCCAGAAATTCCGTAGTGGAGATGAGAGCCTTGAAGATGAAGGTAGAGGACGGCCGCGTAATCTTAACAATAAGCAATTGCAAGCACTTGTTGAGCAAACTCCACGTCAAAATGTCAAAGAAATGTCTCAGATATCATTTACAGAGTATTGGAAAGGTGGAAAAGCTCGATGAATCGGTTCCTCATGAGCTAAATGAGCATCAAAAACTTGGTCGGCTTGTTGCTGTGTCTGCGTAACACTAATGACTCCTTTCTTGAGCGAATAGTCACTTGTGACGAAAAGTGGATCCTTTATGATAACTGTAAACGATCAGGTCAATGGCTTAATCATGATGAGTCCCCCAAACACTTCCCAAAACCAAAGTTGTACCAGCAAAAGATTATGCTGACTGTCTGGTGGTCTGCATTACGCTTCTTTTAGTTTTAAATTGATGTAATTTTTTAAGAATAAACATGAGAAATAATGGATTGATTTATTTTTTAAGGTGTGTGTGTGGGGGGGGGGGGGGGGTAAAACAATTTCACTGCAGCTTTTTTGGAAAACAATCCAATCAGACAATTACTGCTGAGATTTACTGCAATAAATGCGCTGATATGCACACTTGCTTGCAAGAAAGAAGACCTGCATTGGTGAATCGACGTGCTTCAATTCTGATCCACGATAATGCGCAGCCACATGTTGCAAGAATGACTTTGCAGAAACTCACAGACTTGGGATACAAGACCTTACCATATTCTCCAGATCTTTCGTCTTTCAAAGATGTTGCATCGCAGCCAATAACTTTTCATCCACCGGGAATAAATAATCTCATAGATCGATGGCAGAGATACATAGCTGCTCAAGGCACATATTTTAACTAATTTGTCTCGACATTTCTACTGTTAATTTTTCATGAATAAATGTATGTTTCTGAAATCGGTGATTATTTTTGTAACGACTTAATATATAGCAAAGTGACACTTCCATTCCCGTGCACACACTCTAAAGTCTAATTTTTTTTGTCTGTTTTTAATTTTTCCAGTTATTTCTAGGATGTTGGTGTGTAATGACAGAAAAAAAATATAGCATCTCATTTTTAATTTTCTATTGACAGTGTGAGGGCAAAAGTTACAAACACGGCAAGCTGCCACTGTAGACGTAAGTGGTTACTGAGAGGTAAGATGAAAGTTTGGGAGAGGGGTCATCCTAAATTGGGAGCTGTGCACAGGGAGTAAGCATTTTTAGAATGATACTATAGGGTGACTCCCTAAAAATGCAATCGTCAATAAAATTCACAATTTTAGCTGCAATCCAACCATATTTAGTACAAATAAACTGCAATTAATGTCTGACTTGTCCACCAAGTTTACATCATGAATGTTCAACAGTCTTTGCTTTATCGTCATTCAATAATAAGCATATCTGAATACGGCATCCAAAATTGTCAATAACTGACACACTCCTCTTTCAGCGTTGACCTGATTTTGACTGAGAATTGCTTTGATAGATAACCTCACAGACGAAAATCTGGGGGTTTATAGTCCGGTAGGTGTGAAACCCATGCAGTCACAACTCACAACTGATGAGACAATCACCAAAGTGGAACGCCATATCATTGAACGGTGATAAAACAAAGACTGTTGGGCATTCATGACTGAAACTTGACGGACAAGTTAGGCATAGACGGGAGTTTATTTGTACCAAAAATGTTTGGATTGCAGAAAGGGTTGTGAATTTAATAAAGATTTCAGGAGGGGGGGTGCATTTTTTTAGGGGTCACCCTGCATTATTCCAAAACAATAAAAAAAATAATTTCAAGTTATTTTATTTTAATTTTTAGTCTTTGCTATTACTGTTTATCATAAACATCAGAAAACTATCTGTATTTTATTGCCGTGTCATTTTTTTTTAAAGCGGAGGCAATCCAACTCCCCAAATAAAGGCACTCAGGATGGGAACAAAAAGTACCTGTAGAATCACAAAATGAGGATAACTCAGACGATACAGTCAATATACCCCCCCCCCCTTCGAAAGAAGAGATAATACCGGGGAGTATGACCCGAGAGAAAACAGGGTCAATGCGTCCTTTTCCCAGACAAAATGGCAGACAATGAATCGTCTGCAGTTTTCCGACCTCACAAATGAGTAAGTAAACCCAAATAAATTGTTTGGGACTAATTTCAAATTTACCTTAAATTATTTTAAAAGGAAATACAGTTGGGAAATAAGCCCAAAACAATTTATTAGGGTTTACTTATCCATTTGTAAGGTCGAAAAAAGTCAGAAAAATGCAGCCGATTTATTGTCCGCCATTTTGGCTGGGAAACGACGAATTAACCGAAAACAGATTTGTTTACCTATCTTCTACAACGGCATGGTTAGACATTTTTTAATGGGAGTCAGTTCAAAATAAAATTGTTTTAATTTTACGAGGAGTGTTCAGTTTGGGATTTTTTTTTTTCAGAAAAGTGGTAAAATTCTATCCTCACGGACCAACTCGATTCGGTGTGCGCATGTCCACAAAATTACTTTCATTTTTATATACTTCTTTTTTTCGTATTGCCATCCCGGACTTAGGGTTAATGTTTGGTTTAAAGGTTTTTGTTTTTTGTTGAAACTAAAACAAACAAACAAAAATGCCTTTCATTAATCCAAATTCCAAAAACACTAACCCTAAGTCCGGGATGGCAATACAAAAAGAAAATAGCCTATACAATTCTGGGGAAAAAATAATTATTCTTTCAACTGATCAATCTTCATTTAAGATATTCGACTAAAAGTTTGCGCATTAACGAATCGAGTTATCGTTCTTGGTCCGTGAGAATAGATTTTACCCCAAAATTATATCGGCTAAAGTTAATGGTCATTTTTATTAGAACATCAGCTTCTTTTAGTTTTAAATTGATGTCATTTTTTAACAGAATAAACATGAGAAATAATCGATTTATTTATTTTTTTTATGTAAGGGTAAAACAATTCCCAACTGAAAATATTTGTTTGGTTCGTTACTTCGGACGAAGTAAATAATAAAAAAAGGTAAATAAAAAAATAAATAACCTTAATGAATACTGTCATACAATTTAAACAAATTAAAGAATTTAACAGAAAATTTTGTTTTTTAATCAAAACAAATAAAAAAATATATTTATTTAATTGATCACATTAAGAAAACGGATTCGTTTTTACAAAGAGGAAAGACATACATATTTTTTTAACTTACCTGACTTTCTAAGTAAACAAAACAGCTTATCTAGAATATATAAAAGTAATATTTTTTTCAGGTACCACAGCTTTGCTGGGTGTAGAAATTATTTTTTTAGTTCCCAGATCGTCGAAAAAAGAACAGCCATGCTGCATTTAGACGATAAGAAAGAATTTGGAATACATTTTGGATTTCGCCGGTTTCCAAAAGTTATCTCCCCTTGGTGATACTCTCCAGTCAATATACGAAAACACAACAAGGCCACCTTTTCTCTCACAGTAATGCGTTTAAATAAAAGTATGGAAGCACATACAAGACAATAAGTTTTTCAAAATATCGCTATTTATTTATTTTATTTATTATGCGTCTTTGGGCATCTCTTATTCTAATTAGCGATTTAGTCGTTTCACAGCAAAAATGGCGGACAATGAACCGGCTGCTTTTTTTCTGATTTTTTTCCGACCTCACAAATAAATAAGTAAACCCAAATAAATTGTTTGGGACTAATTTAATATATACCTTAAATTATTTTAAAAGAAAACACAGCTTGGAAATTAGTCCCAAACAATTTATTTGGGTCTACTTATTTATTTTTGAGGTCGGAAAAAACATCAGAAAAAAGCAGCCGATTCATTGTCCGCCATTTTGGCTGTGAAACGACTAAATCGCCTTTTAATTAATAATTTCATTTCAACTTTGAATTAAAAACACATACGCATCTCTCTATTTTCTACTTGGTTGTTCTTAATTACTTACCTCCTCACAAGGGCAAAGTTAGACACAATTTTAATGTTGGGGAAAATCAAAATCCCCCAAAATGGGCACTCTGGATTGGAACAAAAAAAAAGTTGCCTCAGTCTAGAAGGACTTCTCCTTCGCTGACTGAAGATGGAAAATACCAAGTGCAGCATCAGAACAGAAGAAACAGTTTTGTTTTCCTTTAGTCCCTTTTTACTCCCTCCCCTTCCACACAGGGGTTCGGATGAGATATTCAGGTCATCCCCCCCCCCCAAAAAAGAACTTTTGATGGGACAAAAATAAAAATTGCTCTAGTTGAGAAGGATTTCTTCTCCTCTGACAGTACAAAACAAGCACATAGTCGGTATTTATCTACCTCCCACAGCAGTAAAATGTGACACAAGGTCAGAAAGTGGGAGTTGATAAGTCAGCACCCTAGAGGAAGAGCACTAATGACCGTCAAAAAATGCCTGGGCAGCCCCGTCAGCATTCCCCAGTAGGGGCGCCTCAGGCGATTAGCAATAAACTAACCCCTTCTCAAAGGGTGAGAAGGCAAAGCCTGGGAGGGTGGACCTCCTAGAACTGCACAGGACAAACCCTATAGACCGGCGGAATCAAGACCCGAAGGCCAAGACGGTACCGGTCTATGGGGTGCAGTATCCATCGGAACAGATACTACACTTTGCTCTTAGCCAAAAGGCCAAGAAAGTCTTTTTTTATTTATCTTCCTCCCACAGCGGTAAGATGTGACACAAGGTTGGAAAGTGGGATTTGAAAAGCCAGCGCCCGAGAAGGTGAGCACTCTGGCCTACAAAAAATGCCTGAGCAGCCCTGTCGGCATTCCCCGGTAGGGGCGCCTCAGGCAGTAAACAATAAACTTACTCCACCCCAAAGAGGGGAGGCAAAGCCTGGGAGGGTGGACCTCCTAGAACTGAATTTAGGAAAACTCGTCACAGGAAAATTGGTAAACGGAAAATTGGTAAACAGAAAATTGGTAAATGGAAAATTGGTAAATGGAAAATTCGTCACTTTTGGCCAAGTAGGAAAATTCGGCAATTATCGAATAAATATCGATTGAAAATAGATTTTAGAACCGTTTTTACAGGAGATATACTTGTAAATACGAGGCTACCCACCTCCCCAGTGGAGAACATTTTTTCATATTATTTTTTTGGTACTTGTGCAGTTTACGAACCGGGCTTTTTTTTAGATAAGATTTTCAAGTTAAATTAAATTTTTACTTCAAAATCACTGTGAGAAAAAGTGGTTAATCCATCGTTTCAAAACTAAAATGGCAGACAATGAATTGGCTGTATTTTTCTGATTTTTTTTTTCCGACCATACAACGATTTATTTGAAAGAAGAATTTCTTTTTTTAAGTATTAAATAAAGTTGTTAGTTAAAACAAGTTTTAGGCAAGATGAAATAAAAACACTGAATTAGTTAGAAAACAATTTTGCTTTTTTAAATACATGGACATTTTCTAAGAATTTAAAGCCAGTTACTCGATAGTTTATAAATTCCTTTCAAGTTTTGCAAACACACGAAGTAATTGATGTTTTGTCAATTAAAATGGCTGACTTGTTTACGAATAAATCTAAATGAATTATGATGGATTTCATCTCGTAACTTAATTACGAACCAGGCTTGAAATAATAACATTATTTAGACAACGATTTATTACATGAGGAGAATCGTTGTCTAAATAATGTTATTTTTACGATATCTTCCGTTTATTAAATCGTTACGTGAAAGTACAGAATAGTTAACAAAGGGTGCTTTGTTAACTATTCTGTACTTTCACGTAACGATTTAATAAACGGAAGATATCGTAAAAATTGAATTTAACTTGAAAATTTTATGTAAAAAATAACTCGATCCAAACCTTTAATTTCGTAACGTAATTACGAACTGGGTTGAAATAACATTATTTAGAAAGCCATTCTTAACATGGAGTGAGGGGGGGGGTAACTATTCTGTACTTTTACCTAACAATTTAATAAACAAAAGATATCATAAAAATTTAATTTAACTTGAAAATCTTATCTAAAAAATAGCCCGGTTCGTAAACTGCACAAGTACCAAAAAAATAATATGAAAAAATGTTCTCCACTGGGGAGGTGGGTAGCCTCGTATTTACAAGTATATCTCCTGTAAAAACGGTTCTAAAATCTATTTTCAATCGATATTTATTCGATAATTTCCGAATTTTCCTACTTGGCCAAAAGTGACGAATTTTCCGTTTACGAATTTTCCATTTACCAATTTTCCGTTTACCAATTTTCCGTTTACGAATTTTCCTGTGACGAGTTTTCCGGGCACCCCTAGAACTGCATAGGACAAACTCACAAACCGGCAGAATCAAGACCTGAAGGCCAAGACGATACCGGTCTATAGGGTGTAGTATCCATCCGAACAGATACTACACTTTTTTGAAATGCAATTATCAAGAAAGATCTTTGATACTGAAAATAGATAATGTCATAATGGATTAATGGTAGTGTGACGTCATAAACATAAAGGATGAATAGTAGGTGACAAAATCTGTGGGTGTGTCTGTTCGTTTGAAAGGATCTGTAATATCTGTGTTTGTTTGAAGCAGCAGTAGCTATGGGGACGTGGTCCCCTTTATTTTATGTAGCAGCGCGGACCTTAGTTTGTTAAGATATTGTGTCTTAGAGAATACGCTAAGATCCACACTTACATTTAGATTGTTGAAGAAATGTTTAAAAGAGTAAAAACAGATAAAACATGAAAAACATGTATGAAAGTTGAATGAAAGATAAAGCATGCATAAGTTGAAGGAAGAATAAAACGTAGTTCAAAAGTAACACAAAATATTTATATATGTACAAATCTCACATGGTAAATTGTTAGTTTGAAATGTCCGTTGAAAGTCAGTTCTGAGAATAGTAGTGAGCACGTATGTGTAACCATGTTTGTATGTGTGTGTAGTGTAGCCATAGTTGAGGCTTGGCGTTAGTACGTCAAAGTGTGTGAATGTGCGTGTCACCTTTTGTTCATGGTTGTACGAATGTGTGTGTGCATGCGAGCATGAGAGTTGATAATTCGTATGTCTGACAGTGGTTGTACGCCTGTGTGTGTGTGTGAGTTGAAAGTAGCTGCTGTGCATGCGTGAGTTAGAATGTCCATCAGCCTCCCTGCACCCGAAGACGAGGGATGGGGTAGTTGGACCGAAAACACTGCTGCCTGCTCACTGGAATGAGGAGAAAGAGACAGATTTTGTCGCACGGTCTGCTTTTATATTGTTTCACCAGTGGTTTGACCGATATAGTTGGCGACAGGTCACATAACAGCTATTTTTGACTTTTTTGCGCCTTTTTGTTAGACTGTCTCTGGGAGCTGTTTTTTATGGCCCCAGTTTGAGCGTTTGTTGTTGAAGTGAATTTGGGAGTTGTTTCTGTTTACGCCAATGATAAAATATTAGTATGTCAATCCTATACAGCCATAACTGCTGACTGCTGAAGCTTTATCAACTAATGCATCATCTACTAGTCTCTCCCTCCTTGACAAGGTCCAAAAAAGAGCCGCCAACCTAATAGGTCCCTCACTGTCAACCAAGCTCCAGTCCCTGTCCCATCGCCGCAATGTAGCATCCTTGTGCTTGTTTAACAAATACTTCAATGGATTATGCTCCGATGAATTGGCTACTCTGGTGCCCCCTCGACGTAAATTCACTAGACAAACTCGACAATCAGCTAAATCCCATCCATTCAGTGTGGAGGTCCCTAGATGCTGGAGAGCTTTCTACTCCAATAGCTTCTACTTTCGTGCTGCTGACCTCTGGAACTAATACAAACAGACATCTCGCTGGGCAGCTCCCAATTTAAGTTGACCCCCCCCCCCAAACCTTCTTCCTTTTTTTCTCAGTAGCCCCTTACGTCTACAGTGGCGGCCTGCCTTGTTTGGGGTGAACTATGTTAAAAAAAAAAAATGTGAAAATCAAGAAATTATATATTTAACAATACATATAACAAATACTGACCCAACATCGCAAACAGATCTAGTACCTATATCTATATCTATATTAAAAATATACTTATCCATGGACACGTGTTTCATCATCTACAACTCATCAGCATGTCTAGACCTAGTTATGAAGAATGTTTATATCTGTACACAGGTGTGGAAGCCCGGCAATGTGTATGTAGTTATGTGTGTGTGTGTTATATTAAGCCCACGCGTATGAGGCAGTCGATATAGCCATGTTGAATTCTAAGGGCTTCTTGTTGAAATCGAACCCAGGCCAAAGGCCAAGGTGGGTTTCTGTTGAGTCCCAAGAGAGAAGTTTGGGAGATAGTCCGAGCAATATTGAGTTGTTGTCAGTCCCTGGACGTGAGAAAGAAAAGAGAAAGTTCACTCTTTTATAATCTCTCATCATGTGGTCAACTCACATGAGAGATGGACCCTGATTGGACAAGCCAGAAAGGAAGTTAAATACTTGCACCAATCAGTGCCGAGTTTATGAATTAAGAACATATTCAAAATCGTAATGGTGGCTGTCGCTGTAGTTGTACGGCTGCTACAGATATATTGGGTGAGGGAATTGTATGTGTGTGTTAAGTAGTAGTAAGAGTATGTTGACAGTTTGCAAGTTTATTCGTCAACTTAAATGCTGTGAGTTGTTCGCATGTGAAGGAAACGTTGCAGTATGTTTGCGATTTGCAAATTCACATGTTAGTGCAGATAAGACTGGTGTTATTTTCACCTATACAGATTCTGATATTCAAAGTGGGTGAGTTTGAATTACCTACTAGAGTGTCTTCGGTCTCTCTGTACAGGGGTTTGTCAGGACAACCTGACATGAAGATACTTCCCCTTACAAGTAAACCCTGACCAAATATTCAAAATAACATAGTATTCAAAGCCCACATAAGATCCCCTCGACACGGCTATGCACTGGCTCATACAAGGAATGGTGCACCTACTCCAAGTAATGTTATCTCAAGTAACAGCACTTAACTGAAGACTCCACCAGACTAGATGAATTCTTGTCCTGGAATCCAGTAAGACCAAGAGACCACAAGAAAGACACACTATAACATAGTTAACTGGTCAATTGGGGAGAGAAAACTAATGTTCTTAATTTCTTTACTAACTCAACGTTTAACAGGTAAAGGAGAACTTTAATGGAACACTCGAATATCTATGTATCTCATATAGAGATCAAGTGTTAGCCACAGGAAGGGGCCCCTTCATTTCTGAGAACTTCGACTGAAATAAAATGAAACAAAAAAAATAGAGAGTTTGAATTACCTACTGGAGAGTTTGAATTACCTACTGGAGTAAAATGAAACAAAAAGTGGGTGAATCAGTGGTGGGAAAATATGGTCCTTTCTGGTCAGTCATCTGAGTGCAATCTTTTTTATAGACGTTTGTATAGAATGTTTCTTTCAAGCCAGTTGTTGGCCAGTTGTTCAGGAGGTGTTAAATTCACGACTGCACATTGTCACTTTTTAGCACTAGTTGGACTGATAACATCTACTTTAGTTAGTCCTGTAGCTGTTATCCCCTCCTTTCAAAACATAACTGCACTAACCGGCCGGTAGGTATCGCTGTTCACCGTCAGGTGGCGCTGAAAGCGACCAGGAGTTATCTGCCCTTAGGGGATATATAACCAAGGGACACCGGAAAAAGGCCTCTTCTCTATTCAATTGACCTCGCTGAACGACACCTAGACACCAGCGCTCCGTCAACACGTGTTCAACAATGGTAAGAGTTCTCAACTCATTTTCTTTGTATACGGTTTTCAAGGACTTTCCCACGCCGGACTCATTTCTTCACATACTCTTTTCAAGAACTGTTTTCTATTGACACACATACATACACCACACACGTCATCATCCCACATACACACACGTTCAATAAACCTTATTTGAACTACCTCCTTTTATTTGTTAATTATTACTCTGTTTTTGCATGCAACAATTGCTTGATTTTATGAACTCGCTTATAGTCGGGAACACGACCCGATTCTAACAGTTCTGACAATCTCATCTTCACGTTTGTTTTTAAAGCTCTAAGAGTCCCTACTTTGATTCTGTTTCTTTGTTTAACCCAATCCTTGACGTGACCTTAAGTGACATGTAATGATTTTTGAAAACACTCTGAAACGACCCGATTGGAAAACCCAGAATCAAAAAGTCAAGTATTATGTTTCTACTTTAATAGATTCTTTCCTCGGACTGCTTGCTTTTGGAATTGCCTCTGTGCTCCCTTTTTTACACGGCTGTACCAGCATGCATAAATTTAAATGTAATATGAACAAACATCTTGCTGCACAACTCCCCACTTAGAATGTGACCTAAAAATCTGGCTCCTTTAGCTGAGGGAGCCAATTTTAGTTCGGTGTTAAAATCGGGAAGGAAATCAGAATGACAAACTTGGAAGAGTAATACATCTGGCCGAATCTGACTGAAATAGAAATGTTATATAAACAAAAAGGGATCACCATTTTTCCACAAAATAATATCTAAATAGATATGTAGTTTTATTCACGGGAAGACAGGAACAAAATGAAGGTTGTACAATGGGTTGGTTAATGTAGACAAGACGAAATAACGTTATCCTGGAGTTCTACGACTCGCCTACTGCAGGCCTTGTAGAGAACACATGAATATACACAGTGTCTGTTCGAAATTAAGACTGGAACTGAAATTGTTCTGTTCATCATGTGGTTTGGTTTTCACACCAAGACGATTCATCGCGTATGAATCTCATTGAGTGTAGGTGTGTTGCTTGTCCATGCAGTGAAGAGGCGAAGGTTACATAATTGCCAGGCCGAATCACAACTGATTGCCGGTCTCGTAGACCGATACAAAATAGTCCGCTCATGCAACTGCTACACCCCTAATCACAGTATTCTCTTACGTCTCAGTGACAATATACTCCGTCTGGGGCAGATTAAAGTAAAAAAATTTAAAATCTGTGCTCCTAAGCCAAAGTAATTGTCTTATCAGATTGAGATCCTCTAATTTATCAACAAATGGCGTGAACACAAAAACAGAAACCAACCAAATTCACTTCAACAACAAAAGCTCAAACTGGGGCCATAAAAATCAGCTCCCAGACACAGTCTAACAAAAAGGCACAAAAAGCCAAAAATGTGGATCATGTGTGGTGCTCTGAACTACGTTCGCCAAACCACTGTGAAACATGATAAAAACAGACCGCGCAACAAAATCTGCCTCTTTCTCGTCTCTCTTTACCTCTTCCCTCTTTTTCAGAGAATACATCTTCGGGTGCCAACACGTCGGCTGACTACTAAACACACATCCACACACACACACATACACAAAGGCTTACACTCCTATCAGTCTTCAATGCATACAATCTGTATTCGTTTCGCAACTACGCAACTACGGCAGTTGATTAACACACGCACGTCGGACGTCTAATCACACTGATGCAGTTGATAGACACTCCCTTGATCTTCTGAACATACTCCTTTTATTGTCCAAGTGTTCATCATCAGCCAATCGGTGGTCAGAAAAACAGTCACGTGAGGCCTGACGTCATCGCTCAATAATCGTACAAAAAACCACAGCCGCCATTAATTTAATTTCCGCCCTCCCCGCGATCATCCCAGCAGGTAAGACAACATGCGCAAACACGTGGTCGCTTTCTTCCTTCATTCTGTTCGACTTTACACAACCACACACTGCTGACAAAGACACACATACATACAACTGCCTGAACGAATTATCAACTCTCACACATGCACATTCGCATGGACGGCAGGGGGGGGGGAGCAGGGGGGCTCAAGCCCCCTTACTTTTTGACTTGCCCCCCCCACTTTACGGTCATCAATAATTAAGTTGATATGCATGTGTTTAACCGGGGCCCCCCACTTTTTAGGAGAATCCCCCCTACTTTCATAACTGTCCCGCCCGCCCTGATTCATACAACCACGAACAAAAGCGACACGCACATTCACACACTTCGACACATGGCTACACTACTCACATACATACACATTCATAAATCACAGGCATGAACATTTATCGTTTCTCTGACTGGACACTTGAAATGAACACTTAATGCTCTGTAATTTGTAAATATATAAATATTTTGTGTTACTTTTAAACTACGTTTTATTCTTCCTTCAACTTATGCGTGCTTTATCTTTCATTCAACTTTCATACATGTTTTTCCATGTTTTATCTGTTTTTAGTCTTTTAAACATTTCTAAATCTAAATGTGTGGATCTTAGCATATTCTCTAAGACACAATATCTTACTAAGTGAAGGTCCGTGCTCCTACAGTCTCATGCGCCCCTGTTGTATCAAAGAATCGTCATAAGAATGAACAATGAACAATGAACAATGAATTAGTGAATGATGGCACTAAACCAAAGAAAAACATTGATTTTCTTACACGTCCCTATCCCTATTTACTTGCTTCCCCACGAGGGCAAAATTAGACACAAGGTCGGTTTTTAATGTAGAGAAAATCCAGCTCCCGAAAAGGGGCTCTCTGGATTGAGACAAAAATAAAAATTGCCCCAATCTAGAAGGATTTCTTCTTCATTGACCGAAGATATAACAGATGAAGTGTAGTATCCAAACAGTACCTGTCGTATAAAAAAACTCATATACGTTATAACACTACCTATGATAATTACTACACATTTGTACATCCGTAGAATTAATACTTAATGTGATTGGATTGATCGCGCAGACGAACACTTCAAAAATCCGGTTTAGTATCTTTCAGAATCATGTAAAAAAAATATTCGAATATTTAACGAATATGAAAGAAAAAAATTTTTTTTTTTTACATTTTTTTAAAGATTGTAAAATTAAAACAAAACTTTGATTTAACTTTTCGTACGAATCTTCGGCTAAACTAGCTTTACCTCAATTTGCTGATTACCGCGCGAAACATGGCATACAACTTGTCATCTGACGACGTCAACAATGAAATTACAGATGAAAGGTTAGTTAATGTTTTATTTTCTTATGTTACCAATTAAATTGGTAGGTTCAAGATTCGTCACTTACAATGGCGGCCGAATGTACTTTGACAAGTGCGATAACCCCAAAAATGTACCCTGACTTATTTAGTACGGATTACCAACAAATTATTATTTGTTGGTAATCCGGCATAACAAGCGAGGGTGCTTATCCAGATTAAGGGAGACATTCGAAACAAATAAAACAAACTGAGGAATAATAATTCGGGTATCCTTCAGAATGATCAGTACGCTGAAAACGCTCAAAAAAACAAATATACAACAAATAAAAGTAACTGTCGTCGATAAAAGTTAATTTAAAACTGACCTGTGATATTTGTTTGTATTTTTAAACCGTTCCAACTGCTATTTAGTAGAAATCAATAGTTTTATCACGCGAACTTGCAAAAAAAAAAAAAAATGGCGCTGCTCGTAAGACGCCATACTGTCTAAAAAAAACGAGTAAAAATGAACAAGAAATTTTTTTTACATCTAATAAAACCCCATTTATAGTACGTAAAAATACAAACAAATATCATAGGTAAGTAGACAAATATCTCTTCTCGACGTAGGTTAAACTCACTTGTTGCATATTTATTTTTATAACCCCGTTCTCGTTAGTTTTTTGGACCCCGTCCGCGACTGTACTGATCATTCTGAAAGATACCCAATAATTCGTTTTGTAAAATATTTTGGTGATAACAAAAGAACAATATAAAATACCGTCTGGCGGGAAGTAGTTGTAAGTGGCGGCGATAAAAAGTGTTGCCATAAATAACTGGTCACTTTAAAAAAAAAAATTTTTTTTTTAACATAGTTCACCCCAAACAAGGCAGGCCGCCACTGTAGACGTAAGGGGCTACTGAGAAAAAGAGTGAAAGTTTTAATTGGGAGCTGTGCAGCGAGATGTCTGTTTACATTAGTTTTAAATTTCTGCATGTCAGTACCGTAAAAAAAAAACAGGGAACGAGTTCCGAAGTCCAGCAGCACGGGGAAAGAAGCTTTTGGATTAGAAAGCTCTTCTGCATCTGGGGACCTCCACAGTGAATGGATGGGATTTGTCGGGTTGGTCTAGTGAATTTACGTCGTAGGGGCACCAGAGCACAATCCATTGAAGTACTTGTAAAACAGGCACAAGGAAGCACCATTGCGGCGATGGGGCAGGGACTGGAGCTTGGTGGATAGTGAGGGACCTATTAAGTTGGCGACTCTTTTTTGGACCTTGTCTAAGAGGGCGAGACTAGTGGATGATGCCCCAGCCCAGATGTGGCAACAATACTCCATGCATGTGCGGATGGTGGCTTTGTAGAGATATAGGATAATGTCAGGTGTGAGAAGTTTACTAGCACGATAGAGGGAGCCCACCTTCTTTGCAGCAGCTCTGGCAATGTCTTCAATGTATTTATTCCAATTCATGTTATCTGTGAAAGTTAGGCCGAGGAGTTTGAATGATGAACTCTTAGGTAGGGTGTTATTTGCCATGACAATCTGTGGTTGAAGAGGTTTCTTGTAGTTATTGAAGGAAAGTAGCTTTGTTTTTGCGGCATTAAAAGTTACCATCCATTTTTTACCCCATTCCACTACAGACTGGAGGTCATTTTCTAAGGATTCAGCCATTGCCTCAGATATGTGCGCGTCGGTTTTGGTCACATGACGAGAGTAGAGTCGTCAGCAAATATTCCTATCTCAGTCTCAATGACATCAGGGAGGTCATTTATGAAAGTCAGGAACAGTAGAGGTTCAAGGATGGATCCCTGGGGTACACCAGCATTTATGTTATGTTGCTTAGATGAACGGCCATCGAGGACAACCTGGATATTTCTTTTTGTTAGGAAGGATTTAATTATATTAGATATTTGTCGAGTAATACCATATGAGTGCAGTTTTAGGAGAGGCCCTTCATGCCAGACCTTGTCAAAGGCCTTGGATATATCAAGCGCTACCGCCCTAGTTTCACATGCCTTGTCCAGTGTATGGTATATGCGTTCAGAGATGACCGTTATGATATCTGTGGTAGATCGTGCTTGTCTAAATCTGTATTAATGATCAGAAAGAAGTTTAGTATTAACTAGGTGCCGGACTATCACTAGATTGATTAATGATTCACAGATTGTCGCTTAACTGGAAAGGGGTTTAATTCCTTAAAAGTCGTAAAAATATGACTTATCCTACCACAAACACTGAGGCTTGCAACTCGAACTTAGGGTTAGTGATAGGATAAGTAATTTCTTTTTACAACTTTTTAGGAATAAAGCCCCTCTCCAGTTAAGCGACAAGTGACCAGTTATTTCCGGTAACCCTTTTTATTGCCGCCACTTACAACTACCTACCGCCAGACGGTATTTTATATTGTTTTGTTTTGTTATCACCAAAAAATATTTTACAAAATAAATTATTATTCCATTTGTTTACAAAATGCTTAACTATACAAAATCAAAATAAATAATGAAAAAGAATTTGTAAACATTAAAAAATATAATTGACCTCTGGCTTCCATTTGCAGTCTTTCTTTCCCAATAAATAAAAAAAGCATTGGAACTGTACTATTAACCCTAATCCTAACCTTAACCCTAACCATAAGTCCAGGTGGCAACAGGCACCCTTTCTCCCCCAAAAGACCGAAAGAATAGTAAATTTAAAAAAAAACATAGGAACATAACAATAAATACTTAAATCATGATTTTATTAGAAAAAAACTTGAAACACATATGGTCTTAAAGACGGAAAAAAATATCCAACCGTACGGGGCACAAAAATAGCGATAACTTCCTGTTTTAATCAGATTAAAAAAAAATTAAAAAAGATTCTTCCTTAGATTGTCAAGCCTTTTCTATGTGTGCCATTTTAAAGCCTTTTTCTATGTGTGCCATTTTAAAGCCTTTTTCTATGTGTGCCATTTTAAAGCCTTTTTCTATGTGTGCCATTTTAAAGCCTTTTTTATGTGTGCCATTTTAAAGCCTTTTTCTATATGTGCCATTTTAAAGCCTTTTTTATGTGTGCCATTTTTAAGATATTTAAAGTAATTTCAATTTTTTTTCATGTGTATTGCTAATGAGATCACAAAATTGTGCCTTTTTAATTATTTTAGGCATCTTGATTTTTTAAATTTTGTTTTAATTTTCAGAACCTTGGAAGAAGTTCAACAAATTCTTGATTATGCCAAGCTGAAAGTCTCCGACGTAAAGCCATTAACGCAATGCATCTATTTCTCGGAAGACCTTGACAATGAAAAGTTAAAACTCTTGGAGGTCGACAAGAAAACTCTGGAAACTTTAGAAGCTGGCAAAAGGTGAGTCTTTGCGCTTGACATCCATAAAGAAGAAATATGACGTTTCACTTTATTTTATTCAAACCTTGAAAATTACAGAAATTAAAATATGAAAATATAAATGTAAAACATTCTCGGAAACACCAGGTGTGCCTCCAGAAGATTAAAGACTATATCATTTTTCAATTACTGTCACTTAACATTCCCAGTTGATTTTTTTTATTGATTTGAGCCTATTGTTATTTAATCATTGATTAATTATTAGTTATATAAAGAGCTCTATAAATCAGGGGCGGGCAACCTTTTCAGAGTGAGGGCCAGATGAGACTTTTGGAAGGAGATCGCGGGCCGGAGTAAAAAACAAAATCTCAGAATTACTATATTTTGTTTACATGAATAAATTGTACAAAAATGGCATTGAACACTCTACAAATCTGATATTTTTTCTCAAGAGACTTCTGTATGTGATGTTATAAAAGGCGCTGTCGAAGAGCCATTTTGGAATCATAAAAAATAATGACGAGGCAAGTAGCAAGTTGATCCAGCATTTGTTTTGACACACCTCACATAAGTTCTCTGTTTTATGCCCTTTCCTCGTCTCTCGTTTCCTCTTTGCCTCTCTCTTTCTCTTTTTCTATTTTTATCTCTTAATAGTTAAAGAAAAATGAAATATATATGCATCATCGCTCGCTGATATTTATACATTTTTCTACCACTGTAAATCTTAATTGAAAACTACTTTTACGTCTATGTCACAAAATGATACAAGTTTTATTGGGAGGTCCATGGGCCGGATTGCAATAATAAAGCATAGCAGGGTGGCGGGCCGGATGCTAAGCCTTCGTGGGCCACATCCGGCCCGCGGGCTGGGGGTTGCCCGCCCCTGCCATAAATGGAGTTCAAAACTGTTTAAATTATGTAAACACCCTATATAGCATTCTCAGTTGATTTTTTTTATTTTAGGTTATTATTTAATCACATTGATTATAAAGAGCTCTGTAAATTGAGTTCAAAACTGTTTAAATCATGCAAATATTCCTAGTGGTTCAAAATTGATGAATATTTAAAGATCTGAAAATTGGGGTTCAAAATTGACATCATTTTATGCAAAAATTACTTGAAATTACGAACTAATTAACAACAAATTCAATTATTTTGTCACCGTTTTTTTTAATTTCTGGAGCAATTTTGATAAAACTTGGCATTACTATGTAAAATTATATGTTCTTTCGGATTCTGCACTCCGGTTTTATGTATCTTCATGTTGTAACCCATTATTTAGAGAATAAAAAATACGGATATCAGCGTGTTTTTTTTTTTTTACATATTTCTTTATCAAAAGATTATTCAAAATTTTCATTAAAAATTTATAGTAATAATTTAAATAACATCACTTTGAACTTAAAAAGACAACTGTTTTAAATATGTGTTAAAAATACAAGACAAATAATATCTCTAATAGCGGTATTATTGGCATAAGAGTATTTTATCATTGAAAACCTTAAAAATCACGTAATAAATACATTTTCAGGATGAAGAGAAATCATTTGCAATATATTAATAGTGTTATTCAAAAATATTTTTTCCTTGAACTTTTAATTTCTAATTAAATAAATACACTTTTAGTCAACAATGGCTTTCCAAGCTTATTAATAAATACATTTAGCACAATTAAAAAATAATTAAAGGAAAAGAACAAAAAAAAAAACATTTAGCTAAAAATATTTTCACTATGCAAGCACCTATTTTATTCAGAAAGTAAAAAAAATAAAATGAAAGTTAAAAGAATTAAGGCTGACTTTCTGCATACTTGTAGTTTACCCTCTAAATTTTTATAAATTCTTTGAAAGACTTTTTCAGTATTTTTGGAGGGTGGGGGCCATAAATGACAGACTTGGAAACATTTTTACAAATTTTCAGAAAAAAAAATCGTTTCAAAAGTAATTTTGTTAATTACCGAATAACTTACAAAAAGAAGGACAGGTGAGAGAGGGCGAGGGTAAAGCAACACAGCCTACATGACAAGAGTTTACTTTCTTTCTTTACATTGGCATTAACAGGCAAGCTAGTGAGAGAGGGGTGGGGAAATGATAAAATCCTTTGCTGCAAGCGACTGTCTTCTATCTGTCTTTTTTTCTCTCTCACGTGCTGACATTTAAAAAAAAAAAAAAAGAACTTAAAAATTACAAGCTATTTTATAATCTAGATTATGAAATAACTCGTAATTTTGAAGTTTGTTTTTTCCAAAATTGAAAGTCTCACAAACTTTCTGGAGTGTTAAAACATTAAAATTTAACATATTATATATCAAAATAATTCTGAGACTATCTTCTATTTTTGTTTACCTTATAATATTTTAATGAACTTCTGTTAAGTTTACTCAATCGTGTTTCCGCTTACACTGGTTGGAGAAGAAAAGTACAACTTCCTGGTTTTAGTTTAAGGTTTGTTCTGATTGGTTGTACAATTTCAAGATATTTGATGAAGATTGGCTGCTTTAATTTTGAAAAACCAACTAACATGTAAAATTGAGTCTTGAAAAAAGAATTCATATTTCGCATTTTCGGCTGTTCGAAGTAAATATCGTTTTAACTCGCTGTGGAAAATAATTCAATGGATAAAAGCACATATAAATTACATATTCGGAAGATTATTTTCTTTTCTTTCTAACCATATATATATTTTTTAAATTGGCCCAGAAATATGCGAGAGATTGCGAATTGAACGAATTAAGGTGCAAATTTGTCAATGTCGCATGATATAACTGATGGACTGGGAATGCTAATCCCTAGTTGTTCAAACATTAGAAGAATTTAAAGTTTGAAATTCAAGGTTCAAAATTGACATCATTATATGCAAAATATACTTGAAATCACTGATGAATTCACAAGAAGAAATTCAATAATTTCTTCACCGTTTTTTTTATTTTGGAAGCAATTTTGATAGAACTTGGCATTCTTATGTAACATTGTGTGCTCCGATTGATCTCTATGCTGTGATCCATTATTTAGAGAATAAAAGCTACATATATCTGTTGAATGTTTTTCTGTTTTTAGAACTCGATATATGGATAAACATGACACAAACAAAGTATATATATTTTTATAAGTAACGGATAAATTTTATTAGACAAACTAACAACACAGGTAAGGAGGACATTTTATTTGTTATCTATTTATTTATTTATATATATATTTTATTTATTTTTAATAACTAATATAAGTTAGCAAACCATTTATACGGAACAAAACTTAGATTTAGTATACAGAACGTTTGTTTTTGTCTTTTAATGGAAGTGGGGTCTGATCAACTCTGCTGAGAAACCATGAAATTAAATATTGTCTTGTTTTTAAATTCCCAAAACAGTTTTTCATGGTAAACAACTGATGATCCCTTAAATAATGTTAAAAGCAAACTAATATAATAACTGAAAAAGTTAAATTGACTTACATGAGTGATTTTCCACTGAACAACTTGGGACTAAAAGTTTTTTTTAATTTTTTTATTTTTTGTTTTGTTTTTAGTTTTAATGGTTGAGAAACTTCCGAGACTATATATAAATATATATATATTAGTGTGCAGAGTTGAATGGTTCTGATGGGAATCCGAGTAAGAGAGCTCAATGTACTTATTAACAGAGCAGGAATAAATTTAAAGGAAATAAACTAAACACACATTAGGGCTGTCAGCATTATAAATTATTTCGACCTAGATGGGTTTCCTCAGACACGTGCACAGCCACATTTCAGAACTGATGCCTTCCATCTCCCTTTTTACCGCTTTGCATAAAACTAAATACTGCCTGGTAGCTGTGTTCTAAAATTAATAATGATCAGGAATTAATCCTGTATGTGCAAATATATAAATATATAAACATATACACATATGTAACTTTATTTATAGATGGGTAAGAAATGGAAAAGTGTCGTGTTGAGAAGGAAGACAAAAACAGTGATTTTTTTTATTATAATAAATCTTACTTGTTTAGTCAAAGCTTCTACAGAGATCTAATGTGTGTTACCGTGTCCCATAATATATTTCGCTGAAAGACCTCTTTATCAAATGGTAGGTGTTTCAAATCTCCTGAAATTTGTGTGATAATGTTTTAATGGCTATACTGCAGTAAATATCAATGTGGCCTGCAGTAAAAGGAATGAAATTAAATTAAAATTTCTTTATTTTATTTAAGTGATGAAATGGTCTATATACTAAGTATGCTATTCTATTAATATTTAAGAAACTTTATTTATTATTTGAGGAGGGAGGGGATTTAATTTTGAATCATATACTGAATCTGTTATTCTATTAATATTATTATTTTATTTTTAATTATTATTTATTTATTGTAACTTTTATATATATATATATATATATATATTAAGCTAATTTATAGAAGGCAATACAATGCCTTCCCTAAGTTACCTTTATATACACACTAAACCATGCTTCAAGAAAACTACATTAACCTATTATATATATATATATATATATATATATATATATATATAAAGAGGATTTAATGGATCAGAACATTCCAATTGTTCAAAGAATTAGAACAACAAGTCTAGTATGGTGTACGGTCGTTTCCAAAACATTCTGGAAATACTTTAATTTTAATTTTTTTAATTTTTCAATTAAAAATTTTTTTTTGTTTATTTATTTATTTGATTTTTTATAAAGCCACTCCAGAGCGTCTATTCATCAGCGCCTTTAGCAGCACATCTTACAGAAAATTAAAGGAAGAAAATAACAAATATATGTTAGTGTCTTTAGATATGTGTGTGTGATGTGTATCTATTAGCTTATATGACAATTTTAGTTTTAGTATATTGGAAGAGAGGGAGGGGATTCTCCTATATACTTTGGTTTCCAAGTTTTTCTTCTAAAAAGACCATTCATTTTCTTATGTGATGATTATTTATTATTCCATTGTTCATTGGATTATGCCACTATTTCAATTTCTGACTAAATCTCTTAAGGATTTAACTGTTGACATACAGCTTTGTTCTAGGATTAATTTATTTCATTTTTGACAGTGAACTCATTAAATCACAGATTCAATGAAGAATAAAACTTTGAATCTTTCTGTTCTAATTCTTTAACCCCATTATTTTGGTATGTTTTAAAGGCAGCTGTCATATCTAAACACCAGAAAACAACAAAACAAAGTGGCCATGTGCGCTTTTAAGGCAGTTTTTTTTGTGTGTGAAATGTTAGGTTTTCTTTTTTTTAATTATGGTACAATTTACTTTCAGATGACATTAAAAAGCGGTTTTAAATGTTTTAAATGAAAATATTTAACAAAAGAATTAATTGAATGAAGCAATGCTAAATTAAAAATTATTAATGAAAATATTTAACAAAAGAATTAATTGAATGAAGCAATGCTAAATTAAAAATTATTAATGAAAATATTTAACAAAAGAATTAATTGAATGAAGCAATGCTAAATTAAAAATTATTAATTAAAATATTTAACAAAAGAATTAATTGAATGAAGCAATGCTAAAGCTAAAAATTATTAATGAAAATATTTAACAAAAGAATTAATTGAATGAAGCAATGCTAAATTAAAAATTATTAATGAAAATATTTAACAAAAGAATTAATTGAATGAAGCAATGCTAAATTAAAAATTATTAATGAAAATATTTAACAAAAGAATTAATTGAATGAAGCAATGCTAAATTAAAAATTATTAATGAAAATATTTAACAAAAGAATTAATTGAATGAAGCAATGCTAAATTAAAAATTATTAATGAAAATATTTAACAAAAGAATTAATTGAATGAAGCAATGCTAAATTAAAAATTATTAATGAAAATATTTAACAAAAGAATTAATTGAATGAAGCAATGCTAAATTAAAAATTATTAATGAAAATATTTAACAAAAGAATTAATTGAATGAAGCAATGCTAAATTAAAAATTATTAATGAAAATATTTAACAAAAGAATTAATTGAATGAAACAATGCTATAAAAAAAAATTATTAATGAAAATATTTAACAAAAGAATTGAATGAAACAATGCTAAAACTAACAATTATTAATGAAAATATTTAACAAAAGAATTGAATGAAACAATGCTAAAACTAACAATTATTAATGAAAATATTTAAAAAAGAATTAATTGAATGAAGCAATGCTAAAGCTAAAAATTATTAATGAAAATATTTAACAAAAGAATTAATTGAATGAAGCAATGCTAAATTAAAAATTATTAATGAAAATATTTAACAAAAGAATTGAATGAAACAATGCTAAATTAAAAATTATTAATGAAAATATTTAACAAAAGAATTAATTGAATGAAGCAATGCTAAATTAAAAATTATTAATGAAAATATTTAACAAAAGAATTGAATGAAACAATGCTAAATTAAAAGTTATTAATGAAAATATTTAGCAAAAGAATTAATTGAATGAAGCAATGCTAAATTAAAAATTATTAATGAAAATATTTAACAAAAGAATTGAATGAAACAATGCTAAATTAAAAATTATTAATGAAAATATTTAACAAAAGAATTAATTGAATGAAACAATGCTATGAAAAAAAATTATTAATGAAAATATTTAACAAAAGAATTAATTGAATGAAGCAATGCTAAAACTAAAAACTATTAATGAAAATATTTAACAAAAGAATTGAATGAAGCAATGCTAAATTAAAAATTATTAATGAAAATATTTAACAAAAGAATTAATTGAATGAAGCAATGCTAAATTAAAAATTATTAATGAAAATATTTAACAAAAGAATTGAATGAAACAATGCTAAATTAAAAATTATTAATGAAAATATTTAACAAAAGAATTAATTGAATGAAACAATGCTATGAAAAAAAATTATTAATGAAAATATTTAACAAAAGAATTAATTGAATGAAGCAATGCTAAAACTAAAAACTATTAATGAAAATATTTAACAAAAGAATTGAATGAAGCAATGCTAAATTAAAAATTATTAATGAAAATATTTAACAAAAGAATTAATTGAATGAAGCAATGCTAAATTAAAAATTATTAATGAAAATATTTAACAAAAGAATTAATTGAATGAAGCAATGCTAAATTAAAAATTATTAATGAAAATATTTAACAAAAGAATTAATTGAATGAAGCAATGCTAAATTAAAAATTATTAATGAAAATATTTAACAAAAGAATTAATTGAATGAAGCAATGCTAAATTAAAAATTATTAATGAAAATATTTAACAAAAGAATTAATTGAATGAAGCAATGCTAAATTAAAAATTATTAATGAAAATATTTAACAAAAGAATTAATTGAATGAAACAATGCTATGAAAAAAAATTATTAATGAAAATATTTAACAAAAGAATTAATTGAATGAAGCAATGCTAAAATGCATTGTAACTAAATATAAAATATTCTTTGTTTTAAACTTTTTAGTTTCTTGCCTTTAATGAAAAATTATATTGAAATATGTAAAAAAAAATTCAAGAAAATTGTACAAGAGAAGTTTACAGTTATTTATGTTTTCACGCATCATATTTGTATTTTATTTGGTAGGTTGTACCTGTTAGATGAATAATGGAAATTATAGATCTTCACCAAACCCAAATGCCTCTAACAGATGCCATTCATCCAGTGCACAAACTTATTTGATTTTTATTAGTGAAATTGTGGCATAATTAAAGAATCTGCTAAAATTAGTATTGTGATAAAAGCTTGTAAAATCCGCTCATGCACAACCCTGGAATCAATATTAAAGCAGACATCCTGGTTTTTTTTTCACTCTCTGAGGTAATGAACAAAAAAAAGAAATATAAAATAAAAAGATTTTCAATGAAAATAGAAAACATTGTTTTTGAAAATATTAAATTTGCAAAATTACCTGTCCTTTCCTTTAAAATAAACACTTTTTCTATACTTTTTCAACTTACCTGTGATATCTTTTTAAATATATGCCATTTTTGGTGTTTTATGTTTTGTCAGTTGGTGTACAGTGGTTAATGGTTAATGACTTTGATTAAAGTTTAATCATGAAACTAAACGAATATATAATATAATTAGATCTTTCCTAACTAAAAGAAAGATCCAGGTTGTCCTCGATGGCTGTTCATCCAAACAACATGACATAAATGTACCCCAGGGATCGATCCTTGGACCTTTGTTGTTCCTGATTTTCATAAATGACCTCCCTGATGACATTGTGCCTAAGATGGATATATTTGCTGACGACACCACGCTCTATTCTTGTCATGTGGGCAAAATAGATGCGCACATATCTGAGCCAATGGTTGAATCCTTAGAAAGTGACCTGCAGTCTGTAATGGAATGGGGTCATACATGGATGGTAACATTTAATGCTGCTAGGATAAAGCTCCTTTCCTTCAACAACTACAAGAAACCTCTTCAACCACTGATTACCATGGCAAATAACACTCTACCGGAGAGTTCATCATTCAAACTCCTTGGCCTAACATTCACAAGTAGCATGAATAGGAACAAATAGAAGACATTGCCAGGACTGCTGCAAAGAAGGTGGGTTCCCTCTACCGTGCTAGAAAACTTCTCACACCTGACATTATCCTATATCTCTACAAAGCCACCATCTGCCCAAGCATGGAGTATTGTTGCCACATCTGGGTTGGTGCACCATCCACTAGTCTCCTCCTCTTAAGACAAGATCCAAAAAAGAGTTGCTAATCTAATAGGTCCCTCACTATCCACAAAACTCCGGCCCCTGCTCCATCGTGGCAATGTTGCATCCACGTGCTTGTTTTACAAATAGTTCAATGGATTGTGCTCCGACGAACATGCTGCTCTGGTGCCCCCCTCGATGTAAATACACTCAACCAACCCGACAATAAGCTAAATCCCATCCATTCACCGTGGATGTCACCAGATGCCGGATAGCCTTCTATTCCAATAGCTTCTTTCCTCGTGCTGCCAGCCGTTGGAACTCCCTCCCTGCTTTCTGTTTCCCGACTGTACCAACATGCAGAAACTTAAGACTAATGTAAACATACATCTCGCTGCACCGCCTTTAATTTAGGACGACCCTCAAAACTTTCACCCTAATTCTCAGTAGCCCTTACATCTACAGTGGCAACTTCCCTTGTTTGAGGTGAACTGTGTTAAAAAAAACAAAAAAAAACTTTAGAATAACTCGTCAACTCTAAACTAATAATATCAAAATACAAAAGAAATATTTGCATGAACTATTAAAATATCCATTTTTGTGTGTCCTAATTTGCTTGCCTCCCAATTATGGCAAAGTTTAGAAACAAGGTTTATTTTTAATGAGGGAGGGAGGTATCCAGCTCCCTAAAAAAGGAGCACCCTAACCCTTATTCAACGAATTGTAAATAATCTAAATTAAAATTCTTCACCCTAAAGATATAATTTCTTTTCTATTTTCTTTCAGTCTCGTGATCCGTGGTGAGAAAAACAACAGTGCAATTCTGTGTACGGATGATCGAACATTTGAACTTAAGGAAGCAGAGATGTCCAATAATCTTCTCATTTTACCAGATTGTGTTTTTGGCAGCGACATCTCCGTGGACAGCTCCTGCAGACTCACTAACTTAAAGGTGATTGGTACAAATAAAAACGTAGTCTTGAAATGCCAGCTCTTATTAGACTCGGCAGTCTTCAACTTTTAGGGCTGATCTTGTGTGGGGAGCTCTTTCATGAGGATCATTTTTCAGGGGTCGTCAAGGGGTGCTTATTTACAATAACTCCACTACAAGGACGGCATCTTATTATTTCTGATATGGCCGCTTGGAAATAGGAGCACTATACCAAATAGTTTAAGTTTTGAAAAAAAGGTTAGAGGTTAAGGTATACAAGTGGAACTGGAAAACTGTCCATTTACCTAACGCTAACTCCAACCCTAACCCCAACGCTAATCCTAACCCCAACCCTAACCCCAACCCCAACGCTAACCCCAACGCTAACCCCAACCCCAACCCCAACGCTAACCCCAACCCCAACCCCAACGCTAACCCCAACCCCAACCCCAACGCTAACCCCAACCCCAACGCTAACCCCAACCCCAACGCTAATCCCAACCCCAACGCTAATCCCAACCCCAACGCTAATCCCAACCCCAACGCTAATCCCAACCCCAACCCTAATCCCAACCCCAACGCTAACCCCAACCCCAACCCCAACGCTAACCCCAACCCCAACGCTAACCCCAACGCTAACCCCAACCCCAACGCTAACCCCAACCCCAACGCTAACCCCAACCCCAACGCTAACCCCAACCCCAACGCTAACCCCAACCCTAACGCTAACCCCAACGCTAATCCCAACCCCAACGCTAATCCCAACCCCAACGCTAATCCCAACCCCAACGCTAACCCCAACCCCAACGCTAACCCCAACCCCAACGCTAACCCCAACCCCAACGCTAATCCCAACCCCAACGCTAATCCCAACCCCAACGCTAACCCCAACGCTAACCCCAACGCTAACCCCAACCCCAACCCTAAACCTTAACCCCAACCCCAACGCTAAACCTTAACCCCAACGCTAAACCTTAACCCCAACGCTAAACCTTAACCCCAACGCTAATCCTAACCCCAACGCTAATCCTAACCCCAACGCTAACCCCAACGCCAACCCCAACCCCAACCCCAACGCTAACCCCAACCCCAACGCTAATCCTAACCCCAACGCTAATCCTAACCCCAACGCTAATCCTAACCCCAACGCCAACCCCAACGCCAACCCCAACGCTAACCCCAACGCCAACCCCAACGCTAACCCCAACCCCAACGCTAACCCCAACCCCAACGCTAACCCCAACCCCAACGCTAACCCCAACCCCAACCCCAACGCTAACCCCAACGCTAACCCTAACGCTAATCCTAACACTAATCCTAATCCTAACGTTAACCCTAATCCCATCTGGTGATACCAGATCAGGCTGCCCTGTGGCTCCCTGAGACGAAATTCACCTACATTGACGTTTTTTGTTTTTTTTTTGTTTTTTTTGTAAAACTTAATTATGTTCTACAAAACCAAAAACAAAAACAACAGCCCCTCTCCCTTTCTCCCTCCCCTTTTTTATTTTATTTTTGGAACTTGAAGCATAAAAACTTTTACTATAATGACCAGATTCGACATTAAATAACCCAAGAAGGGTTGATATGCCGTAAAACAAAACTACCAAACCAAAAACGATGATTAAACATTTGAAGATATAAAGAACTTGAAGCATAAAAACTTTTACTATAATGACCAGATTCGACATTAAATAACCCAAAAAGGGTTGATATGCCGTAAAACAAAACTACCAAACCAAAAACGATGATTAAACATTTGAAGATATAAAGAACTTGAAGCATAAAAACTTTTACTATAATGACCAGATTCGACATTAAATAACCCAAAAAGGGTTGATATGCCGTAAAACAAAACTACCAAACCAAAAACGATGATTAAACATTTGAAGATATAAAGAACTTGAAGCATAAAAACTTTTACTATAATGACCAGATTCGACATTAAATAACCCAAAAAGGGTTGATATGCCGTAAAACAGAACTACCAAACCAAAAACGATGATTAAACATTTGAAGATATAAAGAACTTGAAGCATAAAAACTTTTACTATAATGACCAGATTCGACATTAAATAACCCAAAAAGGGTTGATATGCCGTAAAACAAAACTACCAAACCAAAAACGATGATTAAACATTTGAAGATATAAAGAACTTGAAGCATAAAAACTTTTACTATAATGACCAGATTCGACATTAAATAACCCAAAAAGGGTTGATATGCCGTAAAACAAAACTACCAAACCAAAAACGATGATTAAACATTTGAAGATATAAAGAACTTGAAGCATAAAAACTTTTACTATAATGACCAGATTCGACATTAAATAACCCAAAAAGGGTTGATATGCCGTAAAACAAAACTACCAAACCAAACCTAATCCCATACATTCTCAGAAAAGTTGTATATTGGAAAGAGATTTACCCCACTCACTTAATATCTCTATATAAATAGGTATCCAAAACCGGCCAGTTTAGAGTTCATAAACAGGTAAATCTAGCAAAATCCCTATCAATTTCAACTTGTGATAACTCATTTAATAAAACTGTGTACCACTGCTCGTCAAATAGATGGTCGAACGGTGGCACTTTTAAATTAGGATGGCTCCTCACTCGATGTTGAAACTCCCTTCTGCTACCTGGGCGACATGTTAAATGCTGGTGGTGGTTGCGAACGTTCTATCACTGCTCACTGCGCTGTTGCTTGGGGAAGGTTAAGGAAGCTGCTGCCAATCCTTACATCTACACACATTTCCTGCAGGACTCTAGGCAAGGTCTTTTCGGCCTGTGTTCCCTCTGCCATCTTGCATGGCAGTAAGACATGGGCCCCAAACCCGTTCTGACTTGCAATGGCTTCAGCATTATGACTGTGCCATTATCAGGTAGACTTGCAGCAGCAAACTAGAGGAGAGAATCCCTTATGCCATGCTCTATCAGAAACTTGGGTGCTTGTGCAGATAAGCGGCCGTACAAAAAAATTATTTTTTTATAAAAACAGTAGAAAAAATTATCCACTAGAACTTTAATTACAAGTATTTTTCCATTTTTCGTATCATAACAGCGATTCGCTCAGTAAGCGTCCATCTTTTTTCTTAAAAATAATTCAAGGGCAGATAATTCACAAGGAAGATAATTACGCAATTTTAAACAAACAAAAAAATAACTACATATATAAAAATTAAATTTATTCCAATAAATCAAAATGAAAGTAAATAAACGAAATTAAATTAATTTATTGCAATAAAACGAAATGTTCATATTCTAACTGGGTACCTTTCCGTGCGAATTAACTGCCCTTGAATTATTTGGATTTCTGACAGCCAATTCTGGTGAAAAGATTGGATGTAGTTAAAACCAAGGTCACTGGGTGTGTCGGCCTTTACTCGGTAGGGTGATGAAATCGACAACTCGTGGCTGTCGATAATACGGGATTGGCGGGACATGGGTGCGGGGTGCAGGACATGTGTATTTTTGCTCGTCTCAAAATTAGCTGTAGGCTTCCTGCTCACAAACTGAAATAAGGAAATAAAATATAAGAATGTATCAATGTGCTCGGTCGGTTTTTAGTCTTATAAAATGTGTTTGTAAAATGTTAAGTTTGAATAGTGGTACAACGTGAAATGAGGCGAGGTAAAATCTACTACATGACAAGGGAATGCCTAATTAGTGTTCATTCTCTCCTCTTCTCGCACAAAACCAAAAGTATCTGGTCAGTTTCACCCCTACCAGCATTCGTTATGTAATCAGCACCTCACCCTCTCTTTATCGACCTGACTGCTGATTTGGTACCTGTGACTCTTAGCGTCTCATCTTTATATTTATTAAGTTAGATATGTGTGTATATATATAAGCTTTATTTTTTATTTATTTTTTAATGCAACTTTGATTCCTATATAATTTTATGGCTAGCTACCATATTACAGAATGGTTCTTGGATGTAGTGTTTAGATAGTATTATTATTATTATTTTTTATTTTTTTTATTATTGTTATAATTAATGTTATTTGATATACAAATTACTATATCATACGGTAGTCTTAAGGGTAATATATTATTATTATTATTTTATCATTATTATTATTTATTTATGTATATATTAGTGGTATTTTAAGCTGAATTATTTCGACACTTGATTATTGGGGAAATGGTCGTATAATCAGTATCATTGGAGAGCCATGAATATTATAACTGTCCTGTTTTTAAATCTCCGAAACAGTTACATGGTAAACAGCTGATGATCCCCGTGTTAATATTAGACGCTTAAGGTCTCCTGTGTTTGTTTCACTCTTAGATAATTAACCCCCCTTTTTTTTTTCTTTTTTTTTTTTTTTTTTTTTACTTATATTTTTTCAGTTATTAATTTTCCAACGAATGTTAAGTCTGCAATATCTTGGATTTAGTTTGTCTGGGAATTTAAACTGCATTTTACATTTTTTTTTTTTTTAAATGACTTAAAGCTTCTTTAGACTATATATATATATATATATATATATATATGTTTATGCATGTATATGATTGACACCTATGCCCTTCTAATGTGTAAGGGTGTGTAGGAAGGGGGGGGGGGTGATTTCTGCTGGTCGGTGATAATGACACGTTTAAAAAAGTCTTACCCCAACCACCCTGATAACTACGACCTTGTAAAGAAGTTAATTTTAATGGCCAATTTTAAAGAAGTTAATTTTAATGGCCAATTTTAAAGAAGTTACTTTTAATGGACAATTATATGTTTTATTCTGTCTGCTTTCTTTTGGGACAATTTAATATTTAGTTTGACACTGGTTAATCCGCATAGGCTGTTCTAATGTTTATATAAATTTATATACTAGCTGACCCGTGTCCCAGCGTTGCCCGGGAAAAAGCAGATTAACGCAAGAAATTCCATGCCCAGCCTTGAATGATCCAGCACAAACACATACCCCACAATGTTAAAAGCACATTTCCTATGTATGTACAAAAAAAAGCTATTCTTACCTGTATAATCGTTTCATAGTTTTTTTGTTCATTTGTGGGGTAGAGGATAATGGGTCAACTCAAAGATTTCTTTTCTCCCAACTCAAAATTTTTCCTATGCTCTCCTTCCTTGGTTTACCAGCTTCAGAAAGTGCTACTGGTTTACTGGTTAAATTTTTGATGATAAAGTTGTCTCATCTACTTCTGAAGAAAAGAACTTTGGCTTGGAAAACATCAACAAAAATTAAGATTTAGACATTACTGACAGTTACAAAAAAATCACTTAATTTCCAAGGTGGGGCATAATGAATCACCTCAGATTTTTATTGAAGGGAGAACTGATTTGCCTCCCTGTTGGCAAGAATAGTCAGTAATTTGAATAGAGTTGTACTAATGAGCTTGTGTTTGTGACATTTGTGTGCTATATTCAGAGAATATGGAATGATAGAAAGGATTGTCTAGGTGAAAATACATGTTGCTTGCGAGAGGTTGTGTTTGTTACATTTCTGTGCTATTCTATATTTTGCCTAGTTATTATTTTAAGGGGATGTTCTGTATTTTTCCTGTTAAAGTCTTGTTTTAGTAGTAGTAGCTAAAAATATGGAGCTCTCTGAGTACCTATTTCTGTTACGTTGCATGTTGGAACTGTTTATCACCTTTTGTTTTGACAAAATGAGTTATAGTTATTTATTGAAGAGATAAAACGGTGACCCACTAAATAAGTTTATCAATTTTCATACCATTGGTTAGAACCATTACATTTTTGCACAATGTGATAATATTAAAAAAAAAAATACACCAAAATAGACTCATTGTACATGTGTTGCACATTTACTCCAAAGAAAATACTTACTTTCCATAAATGTTAATATAAAATTGTCCTTTTTCCTTCAAAATCCTCAAAAATCGATCCATTATGCCCACCCCCTATTTATCTACATGTTTTTCATTAGTTTTAAAGCAAAAAAAAAAGCTAAATTCTACAAATAGCATGGCACATTATGTTTTTGTAAATGTTTACATTTAGGAGGTGCATATATATATATATATATATATATAGTTTTATTTTATTTTTTACTGAACCGATCATTATGAATTTTGGAATATATATTCTCTTTAACCCGGTGAGTAACATGGGCACAGTATTTTAAAACGTTATCATTTAGGGGTGCGCCCACCCAAACCCGACCCTAAAAACTATTAAAATAAATTGGATACCAAAAATTTAAATAAAAGAATTGCTCTACACCAAATTCTGAATTATATTAAGTAATACATTTTTATAAGGATTTGTGCACATGCATGAGCGTCAGTAATATGTATTTGAATTCAGAAGAATATTTACTAAATATATTGTAATATGTGATGATATTCTGTCCACCTGGGCAACGCCTGGTTCCCCTTATGTTATACATTTCTTTCTTTCTAATTTATCCAATTGCTTTACCTTTGTTTTGGTAGGTTGCGTCCAGTCTGCAAACTTATTACGAGATGCGTCCAGTCAAGCCCAAGTTGGAGAAACTCAAGTTACTTCTTGAACAGAACATGTACAGCGGTCAGGAGTGTGAAGATGATGGTGACCATCAAGGCCCCAAGGTGAGAATCCGTCCATTTTCTTTGTATTTTATGAAATAACCAGCACAATTAATATTGATATAATTTCAAAAACATTTATACAAGTATAATTTTGAAATGATTAATACAATATTTGTATTTATCTTTTCAAAATAAGCCCATATTAAACTTTTCAAAATAATGTCCATATTAATCTTTTCAAAATAGTGTCCATATTAATCTTTTCAAAATAGTGTCCATACTAATCTTTTCAAAATATTGTCCATACTAATCTTTTCAAAATATTGTCCATACTAATCATTTACAAAATATTGTCCATACTAATCATTTACAAAATATTGTCCATACTAATCTTTTACAAAATATTGTCCATACTAATCTTTTACAAAATATTGTCCATACTAATCTTTTACAAAATATTGTCCATACTAATCTTTTACAAAATATTGTCCATACTAATCTTTTACAAAATATTGTCCATATAAATCTTTTCAAAATCGTGTCCATATAAATCTTTTCAAAATCGTGTCAATATAAATCTTTTCAAAATCGTGTCCATATAAATCTTTTCAAAATCGTGTCCATATTAATCTTTTCGAAGCCTAAAACCTATCTATACACTACACACAATGCTTCAAGCAAACTACAACATTCTTTTATATATATACATATATATGTTATTATTATGTTGTAATTGTATAATTGATTCATTATAACTGATTAATCTTTGCTAGATTTTGTTATTGCAATTTTTTTTCACCTTTTTTTTTAGTATACCACACAACATTTATTAGATATTGTTCAAGCCAGTGAAAAAGAATTGTTTAATGGTCTGGAGAGATTCAACGCTTTGCAATTTGAAGGTGAGGTAAATTTTTAAAATAAAAATATTTTCTTATTCTTCTTCCGTTGTTCAAGGGGTCAGACGTTTTCTTATATTTCGCAAGTTCACTCTTTAGTTTGCGCAGATCAACTGTCTTCAAATTTCACTCTGTACAATCTTTTTTAATCACTTCCTTTCAAGTTTTTCTCGGCCGGCCAATCTTCCAGCGATTCAAGACATTCATGCTGGGTTTATCTAGGCGGATAAAGGCTTCACATAATCATACCGGTGTAACCAGTTTTTCCTTAGGCTGGACAAATGTAGTGCTTTCAGCAAATCCTCTGACCTAATGTCTTGAGTTTCGTCAGATTTCACATTGCAGATCTATCTAAAAAAAAAAGCTAGATAAAAAAAAGCTATTTGAAAGATAAAGATGGGATACCTTTTTATTGTCCTTCTATATTTATTTAATAAATGAATTTATTTTGATAAGTCATTACAAAGGAGAAATGGACAAACCATTAAATAAACAGAAGACAATTTTTTATTTTATGGAAATCGTTCCAGACAAAGCAAGAAGCCACTTGATGTAAGGAGCTAAAAAAAAAGAAAAACTATTTTAAGGTAAAAAAATTAGCTAACAGTAAGTGTTAGATGAGTAGATTCCGACCCAGGAAACAGCAATTCTTCCCCCTTTGTCAGAAGCATCGCTAATGAAATGTGAGGACTAAAACACAAAATAGAGGATATAAGAATTACGCGGCTGCCGGAAGTAAACCCGAGGTCCACTTTCTACTCTCCTGAATATAGGTGGGAGTAGTGGCGTGCAAAAGTCTGGTGATACCTGGGGCTAACTCTTTTAATGTATACCTCAAAGACTCGAGTATAAGTCCTAGTATTGAGAAATATTATGCGAAAGGGAGATGCCCCACACTAATTTGGATGTCCGAGGCCACCATCCTGCTTGCTATATTGTCTTGTTTAATGGTTTGTCCAGTTCTCTTTCTTTCTGTTCATATTCATAAATCAAACAGACAAGAACTACAACTTTGTTCAACTGAGATGTTGAGAGGGGTAGAGATCCCCTCCTCATCATCATCATCATCATCCTCATCATCGTTTTAATGTTCGTTTTACATGCTGACATGTGTTGGACGTCTTCTGACTTCAAAACTAATAAATTGGGAGCTGTGCAGCAAGATGTCTGTTTACTTTAGTTTTAAATTTCTGCATGTCAGTACCGTCAGGAAAACAGGGAGCAGGGAGAGAGTTCCAGAGTCCAGCATCATGAGGAAAGAAGCTTTTGGAGTAGAAAGCTCTTCGGCATCTTGAGACCTCCACAGTGAATGGATGGGATTTGGCAGATTGTTGGGTTGGTCTAGTGAATTTGCGTCGTGGGGGCACCAAAGCAGCAAGTTCATCCGAGCACAATCCATTGAAGTACTTGAGCTTTCCAACATTACAAACACTGTATATCTCTATTGCTAGGGGATATTGTTACAAATCCAGGTTAATAGGGATCAAGCTATATTTTTCTTTTAAGAGTAAATCAATAAAAAAAACTCTGATTTGGACCATGTTAAAACAGACAGAAACACAATTTGATAATAAGGTAGAAATTTAATTTACTCACGTTTTCAGCTTGGATTTTGTTTGTAAACAACTTAAAAGTCTATATTAAGCCCACCATATTAACGAGTGGCTCTTTTTCTTTAAGATAGGACTGTTTTATATGTATAGAGACACACAATATCGTGTGCATTAAGTTGAAAAACATCAACATTAAAAAAATAAATTAGCCATCACTGAAAATATCAACCTAACTTGAAGTAACCGTGGGGAAAGCTAACTATGGTGCTTATTTTATTGAGACTAAAGTGAAATATGGCAGTTCAAAATAAAATAACAGGAAAACTTATTGATATACTTACTTATCTTTGAAAAATATTAGTGTACACCAAAAATTATGGAAAACTAGCGAGTAGAATTTTAATAAAAACTCTGAAAAACCCAGCGTGTCGTCTTCATATTAGAAGAAGGGAGATAATCTTCTATGACAAGCCTTGCTTGACGTGAATGTCGTTCAGAGTTTGTGGACTCACAATAGTAAATTTATTTTATTTTTTATTAAAATTCTACTCGATTATTTTCCGTAATTTTTGGTGTACACTAATATTTTTCACTGATAAGTAAGTATATCCATAAGTTTTCCTGTCATTTTATTTGAGTCTCATTAAAAATAATCACCAAAACTATTAGTGACATAAGAGAGAAGAATTGTAAAGAGAAAATATAAAATTTTGTCTACTTCCAAATTTTATCAAAATAACCAAAAAATAAATGAGTTATCAGAAGTTAAAATTGAAGGGAATTTGGTTTAAATCCAAAACTCGATGGACATAGAAAATTAAAAAAAAATTATGATTTACTTACCCGTGACACCAAAAATCACATGAATTGATCAAGTAGTTTTTGTTTGTATTTTTACAAAAAAAAAATCAAATTTTCTAACTCTATTGATACTATGTTTGAAATATTTGCATGACAAGGGAGATAACTCCAAATAATTCAAACTTTGTAGAAATAAAAAAAAATAAAAATGTAGCAACTAATTAATCAATAATGTATTCTCTCTTTGTTGTTTACAACTTCTCAACGTCCAAAAATACTTTGATACCTCGTTTGTAGAAATTTAAAAAAATAAAAGCAAAATGAAGGAGGTGTTGAAAATGTTCATTTTTCTTAACATTCCATTTTAATGATCTAAAAATAAACAGAAATTAACTTAAATTAACTCAAAGAAAATTGATTACAAACTGATTCCAAAATAAAATTCTTAAAAAAAAAAAAATAGATTCCAAAATTTAAAAAAACTGCAGGAACTTAGTTGCCAAACCAATAATAATAAAAAAAAAAAAAGATTCCAAAATTTAAAAAAACTGCAGGAACTTAGTTGCCAAACCAATAATAAAAAAAAAAATAGATTCCAAAATTTAAAAAAACTGCTGGAACTTAGTTGCCAAACCAATAATAAAAAAAAAAAAAGATTCCAAAATTTAAAAAAACTGCAGGAACTTAGTTGCCAAACCAATAATAAAAAAAAAAAATAGATTCCAAAATTTAAAAAAACTGCAGGAACTTAGTTGCCAAACCAATAATAAAAAATAAAAAAAGATTCCAAAATTTAAAAAAACTGCAGGAACTTAGTTGCCAAACCAATAATAAAAAAAAAAATAGATTCCAAAATTGAAAAAAACTGCAGGAACTTAGTTGCCAAACCAATAATAAAAAAAATTGATATTAATAATCATGCAATGACGTTTTTTTATTTTATTTTTATTTTGCTTAATTAGTAGTTAGTAACACAAGAACACAAGACAAGCTTGTTCGGCTGGCAGTTATTAGTGTAGAAATGTAATTAAGTCCAGGTCTTTTAGCTTTGGTTTTGGAGCTAGCTTTCGTTTATGTCATGAGGATAGCCGAACCAGGAATTTGACGTCTTGTCGGTTTGGCATCTCCTTGGAACTCTATTTATTTTGATTTAAAAAAACTGCAAGAACTTAGTTGCCAAACCAATAATAATAATAAAAAAATTAATATTAATAATCATGCAATGATGTTTTTTTGTTTTGTTTGTTTCATTTTGTTTTTTAATGTTTAAATTGAGAAGATAGTTAATAAACTGAAATCCCCAAAGAGACATAACAATTAATAATAATGATTTTATTCTTGGAATTTTAGGTCATTGGAGGCTACTAGATTTTGATTTCTTGACGCAAGTTTTGTCGCACATTATTCAACTGGCAGAGGAAGAAGATTGGCTCTTCACGGCCGTTCCTGTAAAGTCTTGCTGTGATGTCTTGGGTGAACTCTACCATAAGTAAGATCACATGCCACTATTTATCCAAAAAAATAAAAACTAATATAGGAATGTGATACTTAGAAGGCAATACAATGCAGAGGTGTGACGGATAGACACAAGTTGGAGCAAATAAGACATATAATGGTGGAACAAATTAAATAGTTTCACCCTTAATACAAAGTATACATACACATATATATATATATATTTATTTATTATTATTTATTTTTTCTTTCCTTTCACACACATATATATATGTCTATCTACACAATGTTACAATGTTATGTAATACCTGTACTAAGATGGTCTGGTGGAAATTCCGTATGATATAATATTTTTTATTTTTATTTTAATATTTCGGGAACTCTTCACTTCTTCAGAACCGTGCTCAACTCAAGTTCAAGCGTGCATATGAAGGAAGCTGTAAGACAAATGCCACCGTACTTACACTGTATACCGTTTACAGTGCACCACATGCAACAAAATATACATCGGTAGTACGGGGAGACCCCTACATATTAGAGTCAAAGAACACCTACAAACACGCACCTCTTCCTTCCACAAGCACATCCACGCATGTGGCAACACCAGCAAATCATTCAAGATTGATATCCTAGCTACGGAGAGAAACGTTGGCAACCTTCGAATAAAAGAATCGATACTAATAGCAAAACTATCTCCGCAAATAAATCACCCACTCGAATTAGGATCTTCATTTCTAGTCTGATATAGTTTCACATCTCACTTTGTGGTATTGATTTTATCTTAATTTAACCATTAAATGAATACTAAAAACTAATAATCTAACAAAAACATCACCTTATAATAATAACAAATAATATAACAACATAGGTAAAATACTCACTTAACAAAAAAATAATAATAAATAGATAAATAAATAAACAGAGGAAAAAAAATTAAATAAATAAATAATAAAATAAATAAATAAGTAGATAAAGATAAATGAATAATAATAATTTTTTAAAAAGAAGATAAATAAATGGTTAAGTACAATAAATAAGTAGATAAATAATAAATAAATAAAAAATTAATAGAAAATATGAAAAAGAAAAAATAATAAATTAAAAAAAAAAATTAAAGTCTATAAACTAATAATAGTAATAACTTAACCTAACAAAAAGATTAACTATAATAATATAATAATAGTAACCATAATAACAATAGCAACAACAACGACAACAATAACAATAATAATAATGGATGAAATACCGGAACCACCCCAGATAACATTAATAATAATAATAATAATTAAAAAAAAAGATAAATAAATGGTTAAGTACAATAAATAAATAGATAAATAATAAATAAATAAATAAAAAATTAATAGAAAAAAATAGGAAAAAAAAAAAATAATAATAAATTGAAAAAATATTAAAGTCTATAAACTAATAATAGTAATAACTTAACCGAACAAAAAGATTAACTATAATAATATAATAATAGTAACAATAATAACAATAGCAGCAACAACAACGACAACAATAACAATAATGATAATGGATGAAATACCGGAACCACCCCAGATAACATTAATAATAATAATAATAAAAAAGAAGACAAAAAAAAATGAAAAAAAGGAATGAAACATTCATTATAACAATATTTTAGCCTAACAATTAGAAATAACTAATTTATAAGCGACGTAAACAACAAATGAACTGAATTACCTCCCTTTCATTGTTGTCTTAGCGTTACACGAATCATTAATGAACAGATATTAAATGAATTAATTAATGAAATATACATATTTCAAACGAACAGATAATGCAATGTTTAATGACAGTATTAACCGACATATTAATTTAAACGAATAGACTTGGTTTAAAAAAAAAAAAAAAGAATTTAGATTAGAATTTAAAATTTAACGACAAAAAAAAAGGAAAGATTCTAAAAAGTAAAAACAAACAAAAAAAGTTTAATAAAGTAAATAGATGAATAGATAAATTAGATAAAAAGTGGATAAATAAAATATTAATAAAAAAATAAATAAATAATAATTCAAAAAAAAAAAAAGAAGTTTATTTTATTTTTGAATCTGGTTTGGAATTTAAAATTTAACCGGTATTTTCTGCGAGACTGAATCTTACGGCTTCCTTCATATGCACGCTTGAACTTGAGTTGAGCACGGTTCTGAAGAAGGGAAGAGTTCCCGAAATTTAAAAAAAAAAAAAATTATATCATACGGAATTTCCACCAGACCATCTTGATACAGGTATTACATAACATTGTAACATTGTGTAGATAGACAGATATGTGTGTTTGTGAAAGGAAAAAAAAAAAAAAATAATAAATGAATATATATATATGTGTATGTACACATTGTATTAAGGTTGAAACTAATTCATTTGTTCCACCATTATGTCTTATTTGTTCCAACTTGTGTCTATCCGTCACACCTCTGCATTGTATTGCCTTCTAAGTATCACATTTCTATATACTAATAAACAATGCTTCAAGCAAACTACATAAACCTCTTAAAAACTAATATATTTCTAACTAGCTGCAATATCCATCCCAGACTCTTTAATAAACGCAAGGAGGTCTGAAGGGGTGCGAAACTTTATAAGATCACGCATTGCTGTGACATCATGTACAAAGGCAAAAACAAGCTCACTCTTTCTTTTCTGACCTTAATTTCAGGTCTACAAGATGTGCTAAGCGATTAGTTCTTAACAAGTTACTACTATTCCCACCTGGCTTGAATAAGCTTGGGGTATATAAAACATAGGGACAATGAGTACCACGGTTCATGTGTAAGATGTTTTGGTAACTCAGAAAAATAATAAAAAGATTGGAACAATAGAATTTATTTTGTAGTTATTGCATCCTAAACGAACATGGCCATGTGGGAGACAAAAAAAAATGGCAGGCCACCGGAAACAGCACCGATTATTCAACACCATCAAAGAATCTTAAAATGATTCGAATTTATTCAAGTTTTAAGAATTTGTATAATAGTATGTGATTTTAACATGGTTTTAATCTGATTACAAACAGGTTAAAAATGCAGTGAGGATGTCATGTTCCATAGAAGATCCCTTTATAAGAAAAAAGATAAATATGTCCCGACTTAAGAGAATCTATATGAGTTGGGGATTGTTCTTATTAACGTAAGGGATCATTCCTATCAATCTAATTGCATTAGTCAATTATTTATTGAAATCAAAAATTGGTACTCATGCTGATTAGCAGCCTATGAAAAAATTATTTTTATATAAAAACAATAATATATACTTATTAAGCATTATATTCTTACTCACTGTACGAAAAAGTAGAAAAAATGATCCATTAGAACTTTAATTACAAGTATTTTTCCATTCTGCGTATACTAACAGCGACTCGTTCAGTAAGCCTCCATCTTCTTTCTTAAGAAGATTTCAGTTATCTGCTCTTCAAATCTTCTTAAAAAACAAGATGGAGGCTTACTGAACGAGTCGCTGTTATGATACGCAGAATGGAAAAATACTTGTAATTAAAGTTCTAGTGGATAATTTTTTCTACTTTTTCGTACAGTGAGTAAGAATATAATGCTTAAAAAGTATATATTATTGTTTTTATATAAAAATAATTTTTTCATAGGCCGCTAATCAGAAAACCCAAAAATTTAATAGCAGGATGTTCTGAAGCAAACTTTATAAAAAAATAATTTAATTACAAAATTAAATCCACCAGGATGCATTTTCGTTTTTTCTATAAAGAAGTCTTCGAAATTTAAAAGAAATTTAGAAACATTTAAACTGTTGGATATAATGTCATTTTTGGCTCAAAATTTCTTAGCAAATCCTCGTTTATTAAAAGATTGAAAGTTTGGGCAGCTATTTACATTCAATAGTTTTATAAATAGAGATTAAAACATTACCTCAACAAAATTACTTAGCGTTTTATAACAATTCGGTTCAATTAATAATTTAATGATCAAATGATAACTTTCAAAATCCTTTTTTTTTTATATGATTTTGTAAAAGAACAGCATAGTTAACAAAAAAAAAATGAAGCAAAATAAAACTGAAAGTAAAAAACGTTCCTGGGCAACGCCGGGTTTGTACATCTAGTGAGTAATAAAATTTAAAAATGTATTACTAAAATATTTTTTGTTTCTGAATTTTTGAGATGAGAATTGATAATTTGTATAATTTTGATTATTTCGACTACTGTTCTCATGGTGAGTGTTATCATCACAACATTTCGAGCGCTGTTCTTCAAGTGTATCTTTTCGAAGTCGGGAATCTGGAAAGAATTTCGAACGGAACCCTTTATTTAATCCACGGGGTTAGCATGCTCTTGTTCCGTGGCGCAGTGAATATAGTACTAAGTAAGATTCAGTTCTAAGTGATAGTCATCTGATGGTTGAAGGTTCAATCCTCGGTGCGGGTGATACGAAGAATTGCGAATTACTGAAGACTTCTCTCAGTCATGGCTGACGGAACAAGAACATGCTACCCCCGTGGATTAAATAAAGGATTCCGTTCGAAATTCCGTCCAGATTCCCGAGTTCGACAGAAATATTACCGACCCTGAAAAGATACACCTGAAGAAGACGAGAGATTACAGCGGCCGAAATGTTGTGATGATAACACTCAAGATGAGAACAGTAGTCCGAATTATCAAAATTATACAAAATATTGTTTGTTTTCTTAAATAAATTTTTATTCACCCCAGAGACCTGCCCGAATGTTGAAGACGCGAAGTCACGGAAACGTGGTGCGTTATCTATAAGAGTACCAAGATATCTATATAAGATTGTATACTCAAACGTTTACTATACAACATCAGTAGTAATCTGTTTTATGTTTCAGCTAATATCAATTCTTATCTTTTCAGGTCTATTGTGGAACATGTTCTTAGAATATATTCTGAAGATACAGAAAAGATTGCTTCTGAGGGTAAGACATTTTTGGTTTTCTAGGCAACCTTAGCAGCCACCATTATACACACACACCATTATACACACACATAATCAATTCAAACTGCCAAATAATGGGTCTATCTACACAGTTAAATTACAAGCCATAAAATAGCACTAGAAATCATCAAATTATCACATAATATAAAATAACGATTCTTTTATATAGTGCAGATCGATTCTTATGAGAATTAATTTCCAAAGGAAAATGAAGCTTAATAGTTGATATCTAAACAATTACAGAGTTATTAAAAAAAAAAAAAAAAAAAAATTGGATTTGTTCAAGTATGCCATGAATTTTTTTCCAGAAATGTGTGTAAGATTCAGGGATGTGAGATCTCCGGTTTTTTTTTAATTCAGAAAAAGCCAAATTCCACTTTTTCTTTAAATTTAAGGTTTCTGCTTAAACCCCCCCCCCCTTTTTTTTTTGATTGATTTCTGCCAAATCGATACATATTTATTGATTTGTCATTTAGCTCGATTTTCTCTTTCTTCCTCTCTGTTTCTTCTCTCTTCCTCTTCTCGTTTTGTTGCTTTACCTCACGCTTCAAACGATTCATGATGCAGGAAGGGGAGGGATAAGATTTTGTTTCATCAAAGAATCATTTCCTGCCTCCCCCCTTCCCACATACGCAATTGGGGGTCTTTTTCTTACTAACGGCTATGAATTTTTCTTGTTTCTGTCTTGGATCAAGCCTATTTTTAGTGTTTTAACTTTTTATTAAACACAAAAAAAAACTTTTTGACACACACTGAACTTTACACATTTATTTTACACAAAAAGATAATTTTAATGGAATTTAACAAATTTAAAATAATAATGTTATATAGTAGATTAATACTCTTCGCTAAATACCCCCCCCCCCCCCCTCCCCAAAGGAAAGAATAAAACAATTTTTTTTTAGAATTCAGAGTGGGAGGGTGAATCAGTTTCACATATGAATTTAATACTAAATGGTTCTCAATTTTAGGGCAGTTAACTAATTTAAATAAAAAATTTTTTGCTATGGGAGATAAATTCTGAGCATTTAATTTTTTTGTCGGGGGGGTCTACTTTATTAGGCAATTACGTGTTTTACGAGTTTTTTTGTTGGGGAAGCTTGCTACTCAGACAAGGTTAAAGGATTTTTGGGGGTGAGGTGCTACTTGAACTTAGAGTTAGTGGTAGGGTTAAGGAAGGTTTTTTTTTCAGGGGCTTGCCACTCAGATCTTTTTTTTTTTTTTTTACCATTCTGCTTGAAAAAAATCCCCTGCTCACCCAAAAGACACACAGAATTTATCTTCCATAGCAAAATTTTTTTTGATTAAATGCCCTGAAAAGCTAGAGTGACTAGGAAATGGATCATTTTATGTTAAATTTAATCTGCAGGAGAGGGGGGGTATGCATGTTGGAAAATTGAAGGGCAGGCATCTTCATCTAGATTTCACAGATTTTTTTTGCCATTCACATCCCTGAAGATCTTTTTGTTCTGAAATTAACATTAAATCACATACTTTATACATACTTGAAAAATTGACAAAAAATCAACATTTCTTTTCACAATCTGTTCATTAATTATTTTTTCAACTCTACAATTTAAAGAATTGAGAGAACTTTGTGTTATCAATTTTCAGATTCATAGCCCCCTTTTTAAGGCCACACACTAATTCACATAAATCTTTTTTATCTTCGGTCGACATTAATTGTGACAATAAAGAGGAACACTCACCATCAGGAAAAAGAATGAGGTGCTTCGCATGTCGTGTCTGCAGATAAAAAAGGGCTTCTCTTCATAGGTGCAGGTTTTTATGGTGGTCTCTGATCTGCATATGTGGAGATCAGCTGATATAAATAAAGAGGACAGCTGGGGAGGAAGGGGAAGCGATTTGGATTGGAGAGAGAAAGGCAGAGAGAAAATGGGTTGCACGAAATTCGGTTGGAAATTGAATTACAGTCAAAACTTTTTTTTTTTTTTAATTTTATTTTTCTGGCACAGTTAACATTAATATGCAGGTTCCATTCAGACATCATCATCATCTGGTTTTGGTATTTACAGTTCTGCAAGTGTCCCGGACTCGGAGTTGACAACAAGCAACATCTCACACCTGCTTTTCATGCGGTCTGATCCGTAGGGATGATACCAGTCATGTTGCAAACAGTCGGGTCACTTCGTGTGCACTCAAGCCAAGTTTTTCTTGGTCTTCAACGTACCCTCGTGCCTGGAGTATCCATGTGTGTTATTAAGTTGATGCAGAAGGTGGCACGCTATACATGGCCAAACTACCTGAGATGCCGAATGCGTAAAGTATCCCAAAATCCCACCAATATCAAGTTTCTGATAGAGAATGACTGAAAGGGTTCTCTCCTAGTTTGCTGCTGCACATCCACCTGATGAAGCTGTTGCAAGTCAGAAGAAGGGTTTGGGGCCCATGTTTCACTGCCATGTAAGATGGCGGTGCAAACACAGGCTGAAAAGACCTTTCCTCGAGTTCTGAAAGAAATGTGCCAAGATGTAAGGATTGGCAGTAGCTTCCTGAACCTTCGTCATGCAACACAACGTTCGCAACCATCGTCAGCATTTAACATGTCGCCCAAGTAGCAGAAAGTAGTTCCAACGTCAAGTGGAGTGCTATCTATATCCACATATGCATTCATTCGACCATCTATTGGGTGGGCAACACCCAATAGATGTGACAGACATAATCAGGGTCAACAACCAGCCTCTCCGTGGACTGTGATTGAATATTTCGCCAATAAATACATACACATTCTTTCTCTCTCTTTTTCTTTTCTCTCTTTTTCTCACTCCCTTTCTTTTTCTTTTCTCTCTGTTTCTCACTCCCTCTCTTTTTCTTTTCTCTCTTTTTCTCACTCCCTCTCTTTTTTATTTCTCTTTTTCTTTTCTCTCTTTTTCTCACTCCCTCTCTTTTTCTTTTCTCTCTTTTTCTCACTCCCTCTCTTTTTCATTTCTCTTTTTTTCTTTTCTCCCTTTTTCTCTCACACTAATTATCATAATATTTTTTTTCAAAATCCTTCTTAGAACGATTTTTTTTATTTACACAAAAATGTGGATTAAAACAATTATTAAAAATTCCCATTCCATCCGATTTATTTTTAACAGGCCTTTGATTAGTCCTCTGTAAGAGGGTGGAGTCTGTCTGTTTGTCTGTCAGTTTTGATTTGATCGAAGTCCTCCTCTCCAGGCTTGGCGGTCGCGAGGATCTAAGTTTGCAATCCCCAGGGCTGCACGGTCACGTTTACACAGCTGATCCGAAGAGAGCTTTGGTCTTCCAGCTTTGCTTGACATAGCCAAGCCATCTCATTCTGCCCAGCTTAAGGACATCAGTATATATATATATAAAGATAGATGAAAGAAGAGGGATAAACATGTACGAATGACAAATTTATTTCAACTTCGATTGTTCAATGCAAGGTGTACTCGGTAAAAACATGTTTATTATTCTTTCCTTAAGCCAAGGCTTTTCAAAGATTAACATCTTATAATCAGAGGAATTACATAGATAGATAAGTTGGCAGTGGAAAAGCCAAAATTCAAAATTTGAAAAAATATTAAGTAATGGAGAGTGCGAATGTGCATGTAAAAAGAAATGGCGTCTGTCCAGTTGGTAAATGTCCGTTGATGAGGTGTCCAGTGAAAGGAGATTTAAAGATGAAAAAGAAGGGTTTTCGTGAAGGCAGCATTGAAAAAGTTCAAGAATGAAGTAAATCTAATAGAAAGATGTTTAGTTCAATCGTAGGTGGAACGCACTTATTCGGAAGTAATTTTGAGAATTCGGGCCATTTCAAAAATACTTCCGTGGACCAAGAATGAGAATAGTTTTTCAGAAGTTGAACAGTGTATATTAAACGAAGGCAGTTCAACTTCATATATTGAGCTTAAACCATTTCACTATAGGTTATATCTACTAAAAGTATACTTTTAGTTTCATATTTTATTATATATATATATATATATATATATATGTTTTATTATTTTCAATAAAAGCAGAAATAGAATCATTGATTTGAAAGCTGAAATAGAATTATTTATGTTTGTGTATTTTTTACATTTCAGACGATATTTGTAAACTGTCAGAAGATAAAATTTGCCGATTCTTTGCCAAATTGACTATTAAAGACACAGAAAAGGTTTGTGTATTTTTTTTTTCAACTTTCTTAACTTTTCTCTCATCATCATAATCATATTCAGTTTGACCTAACTTTGGACAGGTTCATTTTTATCACTTCCTCACATGTTTTCTTTGGTCTTCCGCTGTGAGCTGACTCTGCTACCTCAACTGTTCTATATCTTTTACTAACTCAAGAACTCTCATCTATTCTTTCAACGTGGTCATACCATCAAGGTCTCCTGTTCTGCACAAATCTCCCTGTACTGTCCAGATTAATTTTCCTCTGAGGTCATCAGAACTAATCCTGTCGTTAAGACTCGATTACACATCCATCGTATCATTCTCATATCATTTCTCAACACTCACTGGTCAGATTTCACTTCCATACATCACACTGAAAACACATGCCTGATAGACTCTTCCATTGGTCGACAGTGGTAACTAGCACCTGCTCCACCCTGTGCCCGAAGACACTCGAGGATCGTGTCGAGTAGATAATTCAAACTCTCCCATTGAAATCAATTTCACCATAAACACGCGTTAATTGTTTTTTGTCCTATGTAATTTGTCTTCCCTGCCCCCACCATAACATTTCTCCTTATTTTCCATTTTCTCCCACTCTTTAATATTCACTCTCTTTTCTATGGGCCTATTTACTACAAAAATACTGCCATCAACCAATCGTCTGTAAACACATACCCATCCTCATTCTAACCCTAACACACACCCATCACCATCATCCTACTACCAACCCTTCTCCCTCCCATCCTAACACTATCCCTTACTTTACCAACCCCGCTACTTTCTCCCACCACTAGTTCAACTTGTCTCTGTTCAATAAAATGGTTTATTGAAAAAGTTTCCTAAATGACACGAAATACTGAAATCAGCATGAACCTGTGTCAATTGTTTTTGTTCGATGTAGTTTTTCTTTTCTTATTTCTTTACTAAGGTCTTTTTATACTTATACATTCTGCAGATATTTATCCTTTAAACGTACTTTTCACATTTATTTCCAACTAGCTGGCTTTCCCAGCTGGTTATTGCTTCGCAAAGTTCGCAACTTGAAACCAAAATTTTGAATAATAAACATTTCATTCATAAGTTTCTTGTAAACACGACACAAAAACTTTTGCATTCATTCATATAAATAGATGAATATTAACATTTTGGTAATTTTGATACAAATATATTTATCTTTTAAATAAGACCCTTAATAAATGGAAAAAAGAAAGAAATCAATTTGCATGAGCGATGGTACGTGTTGGGGGAGGGGGCTCTTTTGAAAACAATGAAAAAGAAAATTTGACATCACTAGAAAAAAGGGGGGAGGAGAAGGAGTGAAAAAGAAGAAAAAAGGAGAGGAAGTGAGAGAGAGAGAGAGAGAGAGAGCGCAGTCACCTCCTCCCCTCTCTCTATGAACTCTTAAGCCTTTTTGATATAAATTTATTTATCTTTAAATAGAACCATAAAGATATGATAAAACAGAAGCGATAAATTCACCTGAGTGATGGTACGTGTTTGGGGATGTGTGCTCTTTTAAAAACAGTAAAAAAGAAAACTTGGAGTCACTAGAAAGAAAGGGGTGGGGGTGGAGAGTATGAGAGGGGGGTAAGGAGATGTAGTAAGAGAGAGAGCAGTCACCTCCTTCCCTCTCTATGAATTCTTAAACCTTTTTGATACAAATTTATTTATTTTTAAAATAAGACTATAAGAAAGGTTTTCACAATTTATCCTTTTTTTATTAAATCACTTTAATTAATTACTGTCAATATTAACAAAACTATTGAATATATATATATATATATATATATAATAATAATAATAATATTTATAAATAAATATTAATTATTTATTATCTACAGACATCGATGTTTCATGCTAACGCAATCTTCAGTGCAGGAAGTTAATTTCCGACGGTCGGCGAGCTCGAACTCCGATCACAAATTGCTACTGATTCGTAGTCAAGAGCGTTCCCCCGTTGGCCACCGCAAAATAGCTAATAATTAAGGAGGAATTTGACTTTGTAAATACCGAATCGGCGAGTATTCACAACGAGCAGCGAAAGTGATCTTACAACAATAAACTGTGTTGGATCTCGCATGAAGCTATTAGTACTGCTTGTTATTAAACTCACTCAGAGTGCCTGGCCTTTAGTGAAGGGGGCATATAATAATATTTATAAATAAATATTAATTATTTATTACCTACAGACATCGATGTTTCATGCTAACACAATCTTCAGTGCAGGAATATATAAAATGGGGTAATAAAATTACAAATAAATAACACCAAACATTGATTTATTACAGACTGTTTAAAAAATAGTTATGTAAATGAGGTATTCAAATAGCTGTGTTTGGGACTTTTAACTTATCTCTATATTAATAAAATTGTGTTACTACTTCCCGTGTGTATGTTTCTTGCCTCTATGTGACTTAAACATTATTATTTTATTCACTATTAATTAATTATTTATTGAAATCGAAAGTGCAATAGCGTAAAATCAAATAAAATATTTTAAAATCATATTTTAAAAAAATAATTAAAAAATTAAATCCAATCCACCAGAATAAATTTCGATTTGTCAGTAAACAAGTCAGCCATTTCGATCTATAAAAATGGTCAAAAAAAAAAAAAAAAGAATGAAATTTGAAAGCATTTAAACTGTTGAATAAGATATCCATTTCTGGCTTTAAAATTCTTAGCAAATCTTCATGTATTAAATGATCCTAAGTTTTTGAAAGCTATTTATATTTAATAATTTTATTGAGACTAAAAAAACATTAATATAACAAAATTAGTTATAGTTTTATAACAAATTGGTTAATAAGTAATTTAATGACCAACACAATGCTGTAATAATTAAATTTAACTGTCAAAAAACTATTTTAAAAAACCCCAGAATAAAACTGAAAATAAAACCAAAAGTAAAATGTCTCCTGGGCAACACCCGGTAGTTGCAACCAGTTAGGTATATAGGTGATATTGAATTATCTCACCTACCGGCTGCTATTCCAAATTCATATTTATAATCATAAGCCGCCATCAATAGACTGTTTCTCTTGTACGGAACTATCATAAACAATGTTTTAAATTTAATTTAGATGGTTTCAGACCAATATAAATGATTGAACACTAATTAAAATTTAAATTTAAAAAAAATAAAAAAATTTGTTTTAATTCGAATTATTTGTTGGTTTTCAGTTAAAATTTCATATTTAATATCAAGTAAAAATAGAATAATCCGAATTAAAAAAGATAATTTTTTTTAATTTTCAATCTTAATTTTTTTTAGTGTGCAATCAATTTATATCGGTTTAAATTAAACTTAGAACGTTGTTAATGACTGTTTGGTACAAGAGAAACAGTCAATTGATGGCTGCTTACAGACGGTTATGAATTCGGAATAGCAGCCATTAGGTGGGATAATTCAATTTTACCGGTATATAATTATAAGATTTATTTTGTGCTAATATTAACTCAACTATTTCCACAAAATTGACCAAAATTAAAAGAAAATTTGTTTAGAAAGCATATATTTTCCATTACTTTTTTTATTTTGATTTCCTTTTTTCCAAATCAATTTTTTTTTCCAAAATAATTTTTTTTTTTTTCCAAAATAAAGTTGTTTTTTTAGTTTTTTTTCCAAAAAGTTTTTTTTTTGTTTTTGTTTTTCCAAAAAGCTTTTTTTTTTGTGTATTTTCTTTCACATTTTCAAATGTTTGTATCATTTGGTTTTCAGTTCAACTTGTCTGATTTTATGCAAGTTTGGAAGCAGTGCGTCCCTGAAGGAATGACCACAGATCTTAGCCAGCTCAAGGTGAGTCAAACTTCCATAAACAGAGTTTCTTTCCAAGAACTTCCTATCGGTGGAACATGTTGCCATGGGAATGCTTCCCTACAGACTACAATATGGCTGTTTTCCAGGTTAACGTCAACAAGTACCTGTCAAGCTGTCCTCTTAAGTAATCAAATTTTGTCCATCGTTTACAATCCACTCAGTACTGTCCCATCATCCAACCGACAATTTAATCAACGCTTATCCTCAAGTGGCTTTTGACCATCATAAGTGATTACTCTTTAGTATATAAATAAAAACAAATAAAAGTAAACATGACTTAAATATTATGTGTAATGTTTATATTATTTTTTTTTTCTTTTATCGTCACAAATATTGGAGTTTTGAATGGGTGAAAATAAAACCAAATTTGCGTAAAAATCGTTTTCACTATGAACAAAACTTTCTTTTTTGAGGGTTGGGGTAGGGGTAAATGATTACCTTAAAAAATTGTTGTCCAACTCTGAAGGTTTGTCCCGGATACATTACTAAACTCTTTCGGACACCCATGGGCAAGGTGTTGGTCCCACCCTATAGATCCCACTCCGAAATCCATCTAATGGACTGGTATTGTCCTGGCCTTTGGGTCTGGATTTACGCCGGTCTATTAGGGGTTGTCTGGTCCTGTGCAATTCTAGGAGGTGCACCCTCCCAGGCTTTGCTTCCCCTCTTTGGGGAGGAGTAAGTTTATTGCTTACTGTCTGAGGCGCCCTACCGGGAATGCCGACGGGGCTGCCCAGGCAATTTTTGAATGGCCAGAATACTCACCTCGAGCTCTGGCTTATCTAATCCCACTTTCCCGACCTTGTGTCACATTTTGCCTTGTGGGAGGTAGATAAATAGTAATTCAGTAGTGAACAGTGACAGACGTTGGAAGAGACATTTTCCATATTTTACAATCTCAATATTATTATTCCGAGTATTCTCAGTATAAGCATTACCCCCCCCCACACACACACATACATACAGAATTGAAGGAAAAAATAAAATAACAATCTTAAGTTTATTTATTTTATTTTTACTTATATAAAAAAGCTGTTTCATTTACATTTTTAACAGTATTAGTTTCGTAAAGTGAAATTTTATTTTCAAATGGAATCATTTAGGTTCATTAGAAAAAAAAGTTATCCTTTTCTCAGTATCCGTTTCAATTTAGAATTTTGAGCACAATACACAAATAAACTAGTAACAGAAAGTATCCTTTTATATTTTGAAAATAGTAATTTGCTAAAAAAAAATTAGTGATTTGTATTTAGAAATAAACATCAGAGAAAAACAGAGCGATACTTATCATATTGCATAAAGGGTTCAGTTGAGAAATGTTCTCTACCATTATTGCATAGCTGTATACATCCAGTAATAGCAGTTTTAGTGGTGAAGGTGTTTAGAGGTCGTCTGCCTCTCTTTCACTTTTTTCGTAGCAGCCATAGTCATGATCTGTGTAGAGTTGTTTTCTTTCTTCTTCTTCATAGCAACTGTCATAGTAGCATTGACTTTAGACTTGCAACAACATGCATTATTCCACTCTGATTTTAATTCTTTTATTGATTTATTTCAGTATAAGTTTCTATACAGTAATAGTATCTTCTTTGCAGTAGACATGAATATTACATAGACTACTTCCCCTCTGTCTATCCTACATAGGGGAGAAAAGAAGATCTCTGATACGCGTCTGTTCTGTTCGGAGTTCTAACACCCAGAAGCTGTCTCTAGCTTACTCTCTGTCATGCCCCTCCTCTCTTATGTCAATACCTGTTTTGGTATTACACTTCTTTGAATACGTTCACTAAATTTCTAACCGGAAATTTACTCTTCATGTAATTTTGAAGTGGAAATTTCTTTTCTACATCAACACATCCCACGTACCATCTTACTACACTATATGTCTAATTTTTTATTTTTTTTTTATTATAAACACATTGAAAATGGATTGTTAATGGTTAGGAATTAAAGCCAAGCGTTATTTGCAGATAACTTACTTTGCATTCCTGTGTATTTCTAAAATTCAATTCAATTTTACTACACGTGATTGTTTTTGGTTTTTGTAATTTTAAATATTAATAAAGTAAACTAGATTTTTGCCGTGCAACTTCAGTAACTATAGGAGAATATCCGAACACTTCCTATGCAAATCTTTTCCACTCACCGCCTGCAGCACTTCCTAATGTGTGTTTCAAGAAAATATTCAACCATTTCTTTGACATACAAATATTATTACATTAATTCCGAGATATCTGCTTCTTCCAAATACGTCTTCCAAAAAGAGGGTAGCAAACAATTTTCAATGTTTTTCTTCTACTATCCGCAGGGTATGGCTCTAGTGAATACAAGCACCAAACCTGAAGTGATTTGTTATTTTCCAGTTGAAGAACTTCCTCAAGATATTGCACAGAGGTAAGTTCTTTTCCATCTTGACTGCTGTTGTATTTCTGTTGTGCTTAAAATAATGACAACACACTGACATATGAAAATATAATGGTATATATTTATTGCTGGTGAAGGAGTGCGGGTTAGTGAGAAAGGAAGACCCACGCACAGGAATTCGACAGGTGTTTATTTTTCTGGCCCAAATTGCCAATCGACTGCCGATAGCAATTTTGGATTGATTATATAACAATTTGTGACATCTGCAAACACCCACTGTGGGATTTCCCTGTTCATGTAACCCCCCCCCCCTCCCCCCAGGACGTTTATTCAGCGACAATGTATTTCCTTATGCCGCTAACCTTTGCAGGTTGTTTCTATCAACAATTATTTTATTTCTGACAATCCACCATGTTTTGTTGCCATCAATCAGGTGCTGTTTTAAAAAAAAAAAAACGGTTTTCTTAATCAACTTTGTAGCAAACAAAAGAATGTACAAATCTTGAAATTGTGAATGCCTACATTCAGTCAAAGCAATAACCTGTAGTGAAATATGCAATTAGTGCCAATAACATTGTACAACAATAACAAATGAAAATTGGCTAGTCAGAATCAGTTTGATATGTCAGCTTAAATGCTATTTAGTTCTAACAGGGAGTAGGAGAGTTAGATGACTTTTGTTTCATCAAAGAATGACTTCCTGTCTCCTTCCCCCCCCCCCCCCCATTTGTACACGGTGCCTTATTCTTAATTTTGACTTTCTTAGTTGAAACCGATTGGAGTTGTTTAGAAAAAAGTTGTTTTTTGCACCGCCCTCTACACAGACATACACACAGGTGAGTCGTGGCCATTCAAGTTGGGAAATTCATTTCAATTTTATCTTTTTTTGCCATTGGCTACTTACATCTCTGATTGAGGTTGCAAGTTCAGTTCACAAAAAAGTTCAGTTCAAGAAAAACCTGTGTTGAGGGGAGTGATAAGAATGGATATTATAGAAAGAGAGATAAATAAAGACCTGTCCAAATATAGGTTAGTTTAGAAGTCCAGTTCACAGGGGAAGGTCAAAAAAAAACCTGAGTTGAGGGAGTGATAAGAATGGATATTATAGAAAGAGGGATAAATAAAGACCTGTACAAAGATAGGGTAGTTTAGAAGTCCAGTTCCCAGGGGAAGGTCAAAAAAAACCTGTGTTGAGGGGAGTGATAAGAATGGATATTATAGAAAGAGAGATAAATAAAGACCTGTCCAAAGATAGGTTAGTTTAGAAGTCCAGTTCACAGGGGAAGGTCAAAAAAAACCTGAGTTGAGGGAGTGATAAGAATGGATATTATAGAAAGAGGGATAAATAAAGACCTGTACAAAGATAGGGTAGTTTGGAAGTCAATTTCTAAAAGCTGTCCAACACATGCCAGCATGTAAAATGGACATTAAATTGATGATGATGAAACAGTTTTCTGTCACAGCTCATGAAACATGAGGTGGCATCACAAACTGTTTCCCTAGAACGCAAAAAGATTTGCAAAGATTTTGTTTTGTTATTGAATGATGCCAAACTGATTCTACTAGTTTTGTGTTTTCTTGGATTATAGTCACACAAAATCATGCTCACTTAAGTTGGCTCATAAGACATGATCTCATTACGTTAATTACATGTTTTCCTCATTGTTATGTTCACAATTTTTCAGCCATTGTACTAAGGGAGGTAATTCATTCAAACTCGACACAGTAGTAATATTGATTTACTCCTCTCCAGGAGTTAGGCACAAGGCCAGTTTTTATTTTACTCCCACATATAAGATGTGACCCAAGGTCGGGTCGGGAAAGTGGGGTTTAAAAATTGCCTGGGCAGCCCCGTCGGCATTCTCCGGTAGGGGCGCCTCAGGCAGTAAGCAATAAACTTACTCCTCCCCAGAGAGGGGAGGCGAAGCCTGGGAGGGTGGACCTCCTAGAACTGCACAGAACAGACCCATAGACCGGCGTAAATCAAGCCCCGAAGGCCAAGACAATACCAGTCTATGGGGTGCAGTATCCATCGGAACAGATACAACACTTTGATCTTAGCCAAAAGGCCAAGAGTAGTAGTATTAAACCAGTTTTCATTGTATATACAAACAAGAAGCAGACAACTGATTTTTTAAAATTTAAGTTGATTTGATTACAAAAGTTTAAGTAAAAAATTTATTAACCAAAGTTTGTAGAATAAAAATGTTTAAAAACAACAATAGAACACTGCTCTACAAATTCAGCATTTTTTTTTTTTAAGTGAAATATTTTTTTAAAAATATAGTTACAAATAACTCAATTCAAAACTAACTGTACCTACTTGGCTTTGCCGATGGCCAGGCATCTTTTCATTTTTATTTTTATTTTGCCATTTTTTTTTAATTATGCTATTGGGGGGAGTGTACCGTATTATTATTTTTCTTAAATAGAATTTTGAAAATTAAATTTGATTATTACGACATTGTTTGAAATTATTAATTAAACCAAATTGTTATAAAACTATGACTAATTGTTTTAATCTCTATAAAATTATTGCATGTAAATAGATTCCAAAACTTTCAAACTTAGCAAATACATGAGGATTGCTAAGAATTTTTAAGCCAGAAATGACTTTCTATTCGATAGTTTAAATGCTTTAAAATTCCTCTTAAATTTTAGAGGGTCACAAAGTAATTCATTGTTTTTTTTTGTTTTTTTTTAACTATTAACAAATGATTCAAATGGCCGGCTTGTTTACAAAGAAACCAAAATGCATTCTGATGGATTTAAATTCATAATTAAAATATTTTTTTAAAAATAGGATTGTTAAATTTTTGTTTTATTTTGCACTATTGCATTTTTATTTCAATAAATATTCGATGAATAGTAAATAATATGCAAGTCATGTAAAGGCAGGAAACACATGGACATATGAGAAGTGGTTACACAATTTTATTGATATAGAGATAAAGCTAAAATGAATAGTTTATTTATACTTTTACTAAACAATGACATTATTATCTAAATTTCTTTCATTTCATATTTGTACCTTTTAAAAAAAAATAATTTCATTGAAGGCAGCAACTGTGAAATTTCTGCTAGTCATTATTTTCTTAAAACTTGTTAGCAGTTTTCATGTTTATTGCTGTAGAAAAGTCAGTTGTAAGACACAAATATGAAGAAATAATTTGGATGAAAACCATTTTGTGTATATCAATAATAATTATCTTATATATAAAGTAAAGATGTTTTTTCCCCTGTACCTTCGCGTCGAATAGGAAAATAACCACATACATCACAGGCTACTAAACTCACCGCTATACTACACTTATTCACTCGAGCGTGTTTTAGTAAAGTTGTTATTATTTTTTCCAACCTAACACTAAATATTATATTTGGCCCACCATCAACGTCTCTCCGAAAAACCAACTCCATATAGGTGGTAGCAAAGACTTTTCCCCCTAACAATTGTGTACTGTGACTACACTCATCGACACCGGGTACTAATAAACACAGTTTAATTTTCACAAAACAGTCCGTCCTTATTTATTATTTGCCTGGTATTAATTTACTACATAATATAAAGCAATACGCAAACAAATAATAACCGCTCCCGTTCAATCCGATGATATTCCGCGAATATCAGATTACGTTTTTCCTATTTCTAACTATGATTTCCACATTTACATTCATTCCGGAATTAAGCGAATGACATTAACGAACACAGTACCTGCAACATTTATTCTTCAAACATTACGGCTAAAATTCCTTCATTAAATCGACTTCCTACTTAATTCAATAGCCGCCAAGATACTACATACTAACAAATATATTACATTTCATCTCTAAACAATTATATAAAGAAATTACGTTTTCCATACTAAAACAAAACAAATAAACTTACTTTTACCGATTTTGACCCACCGTAATACTTTACGAAACAAAAATAACAACAGATTACGTTAAGAAAAAAAACACGGTTACAGATTAACCGAATTACATTCCCACATTCTTGAATTCAATAGCCGACAATATACTACATACTAACAAATATATTACATTTCATCTCTAAACAATTATATAAAAAAATTACGTTTTCCATACTAAAACAAAACAAATAAACTTACTTCTACCGATTTTGACCCACCGTAATACTTTACGAAAAAAAAAAACAACAGATTACGTTAAGAAAAAAAACACGGTTACAGATTAACCGAATTACATTCCCACATTCTTGCTTCGCACGAACTGTTGACTATTTTGAGAAACTTTTAATTCGTACAATAACAAAAAAACAAATATTCTTTTTATAAATTATTACTAACTAAAATACAATAACAATTGCTTCTTTGGCAAAACTTCCCTAACCGTTAAATACTTCGATAAAATAAACAAAACATAAACAAACCGAAAAGATACATTTTTCCTTTACATTTTTCTCATTATTACACTTAACGGACAGCTATCACATAATAACAAACATGAAAACTTCCAACTATAAAAAATAAGATAAAACATTAACGTTTTTACTTACTAAAAAAAACAAAAAAACTTGACTTCTACAGAATTTGACCCAACGTAAGACGTTCGGAAAAAAAAAAAGTTATAGATTAGCCGAACGACATTCAATACTTCTTCCTTCGCACGTATTTTTCCCATTATTTTAATGCCTATTCATTTAAATGATAACTTCTTATTTTCACAATAACTGTTCACTATTTTGATACAGTTTATTTCATATAATAAAAATAAATATTATTTTTATAAATTATTAATAAATAAATTACACTAACAATTGCTTCCTTGTGAACAGTTCCCTCAACGTTAAATACTTTCAGAAAATTACCAAACCATACACAAACACCATAGATACATTTTTTTTTAATCCAATGTTGGGGGGAGGGGGGGGAATGGAAATCTCAGCGATTAATTAAAGAGGCCTACAGATCTTTGTATAGAAATTCCATTTTCTTTGGCTCAAAAGACAATTGGAAAATGAGCATTACAAATTGTATTCGGATGGTCGGGGGGAAATAAAATGACGATTATATGATTATTTTCAATAAGGAAGACTATTCGCTATTTTTTTAATTGACTGCGATTGAGTGACATGAGTCAAATGTCTAGCAGCGGGGTGTGGCGGGATTGATAGGTTGATGTGGTGGATCTGTTTTGAAAAGTAACAAAATATAAATAAACCGAAAAGAAAAATATCGTATTCGAGGGAGGGGGGCATAAAACACCGAATTGTACAATATATTTAAATCGACAGAAGACTCAGGAATGTGCGGAAAATCCATCAACGTTAATTATAGTATTTCAAAAAGTAAAACAAATAAAACTAAACCGAAATAAAAAAAAACATGTATTGGGAGGGGGGGGGGATTGCCTATTATATGATTATTTATAATAATAAAGACTATTCTATATTTTTTAATGACTGCGATTGAGTCACATGAGCAAAATGCCTGGTGGCGGACGATGGTGGCCGTGAAAAGTGCTGCCCGTTTTATGTTACGATTCACCTTCTGGCGAGCAAATGTATGGGGCGATTAGATATAACTCTTTTTCAAACACTAAATTAGATATTGTTCTTGCATTGCAAAGCATGCTTCACAGAGAAAATATAAACAGATGTTCACTCTGTCTCAAAGATGGACACTGCAGTAAGAGATATCCCAGACACTTCTTGAGTGAAACTCAATCGGATACAAATGGCTACCCACAATATCGATGACTATCTCCTTTAGCTGGAGGTTTTGAGACGACACTTACCCTACCTGGCAACATAACAGTTCCTGTAGACAACCGATGCGTTGTACCACATAATAAACTGCTTTGTAAGATTTTTTATGCACATATCAATGTTGAATATTGCAACAGCGTGAAATCAATAAAATACATTTGTAAATATGTAAATAAAGGTAGTCATCAAGATACCTTCACACTTGAAAGTAATGCTCATGATGAAGTTAAGAGATACGAAATGGGACGTTACATATCAACCAATGAAACCATTTGGAGAATACTTAACTTTCACATACATATACATCATCCCCCAGTTATTCACCTATCAGTTCATCTAGAAAATGGACAGTGGATATACTTTACTGAAAGTACTGCGGCAGATAGAGTTGCTTCTGTTTGAGACTACTTCTACACAATGTTAGAGGTACACAGACCTTTAATGACCTAAAAACGATCAATGGTAAAGTTATGACTACATTCAGGGATGCATGTAGTGCACATGGACTACTTGAAGATGATAACCACTGGGATGCTACACTACAGGAAACATCTATATCTGATTCTGCAAACAATTTTAGACATTTGTTTGTGATCATGTGCAGTGTCTCATCCAAAACGACTTTGGGATGCACACAAAGAAGCTTTTACTGAAGATTTCCTTCTTAGGAAACGCAATCAACAGCCTGAAGTTGATATAACGCTTTTAGACGACATCTTCAATATGGCTTTAGTACATATAGAAGCTATGACTTATAGGATGAATGGTAAAACACTGACAAAATTGGGTCTTACCTCACCTAATCGATCTAATACACATCCGGTCATTACTGCATGGACGCGTGAAATTAGTTATCAAACTCATGAGCAAGCATCAATTGTTCGAGATGGTATCGCACAACTAAATAATGAGCAAATTCATATTTTTCGTACTATAGTTAATACTGTAGAAGATCAGCAAGGTGGCCTGATATTCCTTGATGCACCCGGAGGTACAGGAAAGACATTTGCTACCAAGTTAATTCTTGCTAAAGTTAGGTCAGAAAGCAAAATAGCTGTGCCAGTGGCATCATCGGGCATTGCAACCACTATTCTTCCTGATGGTAGGACAGCTCACTCCACATTTAAGTTGCCATTATCCTTAACAAAAGATGCTGATCCAATTTGTCAAATAGAAAGAGGATCAGATCTAGCTAAAGTTTTACAGAATTGTTCCTTGATCGTATGGGATGAATGCACAATGGCACATAAACAAGCGTTCGAGGCTCTAGATATAACATTGCGTGATCTCAAGAAACGTGATGTTATTATGGGTGGCATAACACTTTTAGTATCAGGTGACTTCCGACAAACGCTTCCTATTGTTCCACGTGGAAGTCCCGCTGACGAGCTAAATGCTTGCATTAAATTGTCATATTTGTGGAAGTACATTAAGACTGTAACGTTATTTACAAACATGCGTGTACATCTCAATAGTGACCCAATGGCTGGTGAGTTTGCCTCCCTACTCCTAAAAATAGGTGATGGCAAGCTTGCAACAACCAATAATGGCACGATTGTTATTACTCCAGGTATTGGCTCAATTGTTTCATCACTCACAAAACTTAGTAGCAAAGTTTATCCAAATATAGCCGAAAACTATGTGCATCCTGAATGGCTAACGGAGAGAGCAATTCTAGCTACTAAAAATGACATGGTACATGTCGTCAATCAACAACTGCTTGATGAAATTCCAACGCATGAAACCTCATGTGATAGAAGCTGTAATACTAACTGGTGTGGCAACGAGCAAACGGACATTCTTTCCCAGAATACCCATTAATCCGTCGGATTCTGCAATAGAATTTAAAAGGCTTCACTTCCCAGTTACATTGTGTTTTGCCATGACAATTAACAAGTCCCAAGGACAATCATTGGCAGTGGTTGGTCTAAACTTGACTTCACCTTGCTTTAGCCATGGGCAGTTTTATGTAGGATGTTCAAGGGTAGGCTCTCCACAATGTCTATACATATTGGCACCAGAAGCTAAAACATCAATCCTATTTTAATTACTTAAATTACTTCCAGTGAAATGATTTATTTTCTGAATCTATTTATTTAACTTATAAATTAAAATCAGGCTGTTATATTTCCCCGGGCAACGCCGGGACACGGGTCCTGCTAGTTATTTATATAAATACAACTGAAATGGAATTACTATGAAATGAGGATGCATTTAATTGTATTCCATTGAAAATGTTTTTCTATTCTCGGCTGCTGAATGGTAAGTGCAGATAACTCTGCTTTTCAAAATACTGTTTTGATCATGGGAAAAGAGTTACTCCCCATTAAACGCTTTTTCTGTAGATGGAGTCTGTTCCATCTAGCACCTCCTCTTTGAGCTTTGGGTACTCTTATAGAGAATGACCCGCATTTCCGTGACTTCGCGTTGTCAACGTTCTGGCAGAGCTCAGAAGTATCCGAGCGTTGACGAAACTATTAACCAATCAGGTTGCTGCAGGCATTAGACAATCATGTTCCAGCAAGCAGATTTTTGGAAGAAATTACTTCCTACGATCTGCAATGCGTAAAAAAAAAATGAATTTCTACGATCTATGTAAGCGTGTTGAATTTCCTGAAGGACTCATTGAGTTCTGTCAGCAATGGTCAGTTCTAGCGAAAGACTAACCCTAAACCTTTACCCAGAAAATGTTTTAAAAAATACATTAAAAAAAAAATGAAAAGAAATAAAAGAAATTGGTTAAAACGGTAGTTTTGTTTGTTATATAAAAAAACATAATTTTTTAAAACTTTTAGTTCCACAAAAAGACAAACATTTTATTTATAAACATTTGCTTAAAGATGGTTCCTTTGACAAAAAAAATAAATATCTAATTAATAACAGTTGTTTAGCTATGGTTTGTTAATTCTTTATTTTTATGCTTCAGAATTTTTGAGATGAGGGTTGATAATTCGTAGAATTTGGTATATTCGGACTACTGTTCTCATCTTGGGTGTTTTTATCACAACATTTCGGCTGATGTAACCTCCGACCTTCTTCAGGTGTACTTTGTCGATCTCGGAAATCTGGACGTAATTTCGAATGGAACCCTTTATTTAATCCACAGGTAGCATGCTCTCGTTCCATCTGCCATGACTGGGAAGAAGTCTTCAGTAATTCGCAATTCTTGGTATCATCCGCACTGAGGATTGAAATTCCGTCCAGATTCCAGAGTTCGACAAGGTACACCTGAGGAAGGTCGGAAGTTACATCGGCCGAAACGTTGTGATAAAAACACCCAAGATGAGAACAGTAGTCTGAATATACCAAATTCTATGACTGTATTTTTTATATATTTATTTTACTTTTATTTTCTTGCGACTTTTCTTGAATTTATCGTTTGACAGTCTTCAATTTATTTTCTGCCACTCTTCGCCTCGTCAACTCTCGGGAGCTTCCGATACCTGCCTGAACGTTGACGACACAAAGTTACAGAAACGCGGGTCATTCTCTATAAGAGTATTGAGTTTTGTGCTATTAAGAGATAGATTAGTTTGGAAGTCAATTTGTTAAAGCCGTCCAACAAATGTGGATGTTAAACCAAATATGCAACCGTGGAATTTCCACGGTCTAAAACTTGTTTGCTCTTTTCATATCTATTTCGCTGTAGAAACGATTGGAAATAGTTTAAAATTCAAATATCGTACAAGACTTTTTTTTAATTTTTAGGTTTTCTATTTTATTTCAAAACCAACAAAAATGGACACTTGCTGAAATAACACCTTACCTCAAGTAAGTAAAAAAAATATCTGTTTACTTTGTTTCCTTTTAAATCTATCGAATTTCACTGTTCTTTCTTCCTGGACAACACCGGATTACCCACAGGGCTGAGATGAAAGTGTAGTATCTGTTTTGTCCTAACTTCGAAGAAATCCTTGATTTAAGCAATTTATCCTATTCTGAGTGCCCCATTTTTGGAGATTTGGATATCCCCTACATTAAAAACCGACCTTGTCTCTAACTTTGCCCTCATGGGGAGGCAAGTAAATAGGGAGGACCCTGGATCGGTATTAACGTTGATCAATTAGTTATACTAAAGTTACATTTCTTTTGTTGGTGCAGGTTTTTTTATTTTTTTTTTAATTTTTTTTTTTAAATTGAAAGACAAAATAAAATTTTTAAAAATATTTTTCCATTTGCAGTTTATTTATTTATTTATTTTTTATTTATTTATTTATTTATTTTTATTAATGGGTCACTGCTTATCAAGGCCCGGGGGCTCTCGAGGATAAGGGTTAAAGAGATCGTCGGTTGGACAATGAGCACCACCACCATGCGAGGGTTGAAAGAGGAATTATGCAAAAGGAATTATGCAAAAGGAATGCTCAACAAGTATTTGTTTACATTAAACTTGAAGACGACGTTGTTGTAGTTGGCTGGAAAGCAACATCATAGTATTTTGTTCCACAGGTGATACGTTCTAGGAAAAAAACTTTGTTCATGGAAACTCTACTTGGTCTTTGATACAGAGAGAGAGAGAGAGAGAGAGAAAGGAAAGTTCTCTGCTATTTTCTACTGTGAACCCCATAAAATGTTATGTTGATGAGATTATGCAGAAATGGTCTCCCTGTAGTGAAGGAAAGAGAGATCCTCTGGTATAAACAGATGTTACATCACTTCGCTAATTCTTCAACCTCAACAAATGGCCGGTGGCAGCGTCTCCTAGTAAAAGTCTTGTTGATATGTAGTAGTAATAGTAGTAGTACTCATGTTGTGTGTTAATTGTAGAAGCAGCAGCAGAAATAGTTGTGTCTATGGAGTTGATTTGTCAAACGCATGATGTGTGTAAAGTTGTTTTCTTTCCTCGTAACAGCAGTTGTATGTCTGCCTCTCTCTTTTTCTTACTAATAGTTATTAATAACAACAGCACACATTCTGAGGTGTAATGGTTTTCTTTAAATCACTCATGGCATACAGTAATATTACATTATTAGCATCCCCATAGGGATGGGAGAGGATCTCAAAAAAAACATGTCCGTTCTCTATTACAGACAAAAGCCAAGAGGCTAGACTCGACTAGTTTTTCTTTTCTCCATATTCTTTATCCTGACTTTCTGTATGTGATGTCACGTCCCTGACACATTTGTTGAATCCTAACCATAATTTCTTGTAATAATTTTTTCTTTCTATGTCAGCTAACACATTCTGCATACAATATTGCTACACAGTCTCTTGTATCCCCACTTCTGGCCTTAGCAGTTGTGCCTAATCAGTTCAGTAAAACGACCATCTTCAAACCTCGGATGCCGTACGTCTTTACTAAGATGTGGATGAAAACAAATTTATTAATAAAAATTAATATTTATTAAGTGCTCTTCAGCAGGGAGGGAAAAAAAATCGGAACACCGTAATTCTCTTCACAATGATGTCATTCTGTATTTGATATGCATTTCATTTTCGTTAAGCAGTTTATATATGAGGTTGCATTGTTTGGTTTATTTCCCCCTTGTTAACTTTCTTCTTTTCTTTTCTTTTATAAGGGACCTTGAAGGAGAGAAACAAAACGTTGGCAGTATGCTGTTAAAATTTGCCCGCGCTTCCACACAAAATGGCCAAAAAGTCTTCAGTTCCCGACATCTTATAAACTAAAGTGAAAATTAAAAGAAATCCAAAATAATTTGTTCTATTTTGAAATTCAGTTTCTGTATATAATTTTGTATAATAAACAATTTAAAATATTAATTATTCTTTATATCCGGGCTAAGTTGTATAACAGCCGTGTCAGGAGAGTCATTTTATATGGCAGTGAATGTTGGGCCCTCGTTCATCCTCTTGTCCGACTGCAGCTGCATTTTCTTCAGTTGATTTTCAATTATTTCGACCAAAGAAAACATTAAGGTCGAGAATTCTTCGGATCCCAACAATTGGCCTGGTGCACATAGATAAGTATGTTCTGAGTTGACACATTGGTAGTCGCAGTGTGTAGAGTTCGTCTGCACTTTGTTGCAGCTGTCGTCATGTGTGTAGATTGCTTTCTTTGTTCTTCATAAATACAACATCATTATTTGCTCTGGGTTTTTTTTTTTTTAGATTTATTTTCTTTTTAATATTCAGTAATATTAAACAAATTTAAGCATCAAATTGCATAATATAAGTCTTCCTTTTACCTGCGTGTTACATTCAGACGCAACCCCCCCCCTCTCTCTCTCTCTCTCTGGCTGACTCTCTTTCTCTCTCCCCATTTTTTACTCCAGTTAATAATGCTGTATTATTTTTTTTTATTGTTTTTAAATTCATGTCTGTTGTCGCTGAATATGCTGAGAACATATATTACACTTTTATCCTACCCAAAAGGCTAAGGGACTATAAGAAATAATGTTTTTATGACTAGCTAATTTTAAATGAATGAAAAAAATAACAACCCTGATTTAATCTATTATTGTATTATCTTTTAATAGGGATAGGTAGTGTAGTATCAGTTCTGTTTTCATAAGACCGTCCTCCCAGGAATTACCTCCTCCTTGTTTAAGGGGTAATCCTCCCAAGTATTACTCCTTTGGGGGAGGGTTAATGTAGTATCTGTTCTGTTGTCATAAGACCATCTTCCCAAGGACTACCTTTTTTTTTTTGGAAGGTAGGGTAGTGTAGTATCTTTTCTATTGCCATGATACCATACTTGCAGGCATTACCTTCTCCGTTTATGGGGAGATCCTCCCAAGTGTTACCCCCTCTATTTTGAAGGGTATTGTAGTATCTGTTGTCAAGATGCGATCCTACCAGGCATTACCTCCTCCTTTTGAGGTCAGTGTATGAAGTTCGTTCATCATGATATCGTCCCAGCCTAGCAAAAATAGGGGACTGGAGGGAGCATATACTTGCTAGTATATAAGAGAATGTCAAATATTTGCATGTACACATATGTTATTTAAAATGAATTTAAGAAAAAACCTTTTGGGGTTATCTAAGTAGACTTATCAAAACGATTAAAAGCTTGATATTTTAGGGTATGGCAAAATAGAGCTTCATATATGTATATATATGAACCTTTATTTTGCCATACCCTAAAATATCAAGCTTTTAAGCATCAATAGATAACTCTAAAAGGTTTTTTTTTTATTAATATTTTAATTAATTGGCAAAATAAAGGTTCATATATATATATATATATATATATATATATATATACATATATGAAGCTCTATTTTGCCATACCCTAAAATATCAAGCTTTTAATCGTTTTGATAAGTCTACTTAGATAACTATAAAAGTTTTTTTTAAATTAATATATATATACACGCTCTGTACTCTGTAATCGAGTATCATCGAGCTTGTTTTATTGGAACAACCCCGGTCTTCACTGAATGATCTATTTTATAAGGGAAAAATCTAAATATATATATATATATGAAAATTTATAACTGAAAGGTAAACTTTTAAAAAGTTGAACCTATTGTGAGGTAAGGAAAGCTCAATATACTTTTGCCTTTGAATCCGTTTCATAGAAAACAGGAAGAATTACGTTTTATCAACATGGCCAATTTTATCTGATCTTCCCTCCATAGACTACAGACTTGGGTCGAATTATCGTCGCTGGATCTTCACACGGATTTTTTTGGATTTACCAATACATCTGAACCCCATACTACTTGGATTTCCGTTTTTGTAACACTCCTGTACACTGGATAATACCCGTTTGAACTTTAAAACTTTTTCAAATTTCGAATATTGACTGTCCTCATCTGTCAACTTATCCATCATTAACTTCCTCTGATGATAAGATTTTAATCTTTGAAAAGCCTGGCTTAAGGAATGAAAGAGAAGAAAAATAAGTATTGTTATTCACTAAACGTCCTTGTTTTGAACAACCGAAGATTATTATTTGCTTCCATTTGCAGGTCTAATTATTTTCATTGACTTTATATATATATATATATATATATATATTAGTAATCCAGCTGGGCAATAACAAAAGCCATGCTTGACAAGCTGGATGCATGCCACCGCAGACACCTCCGTTCCATCACAGGTCACTGCCGGCCGAAAAAACTTATCAGCAACAAGGCACTATACGAGCTGTGCAAAGAAAAACCCCTCTCCACAAAGGTTGCTGAACAAAGATGGTCTATGTTAGGCCATGTCCTACGAATGGACCCTGACACTCCCGCACAGAGGGCACTAGACTTTGCCGTTACTGGCTCGCAAACCTACCAACCACGACTAGGACGGCACTGCACAAATCTGCTGGGCACACTACACTACGCGCTGACCTCAAGCAGGCGGGACTAGGACCACTACGTACATCGAAGCAACTTCATTGCCTACGACAACTTGCGCATGACAAGGCCAGATGGCCTGGGACTAGCATGGAGGGCTGATTGCAGCTACGGGATGTCATTTGACTACTGTAGCCGCAGAACACAGTTTTAATAATAATAATAATAAGTAATCCAGGTAAAGTAAACATCCACAGGATAAAAATCCAAAGAATTTCAACCGGTCTTATAAAGAGTGCTCAATATCAAATAGAGCTTTTATATATAATTATTTTTTTTATTAATACAGACGTGTACATAGTCCGCGACACTGGCATGTCGATGTTATTGATCAACAACTGTTAGAAACTGAGATCTTATCAGGCAGAAAAGAAAATCTGGTCCTTCCCTCAGATCATTTCTTTCCAAAGTATCTTAGAGAAAGACCAGATTTTCTTTTCTGCCTGATAAGATCTCAGTTTCTAACAGCTGTTGATCAATAACATCGACATGCCAGTGTTGCAGATTATGTACATGTCTGTATTAATAAAAAATAATTGCTGCATCTATCCACACTGAAAAGTCATGATACAAAAAAAACCTGTCTGTGGATGACTATATTATATATAACATTTCGGTGCTTGTATAATAAAAGCCCGAAAAAAAGTTTTTTTTGTCTTTTAATGTTAAATCGGATGATTCTTTGTATTGTTCCCTTTCTTAAATTTGTCTTTCTAGGAACCCACGATTTTCCAGTAATCAAAACTGATGGCTTTAATTGGCGTTGCACATGTGGCTACTGTGCAAGGAGAACGTCGATTAGACATAAAAGGGTTAGGGGTTAGGGTTAGAAAAATATTGTTCGAAAGCTAGAGCTGTTGTGAAGAGTTACCTGCCCCTTATTTACCTCTCAAACAGTAAAAGACAAAAAAAACTTTTATTATACAAGCACCAACATTTCTGTACATCGCACTATTAAAACACATAAATAAAATTCATGTCATTAATCACCAACACTAAGTAACAAAAGAAATGTAGATTCTTATTTGAGCTGTCTTTAAACAACGACGCTGGTTTCGATATTCGTTAATTATTTCATTTTATCAATTAAAGAACACATACAATAAACAGAAATAATAAAAAGAATATGCCGTCATTTTTTTGTCATGTATATCTTTAAATATTTATATTTTATCTGTAAAATCAAGAATAAAAGGTTTCACGAAAATAGTGAAGTACTTATTTTCAAGTGATAAATGGTTCACACGGAACATGAATTGGAACAAATTCAAGACATTGCCAAGGCTGCCGCAAAGAAGGTTGGCTCTCTCTACCGTGCTAGTAAACTCCTCACACCTGACATTATTCTGTATCTCTACAAAGCCACCATCCGCCCATGCATGGAGTATTGTTGTCACATCTGGGCTGGTGCATCATCTACTAGTCTCTCCCTCCTTGACAAGGTCCAAAAAAGAATCGCCAACCTAATAGGACCCTCACTGTCAACCAAGCTCCAGTCCCTGTCCCATCGCCGCAATGTAGCATCCTCGTGCTTGTTTTACGAATACTTCAATGGATTATGCTCCGATGAATTGGCTACTCTGGTGCCCCCTCGACGTAAATTCACTAGACTAACTCGACAATCAACTAAATCTCATTCATTAACTGGAGGTCCTTAGATGCCGGAGAGCCTTCTACTCAAATAGCTTCTTTTCTCGTACTGCTGGCCGCTGGAACTCCCTCCCTGCCCCTTGTTTCCCCGACAGTACAGACATGCAGAAATTTAAAACTAATGTAAACAGACATCTCGCTGCGCAGATCCCAATTTAGGTTGACTCCCCTACCTTCTCCCCATTTCTTTATCAGTAGCCCCTTACGTCTACAGTGCCTTATTTGGGGTGAACTATGTTAAAAAAAACAAAAAAGCAACTGATATTTTAATAAACTTATTATTTATTTCTTTTACATTAAAGACAATACTTCAAAACTTTTTTATTTACCTTGATTCATATTGTAATATGAATCTTTTTATTTAGAAAACAAACAAGGATAAGGATATTAAAGATAAAAGCTTCTAATATTTTGAAGCACAATGTACAAAAAAACAAATGTGTTTTTATTTTCTTCATCAAGATGTAGATGTTGCAGAACGACCTGATAATGGAGATGGCATTGCCTCGGATCATAGCTAGAGAGATGCCTGGAACATCTAAGTGGCCTCTCTGGGCTCGTTCCTAAATTTAATCTAACTTATATAATAGTAATGAAAGAATAATACATCAGATAAACGTTTATTAAAAAAAAAGAGCGCAAAACAAGAAAAATAAAAAAATTCTCTAACCTTCAGTATAATTGATTCTTTCATGGATTATGGAATCAGCCATATCAAATTCAATTACTTTCAATTATGCATTATATAACGTTGGGAAAAGATGGACCTAGAGGTTTTCCTAACTATGGATATAATAACAATTTGGGTTCAATTAATTGTACACAATGAGTTATGAATTGATTTCTTTTATAAAATAAAGATGCTTATAAAAAAATATTGAAGCGCAAAAGAACCATAATACTTGACTTTTAAATTTTAATTCAAGCCAGGAATTGCTTTCTTATCGACAGTCTTCAAAGTTCATTTTGGATACCAAAGTCACAGATAGTAAACACGTCGGCCATTTTTTTTTTTATTAGACATGATTGATAAAAAATATTAGAATTCAAAATGGCTAACTATTATGTGATTTTATCATGAAAATAGAAAAATATTATCAAATCTAATATTACTGCATTTCAAAGTGTTTAAAACAACAATGAAATATATTTTTTATTTATGTTGATATACATTGTGTACAATCGAGTCACATAAATAAATGAACTTAAAAAAAAAAGTTATATAATTTTTACGTTGAAGACAAATCATAATGGGTGGTTTTCACTTGGGTTTAAGTGTCAATTTTTTTTTAATACTCCAATATCTTTTTAATGTTGCTATAATAATAATTATTATTACAATATGGAGACAGATGTTGTGACTTATCAGTCAGAGTATATCTGCTATCTGGATAGAAAAATCCAGTATGGACTCGCTTCAGCACTATTATAATAATTATTACTATTATTATAGTAGTAATTGTAACTATTATTATTACTACTTTATTATAGTAGTAGAAATAACTTATTATTACTATTATAATAATAATAATTACTACTAATTATTATTGCACTGGTGCTTATGGCAGTGATAGAATGGATAAGGAGAGAGTTCAATAAAATAAAATATCTTTTTGTTTAGACGACCTGTTGTCACTTCGTCCCTATGAAAACCTACAAAATTCCTGTGGGAAAATACTATGAACATAAAATAGTGGCAATAACCATAAGAAAGCCAGAGAGTACATATGCTGGAATATGTAAAAAAAAAAAAAAAAAAATTTTTTTTTTGAAGTATGTAGAAACGGTTTTGAAAGAATTAAATTATAATTATCAAAAATATCTTATTTCATCATTTTCATTGGTTTGTCCTCACCATTGATATATTATATTCAGTGTTTGTTGACAATTCCTCAGCTATAAAAAATTTAAAAAAACAAGAAACATTTGTATGATGTACGTACCCGTGACGGAAAGAAGATATCGTACACTAAAAATCCTGTAAATTGATCAAGTAGTTTCTTTTTTATTACAAACGAAAATCAAATTTTATGGGAAAAACGACGAGAGTCGATCTATTCACGCCATGTTGGAAATAGTTTCCAGGAAAAAAGAGAGATAAGTCAAACTTTTACGATATTTGGAAAAAATTCGAACTTTTGCAAACTCTTCAAAAATAGAGTTTAGAATCAGCCTTGTACATTATGGTAATCTCTACGAATTACTATTAATCACATAAAAATGATTTTCTTTTGTTAAAAAAAAAAACACTTGATCAATTTACGAGATTTTTGGTGTACGATATTTTCTTTCCGTCACGGGTATGTACATAATACGAATGTTTCTTATTTTTTTATTTTTCATAGCGGAGGAATTGTCAACAAGCACCATATACTCTTCCGGCTACATTTTGTATGGATGTGATACGTTGTCTCCTCTTTTTCAGATATATTGTTTGTTCATTCGCCATGACGTTTTTTTTTTCTCCCTGTATTCAATGGTTTTAAGTTGTGTATCGAATAGGAAAGGAGGGGGAATCGCCGTGGATTTAGACTCAACCTGAAGAAGACCCAAGAACATATCAGCCCCGAAATGTCATAAAAAAATAACTATCAACATCGATAAAGACAATTTTCTGAATGAAATCTTAAAACGATACAAACGATAACTTAACATACAAAAACTTCTGGGAAAATCTAATTTCAAATTCGCATTTAAAAATGAAATCATAATTTTCATGTGAGGGGCTGATATGGGTGGGTGGGGGCAGGACTGGAGGCGGGGTTAGAATAGGCCAAAGCTTAGCGTCTCACAGAACTGTTTCTTGCCGTTTCTTTGCCACTCGAACTTCCATACGGCATTGCTGTCGTGTTCTGTGACAAAGACGGTTTTGGTCTGTGGCTTAAAGTGCACGTTGCTCGGCTTCTCAAAGGGGCAGCGAATCCTCATCTTTGGCTGTCCTCCATCTGGCCCGAACACCTCAATGTGCGAGCCTCCCCAGTTGGCGACGAGCAGGTTGCTGTCTTCATCAAAATCCATCCCATCTGCACCACCTTCGTGGGTTCCTAGAAAGACAAATTTAAGAAAGGGAACAATACAAAGAATCATCCGATTTAACATCTGTTTAACATGCTGGCATGTGTTGGACGGCTTTTAGAAATTGACTTCGAAACTAACCTATCTCTGGCCAGGTCTTTATTTATCCCTCTTTTTCTCAAGTCCATCCTTATCACTTCCTCCTGTTTTCCTTGGTCTTCCCCTGTGAACTGAACCTACTTCCTCAACTGTTCTACATCCACTAACCCAAGGTCTTTCATCCATTCTTTCAATATGGCCATACCTTCAAAGTTTTCTGTCCCGCAAACATTTCTCTATACTGTCCAGATTTCATCTTCCTGTAGTTCATCAGAACTAAGCCAGTCTTAAAGACTCACATTACACATCTATCGTATCATTTTCATATCATTTCTATCCATGCAAGAATCTTCCATTTGATGATAAAAACACCGGTTTCTGGTCAGTTACTTAACCAGTTTAAAATGATAGATTGTTTTGTCAAAAGTTGTAATACTCTGCTGGTTAGTAATGCCAGAAGTTATGATTAAGTTTCTCGGGTCGGCTTTCGTAGGTTAGATCCCATACTTCCTGCACCATTTGAGTAGCCAGTGGTTGAATTCTCCATGTGTTGCATATCACGTATAAGATATGTAGCAGAGGCTTGAACACCATACTCTAATAGTGGTCTGATGAAGGAGACATAAAGATGAGAAGTGGAAGTCAGGGATCACCTGATCAAGGAGTGGGGAAGAAAGTTCATTTAGAGGCAAACATGAATTGTCTCAAATTAATAATCCTCTCTGTTCTGTCTAGCGTAGAATACATCCTTTAGCTTTATCTCTATTTGCTGACCCTTTTTTTGTAAGGAATTATGCTAGCCCCAGACACCGAGCCAGTAGCTGCCGGTGCTTGATTCCCGTCCATTTAGCAGCCTCTTTTACTCAACATTCAAGGGGAGATTTTTATCCCTTTAAATATCTTGACATTTTAGGCATCATCGTTTTTACTATGCTGACTCCGGGATGCATTTGTTTTGTAGAAAACGTGCAACCATCGGACAGCTAGCATAAACTCTTTGTTGATGAACAATAAAACCTGTGATTAAAATACACTATGCCTCAGAGTCTTGTTTGCCGATAAGAGTTTATGCTAGCTGTCCGATGGTTGCACGTTTTCAACAAAACAAACGCACCCCGGAGACAGCATACTCCCCAAAATATTATTTCCATATGTAATCAATTTTAAAACGTGTTCTGTTTTGATAATGTTTAAGTAATATCATATTGGGTTTATCATCTGTTTTGGTTATGTTTAAATAATATCATATTGGGTTTATCATCTGTTTTGATTATGGTTAAGTAATATCATATTGGGTTTATCATCTGTTTTGGTTATGGTTAAGTAATATCATATTGGGTTTATTATCTGTTTTGGTTATGTTTAAGTAATATTATATTGGGTTTAACATCTGTTTTGGTTATGTTTAAGTAATATTATATTGGGTTTATCATCTGTTTTGGTTAAGTAATATGATATTGAGTTTATCATCTGTTTTGGTTATGTTTAAGTAATATCATATTGAGTTTATCATCTGTTATGCTTAAGTAATATCATATTGAGTTTATCATCTGTTTTGGTTATGCTTAAGTAATATCATATTGAGTTTATCATCTGTTTTGGTTAAGTAATATCATATTGAGTTTATCATCTGTTATGCTTAAGTAATATATTGAGTTTATCATCTGTTTTGGTTATGTTTAAGTAATATCATATTGAGTTTATCATCTGTTATGCTTAAGTAATATCATATTGAGTTTATCATCTGTTTTGGTTATGCTTAAGTAATATCATATTGAGTTTATCATCTGTTATGCTTAAGTAATATATTGAGTTTATCATCTGTTTTGGTTATGTTTAAGTAATATCATATTGAGTTTATCATCTGTTATGCTTAAGTAATATCATATTGAGTTTATCATCTGTTTTGGTTATGCTTAAGTAATATCATATTGAGTTTATCATCTGTTTTGGTTATGTTTAAGTAATATCATATTGAGTTTATCATCTGTTATGCTTAAGTAATATCATATTGAGTTTATCATCTGTTTTGGTTATGCTTAAGTAATATCATATTGAGTTTATCATCTGTTTTACATGCTGGCAGATGTTGGACCAGATATGGTGTTATGCTAAGGCCGTTCATGATAACTGGGTTGCTGGTCCAACAGTTCTGTTACAATCTCATCACACCTGTTCATATTTCTTTTTTTTTGTAGCGCTAAGTAATGTAACTCTGGCTATGTGACAGAACACAGATATGTTGCCAATTTAATCTCCAGCGTGGCTGTTACATATTTATCCACCTGGTACTCCTAAGTGATCACCCATAAAAGTAATACAGATGCCCAGCATTACTAAACATTTGTAAGTTGAAACTAGTCCCTCAGAATAAAATCGTATTTTCTAAAAAAAAATCCACATAAAATCTATGTTAAATGTTATTTTCCTTCCTTACAAGTAAACACGAAGAAAGAAGAAGCCGTGCTAACCTGGAATGTGACCCCAAACTTGTTTGTTTTCAACCTTTCCTGGACCTTTGATATCGTAACCCCAGAGTTTTTTGGTTGGAGTTTCAGCAACAATCAGTTTGCGAGGACGTCCATCTTTCATGTGAAGCACCGCGACACCATTTGGAAATAGAAGACCCGTGTCCACTCGGATCATCTCACTATCGGTCGTGAAACAGTAAACACTGCCAAATTTCTCCTTTAAAAAAATAAAATCAATTAAGAAATAAAATTACAAAATAATATTTTTCTCACAAAATTTATTTCATCAAATGCTCGGAGTGATAGTGACATAACTTAGCCGATTAAATAGGCTATAATTAAATATTTGTGATCAACAAATCGTTTCTCATAGGTATTGTATATTTATGCCTCAATGAAGATGAGGCAAAACTGTAAATACAACAAAACATTAAGGAAATGTAGAATACCTCCCCTCTTAGGGGAGACCCACACCTTACAGTTTACAATCAATTTAATATATGGGTTCATAACATACCTTTTTACCGCACGCCTCACGCAATCCTGCCGCTTGTCGGTTCTCCTCCCAATAACTGGGGACACCTGTAATTAATTGTTTCACAACCACGAAGAATGAAGAATTATCCATTTGAAGAAGGAACCTTTATTGACAATGTGGGTGAACCCTTTCTTCTGCCAGCGGTGGGGGTTAGGGGCGTATTTCCGGCTACAGATTTTATCTTAATTAACATCAGTGTCCAAACATTCTTGCACGTCTGTCGCCCTCAAATACTTTCACGCAACTCGTTTCTTCCTTTCTCTCTCACCCATTAATGTTATGTCCGCTCTCAGTACAACCAGGGTCGAGATGACATTTGAAAGCACTCGCTGACCCAATGACAGATGTCATGTTGACATCGGCTCGTGAATTAAAATCACGAGATGAATACTAGCAAATATACCCACTTACTATGTAACAGAAATTGCATACAATATAAAAAAGACGCACAAGTCTTTAATCTAACTTCTATATAAAAGTCAATGTTTGTTTGTGTGTTATAGAAATCGATATGTTAACAGAACATTCAAATACAAAGAAAAAGAAACAAACCTAAACCAGATACCCACCAAAAACCAAACTGTTGACTTTTTATTTCGAGTGGAGGATTTTTTTCTGAATTCATTTCAGTGTGGCGGGAGTTGTCTAAGTTTCTATTTGCTTTCTTTCTTCCCCTCACCACTTGAAATTGTTTCGCCTGGGGGTGGGTGGTAGAAAAAAGCACTTTTTTTTTTACTCGCTAACTTTTGTGTGACAGGACGGATTTATATTTATATTTATTTATCTACAAATAAATACACATTGGTCTTTATTATAGAGTGGGGGGATACGCAGGGTGAGCAAGACAGTCAAAATATATTAAATTCCCAAGATAGTTAAAATTACTTATTTCTACTTGCTTTACCATTGTTGCAATTCCTGAAAGGATTCTCTTTCAACAACAGAGTTATTGGTCATTTGTTGTATTATATGCATTCACTTTTGTCTTCAGTTTGGCATGTCATGTAATTGTAGTCGAATTGCGTTATTATACTTTTGCTAAAATATAACTATCCCCCCCCACCACCACCACCCCAAAAAGAAAGCAATCTCTGACAGAATGATATCATGACCACAGAAAATATACTATCCCCCAAGAAATTTGAGTAAGTGCTTCAAATGCTGACCGTATTCTTCTTTGCATTTTATACCAATGTAAACAAATTTCTGTCGAGCCGTCCTCTTAAATAATCAAATCCTTTCCATTTCAGCCATTGTTTTCCAGTACTCTCAGGGTGTTTTTTCTTGTCCAACTGACAAAATCATTAACCCTTATCCTCGAGTGGCCTTTGGGCTTTGATAAGAAATAACTCGGTAGTATTAAAAAAAAGGGAAGAAAGTCTGCATTGATGTCTGTACAAGAAGTCCTAATCCTTGCAGAGAGTTTCTGAATATTCTTAGGCTTTTTAGTGTAGATCGAATTTTTCAGTAGACGCCAAAGTAAAAAGTCAAAAGGTGTAAGATCTGGTGAGCAAGGAGGATACTCTAAAGGATCACAACACCCATTCGAATTGTATAGGAAATGGTCATGAAACCAATAGTGTGTAACAGTGCTATAATGGGGGAGGTACACCATCTTACTGGAACAAAATCTTGTGTATATGTAGCCAATTTGCTACTTTTGACAGAAAATCATTGTTATACATTGCACAGTCACGGTCCCCCCCACCTCCAAAAAAAAAGTGTTTATCAAACCTGAAGCACAAATCCAAACTAACACAGATAGTGTTGACTTTTTTCTCGGCAATTAGATAAGAATTTTCACTTGCTCAGTACACAGAATTATGTTGGCCCTTCAATTAATTCAACAACACTATGTTGAAAAAAAGATAGGTTTATTGAGTCACACCCACCAATCACATTATAATGAATTACATCACAGTTGGTTAATTACATCAAGGTTTGATTGTCTCATGACAGTCTTCATCGACAGAGAGAGAGAGAGAGAGAGAGAGAGAGATGCTTATTAAGGTTGGAAGTTTTTACATAATTAATTCTCTTTAGCCAATCTTAGCTCAATTCCATACCTTCTTTGAGAATAGGGAAAATTTCTCTCCAACAATTACCTTCATATATATGACATCACTTCTGCAGACTTGTATCATAGACTTCCATTCTCACAATCTAACTTCCCAGTCACAGTTATCCTTTGTTGACCTCATGTCTACCTTATTTCTTATCGCATAATCTAACCGCCCAAATATGTACTAGCTAACTTGCCCACTTCGAATATCTAACAAAGCCTATCTAACACAAGCATACTGCCAGCCAAGATCTACGAGTCAGAGACCTGGTTGACTACTGTGGCTGATCGTCAGAAGCCGGTCGTCGAACATCACATAGCCAGCATTCAATAGGCCATTTTGCAGGCATGGATCAAAGTATTGTTTGCACAGTTTTTCTGTCCTTTCTAACTTCTTGGTGCCTAACTAGTAAAATGAGTGACTGTGAATGAAGAAGAGATGGACCAGCCATCTCACCCGAAGAATGGACGATCGACTGACACAAGATGGTGTTATTCGCTATGACAATATCTGGGACGAAATTGGATGGGTTCACTCAGAAGAGACAGTTTTCCTGTTCCATTTGTTGCGGTCGAAAATAAGATACGTATATTCTATCTGTGTGTTTAGTAATTCAAACTGACCAATTGACAGACAAAGTCTCTCATGAAAGTACAAAGATACAAAAAAAAAAATGACACTCACCTTCATTGAATTAGAGTAATCTACAGGTGCAATTTCTCCTGCAGGTGCAGTGATCCACAAATCGCCATGATAGTCGAAAGCGCAGTCGTTGCATCCTTGCATTCGTCGACCATCAGAATCTTTCTTGGCAATCTGCAATGAAATAAAAGAACAGCTTCATGAGATAAAAAGAAATAAACTGGGCAGAGCATGTACTTCTTTATCTGCAAGTGTTCCAGACTTTGAGATTGGTACCACAATGCAACGTTTCATGCCTCCTTTACATGCAGTCTGGTTGAAAGGGTTGATATTTGTTGAGTTAAATGCAGTTATATAAGTTCTTACGGACTCAACCCACATCTTCCTCAGTCTACTACACTCTCTAGTGCCCAGGATTTTCTAATGCGTTATGGAGTTGATACAAGAGATGACACATTGTACTAGAAGATATATAAGAAATACCGACATAGTTCTTGGCCTTTTGGCTAAGATCAAAGTGTAGTATCTGTTCCGATGAATACTGCACCCCATAGACTGGTATTGTCTTGACCTTCGGGGCTTGATTTACACTGGTCTATGGGTCTGTCCTGTGTAGTTCTGGGAGGTCCACCTTCCCAGGCTTTGCCTCCCCTCTTTGGGGAGGAGTAAGTTTATTGCTTACTGCCTGAGGCGCCCCTACCGAGGAATGCCGACGGGGCTGCCCAGGCAATTTTTAAACCCCACTTTCCCGACCCGACCTTGAGTCACATCTTACTTGTGGGAGTAAGATAAAAACTGGCCTTGTGCCTAACTCCTGGAGAGGAGTAAATCAATACTCTATTGATCCCATGAGTGACGAAAAGTAATTAATTTTTTACAGATTAAGTAACTAAACCGTATTTATTCCATGAAAAATGCCAGTATACTGAAATCATAGGTGCTTGTGCATATCAACCCTGACATTGAAATATTTAAAGGATGTATAAACTTTATTATGTACTTACGTGTTAGCTGAAAATAAAGATTGTGCAGAAAAAATGAATGAATTTGCATAATTTTTGGTGTACAGTCTTTTTTTCATCTATCACGTAAGTACATAACAAAGTTTATACATTTCTTTAGCTATTTTATTTTAAAGAGTGGTCTAACATGTCAGGGTTGATATGCACAAGCACCAAATCATATGCCCTTAATAGGGTTAAGATGAAAATTCATATACACTAAATGTACAAAAGCACGGAAACTCCCAAATTTTTACACTAAATAGATCAAACTTGCGGTTTTCATATAAAATCGTTTATTCGTATTCATATCCAGGTTATGTGTATCTCTATATGTAACATATTTTGCCCCTATTTCTTTTAATGGAAGTCGCTCCAGACAAGGCATGATGCCATATGATGTAAGGAGCTAAAAAAAAGAAAACAAAGATGATTAACGCAAAGACAGGAGATGCCGGTTGACCGTAGTCTTGATAAAACTAAGTCTATAGGAAAAAGGAAAACACTCAGCACGAAGGGAGTTCCGCAAACCTGCAGTTCTTGCAAAGAAGCTACTGGAATAGTGCATTCCTGGAGCGTGCTGCTTTCTGCTGCAGCCAAAAAGCGGAGGGCTAACTTTTTATCCAGCAAATAGGGAGGCAAATAAATAGGGACTTATTTGAACATAATGTTGGAAATGTGTTGACCGGAGAGCGGCCGACTGACGTAAATGCAGACACTTGTCGGCGCCGTTCAAAGTGGCAGCGTCTGGTATGCTGTGTGTGTGGGGCGAACCCGAAAACGCTCGCCGACGACAAAAAAGAAAGGAGTGGGAGGAGAAAGGCGTCAGAATGTCAAATAAGGTTTTTATTTGAAGATCCGGGCAGCGGTGTCGAGTAAGAAATTTATGCAAATTAAGTTTGCGTGCGTCGCATTTTTTCTCAATAAGACAGGAAAAATGAAGATTCGGTCAGAGACGTAGAGATCGTTGTGAACGTGGGATCGTAAAGCGAACGAAAGGAGAGAATAGTGCTGGATTTTTTTATGTTGGACTGAACAACGTTTTTTTTTTTTTACACTGGAGAGAGATATTGACATTCATTTGGACTTGATCTTGGCGACACCTCTGTTTAACTGTTCCGATACTATTTCTTCATTTTTCTTGCGTCTACATTTTTCAATAGGTTATTTTAAGGTGCAGATGATGCGGGGAAAGGAACGGCTCCTTGTTTTTAGGGGCAAGTGTGGCTCCGAAACTAGTGGAGCGGATAAAGCCCTGATTATAACAAAGTAATCGCTGAACACCACTACGTCAATGAGTTAGACGAGCTGGAACAAAGGAAGTTGGGAATAAATCAGACAATTCTGAAGAACACATATCATAATTGTACTTAGGGGGGGGGGCGCATGCGAAAGTTTGCAAAGTTGTTCAAATGGTTATGCGTGATGTTGCTTCTTATGATTATGTGTCCAGTAACCAACATCTCAGTTGAGGATGCCATGTTACACAAGACTGGAACGAAACATTTACACATCTTTCTTCCATTGGTGAAATCTTCTGCAGGCTGACGATTCACAAATTAAGAAGACTCGAAAACACAAAAAAGGTTTTTTAATGTTTACTTTTATTGTTGATATAATGTTGTCATTATCTTACTTTCACACTCGTTTCTTTATGAACCAATGGGTGATCCACTATGCTCGACCAGGAGCGAGCACACAAGATGTCCTCACAACTCGGTAACAATCTTCTCACTGATGCTTTTTTTGATCATTGATAGGAGTTCTCAAAATTATTTTCACACATTTTTCTCCAAACAACAAATAATAAATCGCAAGCTATTAATTGGAAATTAAATGAACAAATTCAAGGTTTGATTCAGCAACTTATTTCCATTTAAATACTTCATGGATGCAAACATATAATAATTTAAATAGAAAACTTGGTGCTTGTACAGACCGGGGTCCATGGCTGACAATATTGACTAATAGAAAACGAAAAGAAACACTTCTTTTTTTATGGACAAGGCATGAAGCAACTTGATGTAAGGAGCTAACAAGAACTAAATATGATTATCGCAAAGACAGGAGATGCCTATTGGTTTTAGTCTTGAAAAGACCAAGGCTATAGGTAGGAGAAAAACGGTCATCAGGAAGAGAGTTCTACAAGCCTGCAGTTCTTGGAAAGAAAAAGAAGCTACTGAAATAGGAAGCAGTATTATAATGAGGTATGAAAACAGCGAATTGATAGAGACCACTAGACCAACAAGTCAAACGAGCTCGAACAAAAGAGGTGGGGAATAGATCACACAATTCCGAAGAACACATGCCATAATAGTATTTATAGAAAAGACTGAGACTTGCAACATCATGTCTGTGAGAGAGAGGTGCAGCAAATTATTAATGATTTATTTATACTTATTTTATTTTTATTTTTTTTTTGTAATTAGTAGGTATTTAATTTACAATTGTTTTTTTTTGTAATTAGTAGGTATTTAATTTACAATTGTTTTTTTTTGTAATTAGTAGGTATTTAATTTACAATTGTTTTTTTTTGTAATTAGTAGGTATTTAATTTACAATTGTTTTTTTTGTAATTAGTAGGTATTTAATTTACAATTGTTTTTTTTGTAATTAGTAGGTATTTAATTTACAATTGTTTTTTTTGTAATTAGTAGGTATTTAATTTACAATTGTTTTTTTTGTAATTAGTAGGTATTTAATTTACAATTGTTTTTTTTGTAATTAGTAGGTATTTAATTTACAATTGTTTTTTTTGTAATTAGTAGGTATTTAATTTACAATTGTTTTTTTTGTGTTATCTTTATTTTTGGTTTCAAATGTAGTTTGTTGTAGCCTTCATGTCTGTGTTGATGAAATTCCAGAAACGGTTGGGTGTCAGCATCATATTTCTAATCTGTTGTACACCTTCTAACAATCAGAAACAAATTTCATTTTTTAGAAATGAGTCGATAAAATGTCGATAAAATACGTTTTCGTTTTCTTTGTGTTAGTCCCAAGCTACGATGGGATCCACAATAACGGATTTTTGTCTCCACTGGCATGATCACAGGCTTGGTTAGGGTTAGGGTGAAGACCGGTTTTGGAGATCATTGTGCAGGGCGTCTGCTCATCTCATCATCGGCCTTCATCTCGGTCTCTTCGTGGCGTTATCATTGTCAGCCCTCAGCACATGTCCGAACCATTTGAGTCGCCATTCCCTCATCTTGCCCTCAATCTTCACGATGCCGTACTGCCTTCGGATGTTGTCATTAAAGATGTGGTCAAACAGTGTAACTCCCGATATCCAGTAGAGCATTTTAGTTTTATGACGGCGAATATTTGCTCCGCCTCCCTCGTTGTCAGCAAGCACTCGGAGCTGTATAAAAGATCGCTCTCATAATAGTCTGGTTTAGATTGTTGCTGATCTTGCAATCACAGAGGACGCCGGTTGTGGTGCACCATTTAAGCCATATCGCATTGATGTGCACAGATAGAATACAACAATGTAAATAAATCAACCTTCACGTGATCCCCTTTGTGAGTACCTGATTATATAAGGGAGAGAACTAATGTTAATGAAACAGAATCAGAACAAGTAAAAAGGAATTTACAAATCATGATTTTCGATTCATGTAAGAATTGTGGGTGCTTGTATAATAAAAAGTCGAAAAAAAGTTTTTTTTGTCTTTTAGTGTTGGAGAGGTAAATAAGGGGCAGGTAACTCTTCACAACAGCTCTAGCTTCTGAATAATATTTTTCTACCCCTAAACCCTAACCCTAACCCTAACCCTTTTATGTCTAATCGACGTTCTCCTTGCACAGTAGCCACATGTGCAACGCCAATTAAAACCATCAGTTTTGATTACTGGAAAATCGTGTTTAAAATTCGTTGTAAGAGTTACCTGCCCCTTATTTACCTCTCCAACACTAAAAGACAAGAAAAACTTTTTATCGGCTTTTTATTATACAAGCACCGAATTGTGTTTTTACTCGCACTAAAATCAGGAAACCCGAGATCCTGATGGAAAAAGGAATTTGAAAAAGAGTAATTAAGCCTTACCTGCTCAAAGTCCCCATCCGGCTTAACAAGTAATAAACCGAGTCTCATATCGGCCACAAATAACGCGTTCTCATCTCGGTTACATTGGCAGCCAGCAGGAATTCCTCCGTAGCCATCTACGTTTGGTTTGCAGATCACCGTTTTCTAAAAGACAAAAAAATAGAATCCTGAAAGATTTAAATGTGAAATGCTAAATACTTCAGGTAAATTTGCTTAATTGTAAACACACATGCACACACACAAAAAGATGAGTGGTCTCAGCAACAATAACAAGTGCAGGTTCTGCCACACAGAAGTAGAGAGTGTGAGCCACCTGACATCCAGTTGTAAGGTTCTCCTGGGGGATGCCTATTATACAAAGCGACACAACGGAGTGTGTAAATATCTTCACTGGACTATTTGTAAAAAGTTGAATATCCAGTGTAGCAGCAAGTCATGGGAGCATATACCAGAAAGAACAGTTGGAAATAATTTATACACCATCCACTATGACTATGCAATACCTACAGCTACATATCTAGAAAACGGAGCTGTTAAACCTGACATCGTAATATGGGACAAAAGGAAGAAAGTAGCAACCCTAGTTGAAGTCAGTGTCCCTAATGATGCAGGATTAAACAGAGCTGAAAGGGAAAAGATTACGAAATACCAAGGTCTTATGTATGACATGAAAAGAAACTGGAATCTTAGGAAAATCTCAATCATACCAGTAATTATAGGAGCAACAGGACTAATGAAAAAGAATTTCAAAAGCTATCTGGCGAGTAAAAAGATCTCTAGGCTGGAGTGTCTGAAATAGCCGGTGAATGTCTGGCATCCGGTAGGATGCCCCATCTCTAGCAAAAACCGAAAGATAAGAAAAATAAAAAATAATATATATATATATATATATATATATATATATATATATATAGTAAGTTATGAAAATATATTTATGGCAATTAAGCTACGCGGAGGCTTTGGCATTTCATCCCCGGACGGCTAAAATGCATGAAGTTAGTTTTGCTAGGTGTTTTTATATACACATCTAGCTAGTTAATTAATTAGATTCTTTGTTGTTGTCTTAGCCAATCGTTTGGCTTCTCACAAAAAAAGTTCGGTTGATTTTACTTCCTATTTCCTATTCTATTGTTCTGTTTTCTATAGGGTGACTCATCCCGGTTTCTTTGTTGTTCTCTTAGCCAATCGTTGGGCTTCTCTTTTGAATAACTGAAGACATAATAGATTTGTCATTGTCACATTTTTTATTTCTCTTCTTTCATTTGTCTATATATATATATATATATATATATATATATATATATATATATATATATATATATATTGGATAGATACATTGTTTAATATAGTCTCTTAAGAAACATAAGAGTTAATTCCCTTGCAATTATTTAATTTGCTTAGTAATTTCTCCTTTTTCTTCGGAACTCTTCTGTCTTATTTCTTAATACATCGGTAATAGAAAGATTTCGAAATCGAGTTTTTGCATCTCTGATTTGTTACATCAAATTGGCATTTATTTGCACCCTGCTGTTTTATTGACTCTTTGGGTTTTTTCAGAACCATGTTAAATCTTCCTTTAGAGTGATGGAAGAATGAACTTTTGATTCAACTTATTTTTCCATCGAGCAAACTTTTTGTGTTTACATCTTTGCTCTGAAGATAACAATTTGTTCTTCACAGTAAACTACCTGGACTTTTTGTTTATGATTCAGATTTTTTTAAACACTTGTAAACCCGCATGACTTGGTTTGGGTATAAATTACTATAAGAAAATGCTGCCTAAATATATATATATTTCTTTATATATATATATTTTTAGAGGTGAAAGATGAGAATAAAGAATTGTAAAGATACAATATTTATTAAAACATCAAAAGTTCAGAACTTTTGATGTTTTAATAAATATTGTATCTTCACAATTCTTTATTCTCATCTTTCACCTCTAAAATTAATTGCTCTATTAAATATATTGAGCTTTACACTATCACGATAGATTATTATTATTAAACGATAATTCAATTATCGTTATTTAATTCAATATTTAAATATTTTTATATATATATTTATTTTAGTACAGAAAAATTAGTACAACATTCGTACCGTCGGTTTCAAACACGGAAGGACTTAGCCATCCGGCTCTCTTCAGCTTCTGTTGTGTATGTTTATTTAAATTTAAATTTAGTGTAAGGAAGGTTTGAAAAAAAAGGGGGGGGGGGGTGAAAAGTAACAGTTGAGATTTAAACTGGAGGAGGTTTAAAGAGATATAAAAAGATATAAAAATAAAAAGATATAAAAATAAAATAATGATAATAAAATAAAATTTAGAAAAAAAAAAAATATTTCTATATAATTCTCGTGAGTCAATATTAAAAGTTTCGTATATTTGGCTGTTACTGTTTTGGGCTATGATGATGTGTGTTCTAAAGGAATTACGGGGAGAGAGAGAGTTTAAAGATTAAAGGCGTTTAAAAGGAACAACATTACTTAATACCGTGTTTAAATCCTGGATAAAAGGGCTTTAAATCAATCCTGAAGGAATTTAAATAAAGGTATGATCCGGGCGGTCTAAGGGCAGTAACTCTGTAGGGATTTAAAATTTTTATTTTTTATATTTTTTCATATTTTTTTTATTTCATTATCATTATTTTATTTTTATATCTTTTTATTTTTATATCTTTTTATATCTCTTTAAACCTCCTCCGGTTTAAATCTCAACTGTTACACCCCCCCCCTTTTTTTCAAACCTTCCTTACACTAAATTTAAACAAACATACATAACACTCTAAGCAAATAACGCGTCCAAACGAGAGTGACACGTGACTTCTCATTTCCGAAACAGATGACAACAGAAGCTGAAGAGAGCCGGATGGCTAAGTCTTTCCGTGCTTGAAACCGACGGTACGAATGTTGTACTAATTTTTCTGTACCAAAATAAATAAATATTATGCTCTTAATTTTTAATTTTTTAACTTTAATTCTTAATTGATCGAGCACTCTGCTGGGATTTTTCCTGCTATATTACAAAGAAGTTTTATATATATATATATATTCAAAGCTCTTGCTAGATTGAGCACTTTAAGTAAGTTAACAACAAGCCGTTATTTATAGCGTAATGCAATACTCTAGGCCCTGTCTATTGAGTTCTCTTGACGGCTTGCTGATATGGCCCCTGAATTTGCCATTTCGACGTTAAGTTATTCTCCCATTTCTACAGCAATGCGTAGTGGACACATCGGAATGCGTTCCGACTACTGAGTCAAATATGACTTTCGTATTGGGGTTCGAATCGTATGACTGGCAGGGATTGTCTCCTCCCATACTGATGATTGCAGGTTTGGCACGAAACACACGTGCATATGGTTTGATTTGAAAATATTATTTATAAATAATATATATATATATATTTCTCTCTCTATATATATATATATATATTTCTCTCTCTCTTTCTATATATATATATTTCTCTCTCTCTCTCTATATATATATATTTCTCTCTCTCTCTCTCTATATATATATATATATATATTTCTCTCTCTCTCTCTCTCTCTCTCTATATATATATATATATATATATTTCTCTCTTTCTTTATATATATATATATATTTCTCTCTCTATATATATATATATATATTTCTCCCTCTCTCTCTCTCTATATATATATATTTCTCTCTTTCTTTATATATATATTTCTCTCTCTCTCTATATATATATATATATTTCTCTTTCTTTATATATATATATATTTCTCTCTCTCTCTCATATATATATATATATATATATATATATATAGAGAGAGAGAGAGAGATAGAGATATGCACACACGTATATACACATTAAATAGTTACACACACATGCACACTTCTGATTTATTTACTTTAAATTAATGTGGCATTTAAAGATAAAGCTTATCTCTCGCATATACTGGATGTGAATCGAGTGACAGAGTTGGAGATAGAGAAAATGGCCAAGAGATACAAGCTTTGCGCTTCTCACCAGACCTACCCTTATGATACCCCGGGAGTAAAAAAAACGTTACAAAATTGGTTACAATTTACCTGGAAGCTATAAGTAGCCAGGTAGTAGACAGGTCTGAGCAGCTCACGTCATTCTTTCAAAAGCCGACATGAAGTCAAGGCCAGTGACCCATTATCTTTCAGTTTGAGGCAAGAGATAAAAGCACAAAAAAAAACTTTCATCATTTTTATACTTTTTTTCGTTGTTTGCCAACAATATTTTCAAATCTTTTTGAAAAAAGTTTCACGGATTAGTCATTACTTTTTATAGAATGTTCTATTTATCAAGTGGTTCAAGTAGTTGTAATTTTGGAACTGGCAGAATTGGTGGCACATTGATACGAAGGTCATATTAGATTACTTTTTGTAAACAAATGTTTTTTTTTTGTTTTAAAAGAAAACAAAACAATCATCAACAATCAAAATCAGCTTATTTTAATCTAATTTTCAGCATTTATCTAATCTCTACATTAATAAAATTGTGTGATCACTTCTGGTGTGTCTGTTTTTATTGCGACTACATGACTTACACATTTTATTGAAATTAAAAATGCGATAGTGTTAACTAAAACGAAATTTATAAAAAAAAAAATATTTATAAAAATAATTTAATTCTGTAAAGAGTTATTGTAGTCTTTTTTATTTTTTGCGCATTTTTAAATCTAAAGTAGACAAATACTATTATAGTCTTTAATTTAAAATGAGTTATCCTCCTTGCTGATTTTTATATTTAGGTGATTATTTAAAAATTTAATATTAAGTCGTCTAGGCCAGACTAAGTAATTTTTAAAACAAATGCATTATTATATTGCCAATAACATGATACAACAATAACAAATGAAAATTGGCTTGCTAGAAGCAAAGTTTTGTCAGCTTAAATGCTATTTGGGTCTGACTTTGAAAATCCGACAAGATAACTTTACATATGAGATGTATTTGCTTTATCCACTCATAATACAAATATAATAAAGATGAACGTCTGTACATACCTGTTTTACATGCTGGCATGTGTTGGACAGTTTTCAGAAATTCACTTTCAAACCTATCTCTTCCCAGGTCTTTATTTATCCCTCTTTCTCTAAAGTCCATTTTTATCACTTTCTCCATGTTTTCCTTGGGCTTCCCCTGTGAACAGGACCTGCTACCTCAATTGTTCTACATCTACTAACCAAGAACTCTTATCAATTCTTACAATGTGGCCATACTATCGAAGTCTGCTCTTCATATACTCCTCTGAGGTCATCAGATCTAAGCATGTCCTTACGACTCACATTACAAGTCCATTGTATTTTTCTGTTAGGTAAATATCCAGTGTTGATCCACTTCCGATTAAAAAAAACGTTTATCTGACAGACAAATTTAGAAACACCAAGCATATACATATTCAAAGTTTGTCTAATTTTTAGGAAAGAAAACATTAAAAACAAGATGCTTCAAAAGGAAATTATATTAAAATCCTGAAACAAAAATAAAAAATATTCAAAGTTTGTCTAATTTTTAGGAAAGAAAACATTAAAAACAAGATGTTTCAAAAGGAAATTATATTAAAATCCTGAAACAAAAATAAAAAATATTCAAAGTTTGTCTAATTTTTAGGAAAGAAAACATTAAAAACAAGATGTTTCAAAAGGAAATTATATTAAAATCCTGAAACAAAAATAAAAAATATTCAAAGTTTGTCTAATTTTTAGGAAAGAAAACCTTAAAAACAAGATGCCTTTAAAAGGAAATTATATTAAAATCCTGAAACAAAAGTAAAAAATATTCAAAGTTTGTCTAATTTTTAGGAAAGAAAACATTAAAAACAAGATGCTTCAAAAGGAAATTATATTAAAATCCTGAAACAAAAATAAAAAATATTCAAAGTTTGTCTAATTTTTAGGAAAGAAAACATTAAAAACAAGATGTTTCAAAAGGAAATTATATTAAAATCCTGAAACAAAAATAAAAAATATTCAAAGTTTGTCTAATTTTTAGGAAAGAAAACATTAAAAACAAGATGTTTCAAAAGGAAATTATATTAAAATCCTGAAACAAAAATAAAAAATATTCAAAGTTTGTCTAATTTTTAGGAAAGAAAACATTAAAAACAAGATGCTTCAAAAGGAAATTATATTAAAATCCTGAAACAAAAATAAAAAATATTCAAAGTTTGTCTAATTTTTAGGAAAGAAAACATTAAAAACAAGATGCTTCAAAAGGAAATTATATTAAAATCCTGAAACAAAAATAAAAAAATATTCAAAGTTTGTCTAATTTTTAGGAAAGAAAACATTAAAAACAAGATGCTTCAAAAGGAAATTATATTAAAATCCTGAAACAAAAATAAAAAATATTCAAAGTTTGTCTAATTTTTAGGAAAGAAAACATTAAAAACAAGATGCTTCAAAAGGAAATTATATTAAAATCCTGAAACAAAAATAAAAACACTCCCAGACAACACCAGTTAGTTATAGTTAAAACAATTTGATATTTCATTTTTTATGACTGATATTTTTCAAACTCTACAAAATTTCTATTTAATTAAAAGATAAAAAATTCTAAAATCGATTTCGTGTTTTTATAAAAAAATATTTAAAACATTTTTATTTAAATATGACTTTTATTAAAATACATATTTTTAACATTTATTACTAATGGAGATCTGGCATCTGTCTATCTGAAGCCGAAACTATACTATTACTTATATTAATTGCATTATTGTACTATCTTACAATGCTCAATTCAGGGGTGGTGGTAGTGTAATGTCTGTTCTGTCATTATGATACCGTCCTTCTAGGCATTACCTCCTCCTTTTTGGGGGCAGGTAGTGTAATATCTGTCCTGTTGTCATGAGATCCACCTGCCAGGCATTATCTCCGCCTTCTGCTCATTTGTCATAATATCAAACTTCCAGGCTAACAAAAATATGTGACTGGAGGAAACATAACATGTCACTCAATAAGTCCTGGGCCTGACATATAGATGGCGCCACTAATAATAAAAATCTATGTGATATGTGAAGTACTAACCTTCAATTTGAGCCCAATTGGAGTATTAGTGTACAAATTACAATTATTTAAGTGAAGTTAGTGTTGCATATTTTCAAAACAATGGAAAAATCTGAATTCCGTGTGTTGATAAGCATTGCTTTATGATGGAAAAGCTACCGTTCAAGCATAGTAATGGCAATAAAAATATTTGATAAGTTTTATTCAGACTCTGCTCCATCGAAACAGTTAAGAGGTTAGGTTGTCTGCTGACTTTAAACGTGGTCGTACAGACACAAATGATGCTGAACGCTCAGATCGCCCAAATTTGGCAGTATTGATTTACTCATCTCCAGGAGTTAGGCACAAGGCCAGTTTTATCTTACTCCCACAAGTAAGATGTGACCCAAGGTCGGGTCGGGAAAGTGGGGTTTGAAAAGCCAGCGCCCGAGAGGTGAGCACTCTGGCCATTAAAAATTGCCTGGGCAGCCCCGTCGGCATTCCCCGGTAGGGGCGCCTCAGGAAGTAAGCAATAAACTTACTCCTTCCCCAAAGAGGGGAGGCGAAGCCTGGGAGGGTGGACCTCCTAGAACTGCACAGGACAGACCCATAGACCAGCGTAAATCACGCCCGAAGGCCAAAACAATACGGGTCTATAGGGTGCAGTACCCATCGGAACAGATACTACACTTTGATCCCAGCCAAAGGCCAAAAAACATTAAAACGGTCGACAAACTCGTTTTGGCCAATCGTAAATTGAAGTTGCAGAAGGCAGTGTATTGATCATTTCAGGAGGTGCCGTGTTTGCTCGCAATCGATTAAAAACAAAAACGTGTCAATGATTTATAGGATTGATTGAAACTCTTTCAATGCAACAAAAGAGTTTCTGCATCAATATGTGACAATGGATCAAACATGGAACGACCATTTCATTCCGGCATCAAATTGACAGTCAGCTGAGTGAACAGCAGCAGGTGAAAGCCGTCCAAAGTGACTAAAATGCAAACATCAGCAGGCAAGGTTTTGGCCTCTGTATTTTGGCATGTGCAAGATATCTTGTACAGCGATTATCTAGAAAAATAAAGAACCATCAATTATAAATATTATATATCATCATTCGTGCATTTGAAAGAAGAAATCGCCCCAAAACGGCTACAAATGATGAAGAAAAAAGTGCTTTTCACCAAGACAATGCACCATGTCACAAGTCGATTGCAACGATGGCAAAACTACATGAATTTCACTTCCAATTGCTTCTGCTCTAACCTTATTCTCTAGATCTGGCCCCCAGCGACTACTGGCTGCTTGCAGACCTCAAAAGAATGCTCCATGGAAAGAGATTTGGCTCCTATGAAGAAGTGATATTAGAAACTGAGGCGTATTTTGAAGTTAAAGACAAATTTTTCTACAAAAAAGGCATCGAATTGTTAGAGAAGCGTCGGAATCAATGTATCACCCTAGAAGAACACTTAATAAAGTCAAAATAAATTATCACCTTAGAAGGAGAATAAAGTCAAATTTTGCCTCAAAGTTGTTGTTTTGTTAGTAAGCCTCGGGACTTATCGAGTCATATCATTTCTCATGCAACACATTTCCTTAACCTCCCCCCTCACTAGCCAGGTTTCACTTCTATACATCATCACACTGCATACACGTGCCTAATAGACTCTCTCCTTAGTCAATAGTGGAAACACTCCACTGATTAGTAATGCCAGAAGTTCCTTGAACTTTCTCCATCCATTCCTAACTCTTGCAATCACATTAACACCTGCTCCTGCCTGTGCTCCAACGGTATCACTAAGATAACAAACCTTCTGAACAATTTCACTTAAGTTGATTGAAATATTAAATGAACTGGCTGCTCTGGTGCCCCCTTGACATAAATACACAAGACCAACTCGACAATCAGCTAAATCTCATCCATTCACTGTGGAGTTCCCCAGATGCCGGAGAGCCTTCTACTCCAATAGCTTCTTTTCTTGTGCTGCCAACCCCTGGAACTCCCTCCTTCTCCCTATTTCACCAACTGTACCGACATGCAGAGGTTTAAAACTAATGTAAACAGAGATCTCGCTACACAGCTCCCAACTTAGGATGACACCCAAAACTTTCACCCTAATTTTCAGTAGCCCCTTACGTCTACAGTGGCGGCCTGCCTTGTTTGGAGTGAAATATGTTAAAAAAAATAAATAAAAGGACTTTGGATTATGTAACGTGCTTAGTAAAGCTCTACTTCATTGTGCCACATTTTATTCTTTTGGTGTTCCGATGATGTTTGTTCTGATACAGGAGGAGAGCTTTTTTTTAGTGGCATATTTGCCCATTTATGGGGAGGTGACCGACTTACTGTTATCTGAGTAACAGGCTAGCCCATCGACTGTTGTTTCATAAGATATGTCGATAAAAACTATGTAAAATGAAAGTGAAAGTTTAGTGGAATTTGAACATAGAATATTTACGATCAGAATCGTAGATACATTAACAATGCATGTCTACCTACTTATCTAGTAATGTTTAGCACTTTAGCACCGGTAGTTTCAAAGATATATTAATAAATACTAAGTAGGCAAAATGAAACAAAAGTTTAACTGGATTTGAACCCCTGAACCCGAGTCATATTTCAAACTCAAATTCCAACGTCTTAGCCCACACGGCCGTTATCAACAACCTGGTAAATCAGTGAGAGATTAAACCTATTTAAAGGACGCCATCATCAAAGTGTTCAACTATTGAAAGGAACATGCATTAATGTATATATATGTATATATATATATATATATATATATATATATATATATATATATATATATATGTATATATATATATATATATAAAGATAAATGGAGGAAAAGAGATAAAGATGTGCGAATGACAAATCTATTTCATCTCCGATTGTTCAATGCAAGGTGTACTCGATAAAAACTTGTTTATTTTTCTTTCCTTAAGCCAGGTTTTTCAAAGATTAAAATATCATCAGAGGAATTTCATAGATGAATAAGTTGGAAGAGGAATTGGCAAAATTCAAAAAAATTTAAGAAACAATATAAAGTAATGGAAATAGATTTGTCATTTGGACATCTTTATCTGTCTTCCTTCATTTATCTTTACAATTGCTCTATCTCGTATATTGAGCTTAAATTATTTCACTGTAGGTTCAATTCTCTAAAAGTATACTTTTAGTCTCATACAGGGTGATTCATAAGTCACTTCACTTAGCTATTTAAAATGATTACCATATGAAGCACAAACATACTATGAACTTTTGATAATTGTTATCTTACTCTCTAATTACTGCTATTTGTTATTTTAAATTTGTTCGTTTATATATTTGTTTCTATATCTATTTATTTCATAATCAATCAAATATGCTACAAAGAGTCGTAAATTCCTTGCAAAAAAGAATAGAGGTATGCATGCAGAACGAAGATGGAAATTTTGGAAATTTGCTGTAATTTTAAACTCCCATAAATGAATTTGTTGAATAAACTTTCTGTTTTGTATTACCGTATTTTTTAACTTTAGAATGTCAAAAATCAATAGCTAAGTGACTTATGAATCACCCTGTATACATATATATGAGAGAGAGAGAGAGAGAGAGAGAGAGAGATACAAATGAATACACAATGGTCTTTATTATAGAGTGGAAGATGGTTTGTAGAATAATTTTTGTTGTAGGAATATATTTTGCAAAATTGGAACAAATACATAGAAGACATTGCCAAGGCTGCTGCAAAGAAAGTAGGCCCCCTTTACCGATCTAGAAAACTTCTCACACCTGAAAATATCCTATATCTCTACAAAGCCACCATCCGACCATGCATGGAATATTGTTGTCACATCTGGGCTGGTGCATCATCCACTAGTCTCTCCCCCATAGGACAGGGTAAAAAAAAGAGTCGCTAATGAAATAGGTCCCTCACTATCCACCAAGCTCCAGCTCCTGTCCCATCGCCGTAATGTTGCATCCTTGTGCTTGTTTTACAAGTACTTCAATGGAATGTGCTCTGATGAACGTGCGGCTCTGGTGCCCCCTTCGACGTAAATACACTTGACCAACCCGACAATCAGCTAAATCCCATCCATTCACTGTGGAGGTCCCTACTAGATGCCGGAGAGCCTTCTACTCTAATGACTTCTTTCCTCGAGCTGCTGGCCTTTGGAACTCCCTCCCTGCTCCCTGTTTCTACGACTGTACTGACATGCAGAAATTTAAAACTTATAGGAACAAGAATTTCGCTGCACAGCTCCCAATTTAGGATGACCCCAAAAAACTTTCACTCTAATTCTCAGTAGCCCCTTACGTCTACAGTGACAGCTTGCATTGTTTGGGGTGAACTAAGTTACCCCCCCCCCCCCCCAAAAAAAAACCAGTCTGTAATTGATAAATCTTGTTAAACCCACAGATGGAATCCTGACAGGTACTACCACTCTGAATCAGAGTAGACCTAGGAGTAATGTCAACTAAAGAATAACACCATGCTCCGTACCCTAACTCTAACCTTAACCTTAACCCTAACCCTAACCCTAACCCTAACCTTAACCCTAACTCTAACCCTAACCGTAACCCTAACTCTAACCATAACCCTAACTCTAACCCTAACCTTAACCCTAACCCTAACTCTAACCTTAACCCTAACTCTAACCTTAACCCTTAGTTGCAACAAAAAATTCCTGTTTGCTTTGCCATACACTGAAGTAAACAATGAAAAATGTTGTGGTTGAATTGTTTTCTGATAATCGTGTAAATAGACAGTAGTAATCAGCAAGAGCAACAAGTAGTGGTACTACACAGGTTTAAAACCTTCATAATCCATACAAGAATCGTCCACACGTGGCGCAACGGATAAAAGTGTTAAGTAAAAATAAATTCTAAGTTATAGTCTTCTGGAGGTTAACGGTTCAATCCTAACTAAAAATAAAATAAAAATTACTTAAGACTTCTACCCTATGGCTGAGGGAACAAGAACAATCCATCCCGTGGATTAAATTAAGTGTTCAGTTCGAAATTCCGTATATATACCCAAGTTTTACAAGATGTACCATGACCAGAAAATGGATTGGGTCGCAGAAATTAGGAACTTGCAATTTCTGGAAAATCTATAATAGTGTGGTGAATAATGGGCAATCAACAACTCCCTCATAAATTTTCCACTGCAAGCAGAAGCAACACATGATGATCTGATCACCCCTTCCTGAGTCCGGGATATCATAAAAAATCTTGGAACCTCAAAAGCATGGAGACCTGCTATAGTAATAAAGAAATGCTCTGCTGAGCTGGCCCCTGTTCTCTCCGAACTCTACAACAAGTGCTTTGCAGAATCTTGCTTCCTTGAAAAATTGCTTCCGTGGTACCAGTGTTCAAGAACTGACCTCCAAAATTATCACCCATCAGTCTCCTCCCATTATTCCCCAAAACTTCTTTCTGACCATCAGTATGGATTTAGGCAAGTCCGTCCTACTGCGGATATCCTAACGGTCATCTCTGAACCCATATACCATACACTAGGAAGCTAGGGCGGTAGCGCTTGATATATCCAAAGCTTTTGACAAGGTCTGGTATGATGGTCTACTCATGAAAAAAAAATCAAACCGGTATTACGGGACGAATATTAAATGTAATCAGATCCTTCTTAGTCAAAAGAAAGATCCAGCTTGTCTTTGATGGCCGTACATCCAAACAACATGACATTAATGCGAGTGTACCCCAGGGATCGATCCTTGAACCATTATAGTTTCTGATTTTCATAAACGACCTCCCTAATGCAATTGTGTCTAAGATGAGTATATTTGCTGACAACACCACCTCTTCTCAACATGCGGGCAAAGCGAACACACGCATATCAAAGGCAATGGCTGAATCCTTAGAAAATGACCTCCAGTCTGTAGTGGAATGGGGACATAAAATGGATGGTAACATTTAATGCTACTAAGACAAAGCTCCCGTCCTTTAACAATTATAAGAAACCTTTCCAACCACCGATTACCATGGCTAATAGCACCCTACCCGAGAGTCCATCATTTAAACTCTTTGGCCTAACATTCACAGGTAACATGAACTGGAACAAATACATAGAAGACATTGCCAAGGCTGCTGCAAAGAAGGTAGCCTCCTTCTAACGTGCCAAAAAACTTCTCACACCTGCCGGTATCCTATATCTCTACAAAGCTACCATTCGCCCATGCATGGAGTATTGTTGTCACATCTGAGCTGGTCCACCAACTACTAGACTCTTCCTCTTAGAGTCTCTAATCTAATAGGTCACACACTATCTACCAAGCTACAGCCCTTGTTCCATCGCCACAATGTTGCATCCTTGTGTTTGTTCTACAAGTACTTTCATGGAATGTACTCCACCGAACTTGCTGCACTGGTGCCCCCTTGACATACATACTCCCGACCAGCCGACCTGACAATCAGCAAAATCTCACCCCTTCAATGTAGAGGTCCCTAGATGCCAGAAGGCTTTCTACTCTAATAGCTTTCTTCCTCGTACTGCTCGCCTTTCGAATTCCCTCCCTGGCTGCACAACTTTCACACTTAGGATTGCCCCATTAAATCTGGCCCCTAATTCACAGTAGCCCCTTACGCCCCAGTGGCAATGTGCCTTGTTTAGGGTGAACCAAAGTAAAGAAAAAAAAAGAAGGTTGGAGGTTACATCGGCTGAAACATTATGACAATAACAACAAGATGAGAATAATAGTCCGAACAATCAAAAGAACCCAAATTATCAATCCTCATCTAAAAAAAATTCTGAAACATCGGCGCTTGTTTTTTTTGTTTGTTTTTGTTAAAATAAAAGAATTAAAAATAAAATCGACAAAAAAAAAAAATCGACAAAAAAAAAAATCAACAAAAAAAAAAAATCGACAAAAAAAAAACGATGTAGTCAAAAATACTTAGTTGTTTGCCAACTGAAGAATGTCCTGTTTTCTTTTCCATATGAAGAAAAGGTAAACAATCAGAACGGCTGGTACTGTCACGTATCACATACGTGACATCTTTACTCGTCACTATTACGTGTCTTCCTCAGAGAAGGTAGTTTTATTTTTAGAGCAATTTTACCAATGCAGACGTGTTTATAAAAAGATCCAAGATGGCGGCCAGACGACAATAACTAAATGCTTTTCTTGAAAAGTCAATCTCTATATAAATTAAATCATGAGACAACTTCATGTGTGTGCGCACGTGTGTGTGTTTCTGGCAGCTATGTGACTTACACATTGAATTATTGTTTAATTTATTTATTTACTATTAACCCATATTTGCTGAAATCAAAAACAGAATAGCCTAAAATGAAACTGATTTAAAAAAATCTTATTTTAAAAAAATAATTACGGAATTAAATCCACCAGAATGCATTTTTATTTCTTAAATGCTCTTAGGTTTCATGCAAGATGTCTTTCCTTCCTTCATTCGTCACATAAATCTTCGCTCATTCTCTTTCTGCCTGCTGATATTGTAAACAACTTTGTTTTCAGTTTACTCAATCAAGAAAATCTATCTTTACTCGATTTTACTTATTTTATTTGTTTTATAAAAATTTGATTTTTTGAAAATTTTATTTAAAAAAAAAAAAAATTTGTAACAAGAAAAAATCCGGCATAGTTAAAAAAGATTGAAACTATTTATGTGATTTGAAGACATCCAATTGATTTTATTGCAAACCCGATTTCTTTTGAATAAGAGACATCCCTTCATCGGATTATCTTTCAAAAATATTTTCTTATAAAAAATTGGCACTTCTGTTGTATATGTTTAGCAGCTGCCGATTTAGAAATCGAAATTGAAGAGTTCCATTTGTTTTCTTCCAAGTACCATTCACTCAGAATTCACCGGAAGCGGGTTACGTGCGTTAAACGAGTTTCGGAAATGAACTTAAATGATATAAATCTTCGAGACATTGGGAATTTACTGAACAAAAAAATTCAGTTTTAACCCCCCACCCCCACCCAATCAAAACTCCCACCAATCAAAATTGTTCAATTATAATAAAAAAAATCATTGTTGACTTTTCAGAAATTTTTAATTCACATTATAAAAAAAAAGTTTTTAACTGTTATAGTATACCCAAAAAGAAATCAGCGTTGCTTTTTTTTATGTTTTAATTTATACAATAAAAAATAAGAAATCACTTCCGGTTGAATTATCTCCCCTTATTTTCAGAAAAAGGAAAGAAAATGTCCTGCTAAACATATACAGCAGAAGTGCCAAAAAATTAATTAAGGCAAAAAATCAAAAGGCTGGCGGTCAATGAGTGCAACAAAAATTAAAGTTAAAAGATTCTCGCAGCTGGTGCAGTTAAGTACAAAATCAATTGTCTATATTTATCCACTTATAATACAATGATACTTCTTTTCTGGAACATTCTAGCGTTTTATGCCAGTTAACCATTTTTTATTTACTATTAGAGATGAATTATGTACGTTATGTTTTTTTTTGGGGGGGGGGGGGCACTTTTTTGGTGATTATGTGTGGTTTTACGACCTTGCCAGTCACACTTTGGGTTAGTGCATAAAATATATTAGTTAACTGCACTAATAAGTTGAAATGACCCTAAAAAGTAGAATCTCATTTTTAGGAGGCGGGGGGGGGGGGGTCTTATTTAGCTGAGGGTATTAATCTACAAATTTATGAAAGTTTGTTGTTACAATTATGGATTTCTGAGTAAATAGGCACTTGTGTCTATCTGTTCATCCATCCGTCGGTCACAATTTTTGTAAACGAATATCTTAACTTCATTTAGAAATGGAAAACATTGCATTAATACTAAATAATAAATTCCCAACAAATAAATCAGACGCTGTGACCGGAAATCGAAACCGAAACCTTGTGATCTTCAGTCTAACGTTCTACGAACTGAGCTATTTAGATTTTCTTATAAATAGATCTTTTAAGATCTATTTATTACCTTAACAAAATAATTATAGTTGTGAAATGCCGTCATTGATTTATGATGTACGTCATGTTTCAAAACATGAATTCAAACATAAGCGATAATAAAAAATAAACAAATAAATGGGTAAACATTATCAATAGCGTTGGAAATTTTTGAGATGAGGATTGATAATTTGTATAATTTGGATTATTCGAACTACTGTTCTCATCTTGAGTGTTATTCTCAAAACATCGTGATCGGATGTGATATATATCGGCGGGAAGAAGGTCTAGCTATGGGATCAATATTGTCCCTAGTACTGGCCAATGGAATACTTTGAAAAAATAAGGTTAGGATCAACACCACTAAAGCCAACAATGTGGCTACAATATGTGGATGACACATTCATACTCTGGCCTCACCAGGAGGATGTTCAAACATTACTGGACCATGTGAACTCTCCGCCCATCTATACAGTTCATGATGGAAACGGAATATAATAACAAATTATCTTTCCTAGATGTGCTGATAACTCGCACTGATCAGGGGTTTAGGTCATCTGTATATCGAAAGCCAACTTTCACTGGACAATATCTAAATTTCAACTCCCATTATCCATATAATGTAAAGAAAGGAATCGTCTGTTGCCTACAACATTGCGCAAAGGCAATATGTAGTAACACCAATACATATTAAGAGGAGATGGATAGTTTAAAAGAAAACCTCCACCAAAACAACTATCCAGAGAGCATGACATCAGCTCCAAGAAATCTGGACCAAACACCAAAGGACACCACCCGAACATTTACCACAGTTTGTATACCATATATGAAGGGCTTGCTGAGAAAAAAATTCCATATAAAATCAGGACAGTATTCAGGAGCGACTCAACTCTCCAAAAACATCTTGTGCGAGTCAAACCCCCTACTGAAAGAAAGTTAGGACTAAGAACTGTGTGTATACAATTCCATGTAAGTGTGAAAAAATATACAAAGGTAAGACATGTCACCCACTAAAAGTAAGGCTAAAAAAAGACCGGAAAGATGTAATACGTGGAGATATCGATTAGTCGGGTATGGCTGACCACATATGGAGGGAAAAAGGAAACCATCTACCCTTATGGGACAAAGTAAAAATTATAGACAAAAGAACGGTGGAGAGTAGGTACGTGCAAAAATGGCTGTCTCTTGAACGGACTATGCTTATTAAAAAGCGCTTATCATTAATTATTTAATTAGTTTCCGTGTAAACTTTGATTGTGTTTGAAAGCCTAAACTTAATCTCTAAATGAAAAAAACTGCATATTTACGTGTGAAAAATAAATTATAATGAAATATCTAATCACGGCGCCCCAAAAACCCCAAAATTCAGTGAATTTTTAACTTTGAAAAAATTACTTGTAAAAATCCCTTGAAAGATAAATATAAGTTTTTGGGAACTATTTCAAAGATAATTATTAAATTAAAGTCATAATATACTGAATTAAAAAAAAAATCCAACGTTTTACTAAAAATTAGCAAAATTATGCCCCCAAAAGTCTTAAATTAGTACAAATTCGGCAACAGTTAATTGTAAACGACATTGTTTATCAATTGACTATCGCTATGCAAAATATATGGAAGACAAAAATGTCATAATTTATCATTTTTAACTTTATATATAAAAATGGTTTTGTAATAGTTTATAGAAGTTGAAAAATTATTATCCATTAATTTCTTTATTCTTTTTAAGGTTATAAACAAATTTAAGTACCCTTATTTTGTTGTAATAAAGAAAATGCTTATTTAATTAAAATATTTGTGAATGTACGCATTTTATTTTTAACTAAAAAGGTTCATATTTAACTTGGTATTAGTTTTTAATTTAGTAATACTCTGAAATTATTGATGACGTCTGTTTACCAATGTTTTTCCTTAGAACACTTTTTTAAATGCTAAAAATTATTTTTACATTACGAACTGCGTCAATTTTATCAATTTTTTTACATGATTTAAAACTTTAGTTACTCGATTTATTCTTAACGTGTCGTAACGTTACATTGATTCTTTTTAAAATAAAGTGTATTTTTTATTTTAAGAGTGAAAAAGTAAATTAAAGTCAATGACTACACTGACAATTTATTAATTGAAAAAAAAAGTTAAAACAGTTATTTATTGATAAACAGAATTCAATTTTGAAAGAAAATGTCATGTTTGAATTCTCTTTATTTATTAATAAATAATTGTTTTTAACTTCTTAAATATTTATTAATTAAAAAAAGATAAAACAAATACAAATCTTTCCAAATAATTGACGATGAATTGTGAAATTAACGAAATTGTTGAATCTCTAAAAATAAAAATTTGAGGGCGGTGTAAAAGTGAATGGTTGTTGGAACCAGCTGGTTATTACAGAACGAGGCTACCATACCAATTAAAGTTCATCGTTAGTACAAATTATTCAATTTTTAAAATTCTTTTTTTAGTTAAGTTCCTGAGTCTCAAATTTGTCAATTTTTGGTTTATTTTCAAGATTATAAAAAAAATTTCTTGCGCTGATGATGCCACGTTCATTTATGAAAGGGAAATATAATTATGTCACATTTTTTATTTTTCCAGAAACTCTAATCATTAAAATGTCATGAACTATTTTTTGCAATTATATTATTTTTTTTGTGAAAATATTGATTAAACAATGCTTTATTCAATGATAATATCGCTAATTCAAAAAATTAATTTTTCTTCGAGTTATAGTGATTTTGTTAACACAGTATATATCTTAATATATAAAAAATATTTTTAAAAATTGCTTTTAATTGTTAACATCTACAATGCTTTATTTTCATAAAAAACAAAAAAAAAATTAATGCATTTTTTTTTATTAATATATAAAAATATAACTTTAGTAAAGGTGTATTTTGTTTTTAAAAAATAATACGTTTTCACTAAGATTTAAAACAAAAATAATGGTTTCATTATATTCCGTGATTTTTCAATATTTATTAATCAATAAATATTGAAAATTTCATTAAAATTGGTTGATTTCCTGAATTGTAGTGAATTTTTAAGTGAAGGGGGGGGGTCAAAATGTTTTTACATTTTGGGAATCGGCCATTGATTTTGCACGTACCTAGTAGAGAGTAAGACGACTCAAAGAAGCATCGCATATGTTAGGCGACAATGACCTACTAAACAGACCTAGTATAGAATTTAACCATTATTTATAAATAATAGATAAAGACTACTGTTGTATATTTGAATGAGACGACGACAAACGTACGACTTACCTCGTGTGGGGAGCCGGGGACAAAGAAGGAAAAGAAAGAGAAGGAGCAATGCGTTTTATGGGAAGGAAGTACTTCCGGCGGAAACGGAAGTGCTTCCGGCAGAAACGGAAGTGCTTCCGGCGGAGACGGATTGTGGGAAGGAGGTTGCACTATAAGAGCAATCAATGTTTGGGTAAGACAGGGAGCAGTTGCCTGAGCAACAGGTGGTGCCGTCGTCTAAAGTGATGGATGGAAGGAAGGAAGGAAGGAAGGAAGAAGAGGGAGAAGAGGGAGAAGAAGAGGGAGAGAAAGAGGAATTTATTTTTATTTCGGGTTGCTACATACTGCCCGAAACTTAAAAACAACTACAAAATATATATATATATATATATATATATATATATGTACATATAAATATATATATATAGTAATATGTAGTAAAAAAAAATATATATATAGTAATATGTAGTAAAAATATATATATATATATACAGTAATAGATTTTTAAAATTAATTTATAAACCAATTTTGTTATATACAGATTTTTATAATTAATTTATAAATTAATTTTTTGCGTGCACAAAAGTTAGACATGGACGCACGTTTCTGGCTATATTCCGTCATCAGCATTCCTCCCAGGGCAGGGATCGAACCTTCGATGTTAATTAATATTCATAGACTAGCGCTCTAACGACTAGACTAAAGTGACCTGCCCGATTTGTGCACGACTTCTTATCGCCTATAATGTTACGTAGATTATGTGTCATTTTGTTTTTTTTTAGCGATACCGACCGGTGTTCTTTTACGGTGCGTTTTTACGCGCGTCCATGCCTAACCTTTGTGCACGATTAATTTGTAGATTAATTATAAAAATCTGTATACAACAAAATTGGTTTATAAATTAATCAATTTTAAAAATCTATATATACAATTGATGACTCGTCCGATTAAGGGCGAATTAAAAAAGGAAAAATGCACTCATTTGCATATTCTTAAAATAATAAAAGCAAACACGTTCAAAATTCCGTGCAGATTCCAGAGTTCAACAGAAAAATACCCGAGTTTGACAAGATACGCGTGAAGAAGGTCGGTGGTTACATCAGCCGAAACGTTGTGAGATTAACACTCAGAACAGTAGTCCGAATAATCTAAATTATCAATAGCGTTGGAAATTATTTTAATAGTCCAAAACAATTTATTAAGCTTTAACTATGGATTATATGTAGTTATTTTCTCTCACAATTATATAATTCTAGACAAGTAAATAGGAACACCATCTCTCAGATAGCGAGATATGCGACCGGAGGGGGGGGGGGGGAATATATTTGCTAGTCTATATACTATTAAATAGTTATGGTATTTTTGGAGTGTGTCTGTTCGTACACAAATAGAAACATGTTATTGGTTGACAAAAAAGGAATAAGCAGAATACACATTACTAAGGCAGTAGTTTTTATGATGTCAATATCCGAGTTCGAATCTCAAGTAAGTCTAAAGGATTTTTTTTAACTGGTGGTTTGGTGAAGGAGGAAGAGGAGGAAGAGAAGGAGGAGTATGATGATAATGATGATGATGATGTATATGTGTTTTATAAATTTAAAGAAATTAAAATAACATACTAACATAAATAAAATATAACATAAATATATATTTTTAAACTAAGTGACCTTTTTAGATAATTCGCAAAAACTAGACATAACAGGTATTCGGCATAAGTTCGAAGCAAATTATTTTTGCTTAAAAACAATTTCTGTTTTTTTACCAATAAAATAGTACATAAATACATTCATTGTAGTTACTTATTCTCTCATGCAAATACTTAGTAGCATATTTTTCCCCACAAAATTTCACAAATACTTTTGGTGCTTCTGCTCTTTCGTTCCGACCTTAAAATATTTAAAGAAATGTATAAACTTTGTTATGTACTTACGTGTTAGCTGGAAAAAAGATTGTACAGAAAAAAATTACGCAAATTCATCCAGTATATTTTAAATTATAAGAAAAAGAAAAACGATCTTACGTATCGTTAGACATTTTCACTTGTGAAATAAGCAAGGGAGATAACTCAAATTTTGTTTACAGGTTTAACAAAAATGACTACCGGAAGATAAAATCGTTTTTTATTTTTAATTTAACAAATACTGGATAGAATTTGCATAATTTTTGGTGTACAGTCTTCTTTTAAGCTACCACGTAAGTACATAACAAAGTTTATACATTTCTTCAGCTATTTTGTTTAGTTATTATAAGTGCAGTATTAAATTTAAGTAATTTGTTTCCCTTTTGCTCACCCATACAAATTTAACATTATTGATGACGTCATTTTATGGTGCACTTTGGAGGCCCCTAATGTAGTCTTCTTTTCAGCTACCACGTAAGTACATAACAAAGTTTATACATTTCTTTAGCTATTTTTTTTTTAAAGAGAGGCCTTACATGTCGTGGCGAAACAGTAGAAACACCTTTTTTGAAATCTTTAAAAATTAACTTATTTTTACGTTAATGGGCTTTTGTCCGTGTTTGAATTATTTTAGTGGCCTTTTGTCTGCACACCATTCATGAGCCCTGCATGGGGTCTCTTGATAATCGGTTAAAAATCGAAAAATAAACGAAATAGTGTTAGAAACACATCCAATAAATGTTGCCAATCGTGGGAAAATAATGTTCTATCAGTATTTTTCTTAATTGGTCCCTCGATTTATAAAATAGGGAGACTTATGTTTTGGGCATGTCCGTCCATCCGTCCGTCCGTCCGGATTTTTCTCTGCAACCATCCATTGAATTTCTCTGAAATTTTGCGTGAAGTTGTAACTTTGGTCAGGTTAGAAAGTGACATTCTTTGATTTTTGAAAAAAAATCTGGTTAGCCCCCCAGGGGGTCAAAAGGCCCCGAAAAGGCAAAAAATGACATTTTTTGCCCCATAACTTTTCATCCATCCATTCAATTTCTCTGAAACTTGGCCAAAATGTAGAGGCAATTGTTCTGGATATAAAATGAGCATCCTTGACCTCAGAAAAATTCTGGTTCGCGCTCCCATGGGATCAAAGGGGGGGGGTCAAAAATGCCCCAAATTGCCCAAATTTATTGCATTTTACACTCGCCACATCGAGTCACATACAGAGGGGGACCACGCATGCGCGTTTTTTTTTTTTTTTTTTTAGCGATGTGTAATTTCAGCCATTTTGTTGAGGTGAAACAGCAGACGAACCATACTTTTCTCCATACTAGTTATACAGCGGTAGAAGCTAGGTCAAGATGGAAATTGACATTCTCAGGTACTATACCAACAACCCTCAAGGAGCGGCCATAAACTAGTTGAAATAAAAATAAAAGTAGAATCCTATTATTTACTGTAGTTACAAAGGACTGTTATCTCTATGAGTACCCCCCCCCCCCCCCACCTTTTAAATACAATGTTTTTTTTTCTTTTGAGAAAAAAAATGCAAATTGCGACTTGCCTTTCCAGTGTTCAAATCAATCCGCAGAATTTCACCGGCTGCTTTCCCATCAACTTGGACCTCAGGGGCCACAACATAAAAGTCTCCATTTTTGTCAAAGACAGGACCCTCGGAACCCGGCACGCCTTCGACCACCTTAGTGAAGACCGGTTCAATAACTGGGATGTCGATGTCACTCATTGCTTCAACGAGACTTCTTGATAAGGACGAAAGACAGACACCTCACCGAATTGTTCAACCGTTGTCACCGACTGAAAGTGAACAAAGTGAAACAAAAAATGAAAAAAAAAATAGAAATGAAAAAAAGAAAAAAAAAAAATGAAAAAAAGAAAAGAAAAAAGTGAAAAAGTGAAAAATAGAAGAAAGTGAAAAATAGAAGAAAGTGAAAAATAGAAGAAAGTAAAAAAAAAATGAAAAAAAGAAAAGAAAAAAGTGAAAAATAGAAGAAAGTGAAAAATAGAAGAAAGTGAAAAAAAAAGAAGAAAGTGAAAAAAATAGAAAGTAATCGACAATCCAACTTGAAAAACTGGATATTGACTCATTTTATTTATTTAGTAGCAGCACCCGCGGCCCGGCGTTGCCCGGGAGAAATAAAAAAATTATCAATCGCAACCATTTATAAATAAGGAGAACCGTGTGCATTTAATGTTTAAAAAATATAATTCGGTGTTTATCTTTATGCCCTCCCCCCTTCCTTAAAAACAATATTTTTCTTTTTGGTTTATTTTTATTATTATTTCGTTACTTTTCAAAATAGAATTAACGTTGATGGATTTTTCCCACATTACTAAATCTGGTCTTGATTTAAATATCATTTACTTGTCGGTTTTTTAATTTTGAACTTAACCTGAAAATCATATCTGAAATATAGCACGGTCCTGGTATGTAAACTGCAGAAGTACCCTTTTCTCTCCTGGGTCAGTGAAGGAGAAATTCTTCTAGACTGTGATAATTGTAATTTTTGTCCCAATCCGAAGTGCACCCTTTTGTAGGGAGATGTATTTTCCCCAATTAATCAAGGAGAGAAAAGGATACTTCTGCAGTTTACAAACCAGGACCTTTTTTTAAATCATTTTTTAGATAGGATTTCTAAGTTAAAATCCATTTTATATGGTATCTTATGTGTATTAAATTGTACAGTGAAAGTACAGAATAGTTAACACATTTAATTGGGGAAAATGCATCTCCTTGCTAAAAGCAGCCCTTCGCAACAGAAAAATTGACGCAGTCTAGAAAGATTTTTCCTTTACTGATCGAGGAGAGAAAGGGATACTTCTGTCATTTACGGACCCGGACCGTGCCCCCTCTTCTCCATGTTAAGAATTGGTATGTAAAGTGTAACAGTATTATTTCAGCATGGTCTGTAAACTGCAGAATTACCGAGAAAAGATTGATGCAAGTAGCATTGCAGAATAGAATAAATAAAACTTATGTCCAAGTAGAAAAGAGGAAATGGTGATATCGTACGTGAAATGCTGGCAAAAGTTATGCCATATTGTATGAATAGGTATTGTTATGAAAAGAAGAAGCCGTAAGAATGCGATGTACGTTGTAATATTCAGTAATGGAAATAAACCTACATACTATTTGTTTTGTAATATTAAACTTGTTCGAAATGTACTTAGCTCGACTGCATTGTAGTCGGAATCATCTCACTTAACTATGCCCTCGTGTAAACGTAAGCTTGGTATGGATGGACAGAAGCGAAACATTTTACTGATGAAGAAGAAGGCCTCGATTTGGTTAAAGAATTTAATAAATAATTTTGCTGTACGAAGACGTTATTTATGTAGCGTAAAAAATGTACTGAGAAGATGTGAAGATTGAACACTAACAGTAATGTTAAGATGTGAATTCCAGCAGGTAATCTGTTCAAGAAAGTGAACCTAGAGGCTCCCATATCCGGAATAATGTTTAGATGTTAATTGTAGCTAACAGCGTCATCAAGAAAGAGACTTTACGGGCTACCGTACAAGTGTTGTAAACAATGGAATCGAAGGCTACGCTGGCTTTGATGCTGTTATGTGTTGGAAAATGACATGGAAGCCTTTAAAATGTCATGAACGCGAGTACTGAAGGTTGTATGTAAGAAATGGTAAATTATGATAATTTATAATTTGAAAAAAATGAATAATTGGAAGTAAAATTGCATCAAAATTGGGAGTAGTGGATGAAGGACGCCATTTTGAATCTGGTTTGGTTAAAAGTTGAGGCGTTTGTTTATTGATTCTGAAATTCCAGAATGTGAATAGATTTAGGTGAAAAAGTAATAAATCGTTAGGTGCAAACTCAGTATTCTGTTATTCATGTAATCTTTATGAAGGGAGCGTTTCATATCCAGTTTATGATACTTATGTTATAAGTAGTATGTTATGATGATTTAAAATTGAAATAATAATCGGAGTTTCGAATATTAGTTCCCTATTTAATATCATCTACGGTGTGTAAGAGTTGCGTGGTAGGTGTGAAATATTAGGTGGGGGAATGAGTATGCTACCCTCTGTTTGTATTATGTTTTCGGGAGAGTCAGACATAGGGGCCTAATAATAGTATTTAATGTTTGAGGATGATATTAAATGAAAGTTTCTTGAAACAGCTCGAATGAAGTAGGTGAATGATGTGGTGAGTTTCTAGCCTATAATGCATGTAGTTATTTTCTTACTATAGTCAAAGTTACAGGGGATAAAGAATAGTCTACTTTATATAGAAGATTTCATGGCAACCCCCCCCCCCCTCACGTCCACTTCCTCCCTAACATTTTTATCTAAATTATTATATATATATATATTTTACGTCTTCAGGTAGGTTATTTACTTCTAACCCAATATGTTGCTCAAGATTGGAAGATGGAGTAAACCAACTCTCCGGAGGGGGCACTCTGATTGCATATAAAAATAGCCAAGAACAGACTTGTCAGCATTCCCCGGTAGGGGCGCCTTAACAGTCTGCTATAAACCAACCCCCTCCTCCCGAAGTAGAAGGTAATGTCTGGGAGGATGCACCTTCGTCCGGACAAAAGAGTTGAAAGAGACTTGACTCCATTTTGTTAGTGCACCGAATCGACGTCGCTCTGAGACGGACCCCCCCCCCATCCCCAGACTTGGGCAATCTCGCCAAAAACCTAAAAATCGCCCATTAACATTAAGAGTGTCGATCAAAAAACAGAGTTAAGAGTTAGGAATTATAGAATTATCTTGACTTGTAATTATACAAGTTTTATTTTCTTCTATTTTCTTTACCAAATATTTATTCTTCAAAAAAAAAAAAACCCCAACATAACGAGTTGTTGAAGATTTTTTTGTTTTCTTTTACTTGTTCTGCTTGAAATGACCCTTTGCTTCACAGTGGTGCCCAGTTGCTGACCCAATCCGGATAATTACCCACTGATCTATCAAACACAGCGTGGGAGTGAGTAATCACTGGACCAAGTCTTTTGACATCTACGGCCATCACCGGAGCAGCAACTTTTCCCGAGCAGTACCAGATAACCCACCAAACTCAGGAACGTCCAAATTTGTGACGTCACCGACGTTAGGAGTGGTTGGGGTACACAAGAAATGGGTGCTCAATTTACGTTAAAAATTATATAGAAAAGTGATCCCTCCCCCTCTAAAATATAAAATAAAAATTTTAATTAATTTTTTTTCCGGATATTTCTTAAGGCTGTTTAGTGTAATTTCAGCCATTTTTTCCATTCTAACTAAAAGGGTAGACACCAGGATTGTTTTGAACAAAAAAAAACGCTTTAAAATAAGTTAAAACACAGATAAACTTATCCAGGTTAGTAGAAGATTTGTTGCCTATTTGTTTTGTTTGACCCCTTTTTCGTTCTGTTATCTGTCGTTATAAATACCCGGATTTTCTTGTAGAAAATTTCTGTCTGCTGTTTCGCCCCGACATGAAAATATTTAAAGAAATATATAAACTTTGTTATGTACTTACGTGTTAGCTGAAAATAAGATTGTACAGAAAAAATTACGCAAATTCCTCCAGTATTTATTAAATTATAAGTTTTAAAAGGGTGAAAAGTTGAATGTATCTCATATTGTCTTATATAGTACGTCTACGTTATCTTTCAGAAATTGTTTTTTTTTTTTAAATTGTGTTTTTCATTTTTTTAAATGAGAAAAGTTAAATGTATCTCTCGACGTCACGTGATCAAACGGAGCGATTTTTTGAAGTCACGGTTATCCCCCTTTGGAAACCTTCAAAATGGCTGTCCTCTTCGAACATGGCTAAAATTAAATTTTCTTTTATAAAAAAAAAAACTACTTGATTAATTTTGTGATTTTTGGTATAGGGTTTATTCAACCCGTGACAGGTACATACATCAAACAAATATTCCTCAGTTTGTTTTATTTAAAGTATCCGCTAAAGTGTAAAAGCCCCCAAATCAACTATTTAAAATAAGTTAAAACACAAATAAACTTATCCAGGTTAGTAGAAGAGTAACTTATCTTGCCTTTCGTAACATTTATTTGTTGCCTATTTGTTTTTGTTTTTACCCCTTTTTTTGTTAACTGTCGCTATAAATGCCCGATTTGTCTACAAGGGGAATAAGGAGGGTTTAACAGGAAGGCTTGCAACGTATTCATAAGCAAACCATATGTTGATGTGACTGAATAGTGATACCAAGGATAATCAATTGCTGAATGAAAAAAAAAATACATGCTTTTTATTAACATTAACCCTAAGGTCAGGTGGCAATACGAAAAAAGGTGCTTCTATAGCTAAGAACCCATATCGATCCGAATGTTTCCGATTGCGATTTACGGAACAAACCAGAGATGGTCGAAGCAGTTTACGATTTTAAAAGCTGCGAACAAATGTAAATAGGTAGATGACACTAAAGCATACGCATGCAAAACTAGATTGGGTTAGGGTTAAACAATTTTGGTGCTTCTGCTGTTTCACAATGACATGTTACGCCTCTCTTAAAAAATAGCTAAAGAAATATATAAACTTTGTTATGTCATTACGTGGTAGCTGAAAAGAAGATTGTACACCAAAAATTACGCAAATTCACCCAGTATTTATTAAATTAAAAATAAAAATAAAACGATTTTGATCTGTCGTCGCCATATTGTATCTTCGCCCGATTTTATCATTGAGTTATCTCCCTTGCCTAAACTGGTTACAAAATGTCTAACGATACGTAAAATAGTTTAATTTTTACTTTTCTTATAATTTAATAAATACTGGATGAATTTGCGTATTTTTTTTACTGTTCAATCATATTTTCAGCTAACACGTAAGTACATAACAAAGTTTATACATTTCTTTAAATATTTTAATGTCACTGTGAAACAGCAGAAGCACCACAATTTTTTTACCCTCCCCCCCTCCAATAAAGTTGAATAATAAAAAAAACTTCCTAAAAAAAATTGACGGACATAAAGTCCAACGCGATTGTACGCTTACTATTTTTTAAATATAAAAACAATTAGTTTAAAACTTGCGGAAGTCGCGTTCAATGGACTTTATCATATGCCCGCTAACTAAAATATATATCTAAATAAATAAGAGATAAAGTTGACTCACTGATTTAAAGAAAATTATTAAACTCATTCTTAACACGAAGGAGAAGAAAATTGTTTCATTTAATGTCGGTACTAATTGCCTGTTCGGCGACGGTTCGGCCACTTCCGGTCTATTCCGTAAATAGCAATCGGGAACGTTCGGGTCAATATGGGTCCCCAGCTATAGAAATAGTACATACACACACACAAAATACAGAAACGATGCGCGCAAAGTGGGCGTAACGGGAAAGTACATTTTGCCTATTTTATTTAGTCTTTCGTTTTTTAGGGTGTTGACGTGTAATAAGAAAATAAAGAAACTAATTTTTGATTTTCCCGTTGACAGCGTGGGGGCAAAATTCAAGTAAAGTAATGTGTAAATCAAAAGTACAGAATGCTTTGTTTTTTAAAAGGCGCCACTGTCGTATCAAAGAACCGGAAAAGGTTTTGTTTTTGTAAAACTCACCACGTGACTTTCTTCTGTTTTCTTTATTGAGTGAACGTAAGTTTAGTTTATTTTTTTATTTTTTTCGCTCAACGCTTTGATATTTGTACTTCTAGCCGTCGCTTCGTAGCAAATATGCAGGTTGCTTCCCGTTCGAAAGTAAATGAAACGGTGAAAATAATAAGCTTAGTTATTTCTGAACGTTTTTGAATAAAACCGGAATTAAATTTATATCTGATAAGCTGACTTAACTTTTTATTTATCTAGGGAGGGGGGTTGGGATCTAAAACAGGTCAGAGGACAGTGTGAGACCGAGAACCCATTGATTATCTAATAAATAGCTTGAGATTAGATGAATTAATTTCAACTACCTACACTTTGAACTAATTAATACATGATTCATCTATTAAGATAATTGGTGCTTGTATAGATCGATACCCATGGCTGTCCAAAGTGGTTGGCTAAAATGCGGCAAGGAGGTACGACAACAGTCGATAAACGACCATACAAAATGAAACGCGAGTTCCTGAAAAGAAAACCGGAGAAATAAGGCTAGTGACTTAAAGTTAGTGGCGGGGTTAAGGTGTAGCGGTCATAAATAATGACTTATTTTCTCTCTCGGAGAACTGTCTCTTTTACGCGATTTGGTTACACACTGACCAATCAGCTTGCAGGGTGCATTTATTTCATTAGTCCCAAGAAGGACTACTTCAGCCCCTTTGAGAATCACGGACGATGATCAGAGAGATTCCTGAAAGCAATGAAGAAGGATGCTCCCCTTCCTCTCCTCTGCCGTCATCCTCTGGATTCCCAAGCATCAACTATCTTCACTCGAAGATAAGTATCCTATATCTCTACAAAGCCACCATCCGCCAATGCATGGAGTATTGTTATCACATCTGGGCTGGTGCACCATCCACTAGTCTCTCCTTCTTAAACAAGGTTAAAAAAAGAATCGCTAATCTAATAGGTCCCTCACTATCCACCAAGCTCCAGCCCCTGTGCCATCATCGCAATGCTGCATCCGTGTGCTTGTTTTAAACGTACTTCAATGGAATGTGCTTCGATGAACTTGCTGCTCTGGTGCCCTCTCGACGTAAATACACTCGACCAACCCGACAATCAGCAAAATCCCATCCATTCACTGTGGAGGTCCCCAGATGCCGGAGAGCCTTCTACTCCAATAGCTTCTTTCCTCGAGCTGCCGGCCTTTGGAACTCCCTACCTGCTACCTGTTTCCCCAGCTATAATGACATGCAGAAATTTAAAAATAATGTGAACAAGTATCTTGCTGCACAGTTGCCAATTTAGGATCCCCCCCCCCCCAAAAAAAAAGCTCCTTACGTCTACAGTGGAAACTTGCATTTTTGAGGTGAACTATGTAAAAAAAAAAAATGAAAGAAAGCTGCTCGCTGACTTTCGGAAGCTTAAGAACTTTCTATATCTTAATTTCTTCATTAGGACACGGTTCAACTTTCTTCCACCTATACCAAACGGTGTAGGTAACTTTAATGCATACACCCTTTCGTTGTTGTTATAAAAAAAGATTCTGTTTTTTCCTTTCGTGCGACGGTTTTTGTTATTTACAAATATTATTATAGGAGTTAGTCTTAACACTCTCTGCCAAGACTAGCCCCTATAGAAGAATAAATACATTGAAGACATTGCCAGGGCTGCTGCAAAGAAGGTGGGCTCCCTCTACCGTGCTAGTAAACTTCTCACACCTGACATTATCCTATATCTCTACAAAGACACCATCCGCCCATGCATGGAGTATTGTTGCCACATCTGGGCTGGTGCATTATCCGCTAGTCTCTCCCTCTTAGACAACGTCCAAAAAAGAGTTGCCAACTTGATAGGTCCTTCACTATCCACCAAGCTCCAGCCCCTGTCCCATCGCCACAATGTTGCTTCCTTGTGCCTGTTTTACAAGTACTTCAATGGATTGTGCTCTGATGAGTTTGCTGCTCTGGTACCCTCACGATGTAAATTTACTTGACCAATACGAAAATCTGCCAAATCCCATCCATACACTGTGGAGGTCTCCAGATGCTAAAGAGCTTTCTACTCCAAAAGCTTTTTTCCTCGTGCTGCTGGACTCTGGAACTCCCTCCCTGCTCCCTGCTTTCATGGCGTTACTGACATGCAGAAATTGAAAACTAACGTAAACAGACATCTCGCTGTGCAGCTCCTAATTTAGGTTGACCTACCCCCCCCCCCCCCCAAAAAAAAAACCTTCACCCTTTTTTCTCAGTAGCCCCTTACGTCTACAATGGCGGCCTGCCTTGTTTGGGGGTGAACTATGATAAACAAATTTTTAAAAAAGGGTTTATTTTTTTTTACTTGGGAGGTAAATAAACAAAAATCTGACTGTTTTGATGAAAGTTTTGTCATTATTAACGTCATTGACTTGCTGAAAAAGTTCAGTAATCAAAATGGCAGACTAAAATCTGTTTTTTAAATCGATTTAAACAAGAATAAAATTATTAACGTCATTGAAAAAGTTCAGTGATCAACATGGCGAACTAAAATCTGCTTTGCTTTTTAAATCGATTTAAACAAGAATAAAATTTAAACCTAAGTCATAAAAAAACATGCCTTTCATTAACCCTGCCACTAACCCTAAGTCAGGGTAGCAATACGAAAAAAAAAAAGAAAAGGATTGTATTACATAAGTGTAACAGGACCGTTAAAAATCAAATTATAATCTTAAAGCTCAATTTCTATTGCCGTGCCCCGTTTGTGGATCGGTGCTACTTCTAACAAAACTGGATGCTTGATCTTTCAACAGCCCGGCACGTGTGGTAGAGATAAACAAAATTTCATCTTTCTGTACACATTGTTATTCCACCGATTAATCAGATCTTACTTAGACCTTCTTATCAGCACTATCCGACCAGGCTGTATAAAAAAGATGCATTTTCACACTTCGCGCTTTGTCCCCTACCCTCGCTGTCAAGCAAAATGGTGACTCTGCCAGCTGCTCTTGCAACCAGAATTCCTGCCAGATGACACAGCATCATTCACCACCGCGCTCAACCGCACCTCTACTGCCCCTATCTGCGAAGAGATGATAACAGTTGTAGCTTTTTCTCGTTTGCCCGCAGCAACATTCATTATCATATACAGCTTTCTCTTGCCTGCCATCATCATCACAGCAGCACCATCTAGTTCTGAAATACTGACTTGTCAAAATCAAGCGGGTGATGAAAACAGCGAGTCCGAAGTGTGACGTCGGGAAGAAAAAATTAACATGAAAAAAATGAAGATAAAATTTAAGATGAAGAATCCATGAGCGATTGCTTTTTTACCACATTACCTCGAGTGGAGTGTATTCTATGACTGACTCTTCAAGCTTAAGTATTTTATTTGCCTCCTCTCCAGGAGGTTAGACACAAGGTCAGGTGTGGGTTTTGATGAAAGTGTTTTTGTGGAACGAACTGGATTCGAACCCGACACACCCAGGTCCTCAGTTCACGTCGTTAACCACTCAGCCACTGTGCCATCCCCAGAAGGAGACTACTGAACCCGTCATGTATGACTGCCCCCGCATTTACCACTCTCCTGATGAACCGTAACCCCTGGACATACTTGCGATCGACCTAAGAGCAGCATTGGATACATCGGAGAAGTGGAAACTGACATCCGATCTCTCAGATGTCATCCAATCTGGCCTTACCAACTAAAATTAAAAACGAAAACAGGATGCTCAGCTACCACAACAAATACGGCTCTGGTGAAAATCTAGGAGGAGTCAGCATCAGGATCCGTCGACCTCTGGTCGTCTCTGTCTTTGCATGTGGCAAGCAAAGATGTATCAGGCACAGAACCACAAATCAATGGAGTGAAAGTGGCAGCATTGCTTCTGCGCCATTCCTTCTGGGACAAACTTTCCCGGGGGAGAGGAGGCGACCGGGGAAGAGACAGCTTTTGCTCCAGGCAATGGCAAGAGGGAGACGCTAGTAGTTGGTTGGGCGAATGATAGCTTTGTAGAGATACAGGATAATACCAGGTGTGAGAATTTTTCTAGCCCAGTAGAGGGAGCCTACTTTCTTTGCGGCAGACTTGGCAGCATCTTCTATGTACTTATTTCACTTCATGTTGCCATAGAATGTCAGGCCAAGGAGTTTAAACATTGGACTCTTCGGAGGGGTGTTCTCGGCGATGACAACAATCGAATAGGTACATATGTATACAACAAGAAAAAATCTAAAACACCACAGCTTCGAACAAAGACCCAGCCAAAACAAGTGACAACATTACCAAATGATTGACAACATTACCAAAACAAGTGACAACATTACCAAAACAAGTGACAACATTACCAAATCATTGACAATACTGATTATTAAAACTCAAACTTCAACATCACCCTTCGCTCTCTGGCAGTGACGCTATGATCAAACACTCCCGAATATTCATCCAGTACGGAAAGTACCCGGAAAATTTGACCAACTGAATCATCACTGACAACACGATGGAAGAAGTATTGGTAGTTTAAAATAAGTGGATCAGTATAAGCGCTTATGAATTACTCAACGATTGGATGTACGTTGATTAACTCATCAACTTTAACTTCGGATGATGCGCTCTGACACCAGTTCAGATCTTCTTGTCACTTTGAATTTGAAGACCTGCTTGCAAACAGCATGCTCTAATAACTAGTGATGGGACGATTCCAATATTTTTCCCGATTCCGATACAATTACTGATTCTGTTCTAAATTCCCAAGTCTTTTTAATTTCTAAATGTTTACTTATAAATTTGTTTTTTTAAATTTTCAGATTTTCATAAAAACTCGCGTAATGTGTGCATATGTTTCGCAAAAGTAGAAGTACACTTGTGTGTGTGTGTGAGGGATGGGGTGCGTACATTACACGAAAAGATCTTTATAATTATTTTTCTCTAATCTTTTTGTGTAATTAATTTAAAATAGTGATTTGATAAACTCATTGTGAGATTTTCATCTATATTTTTTCACTTGTGCCATTTTTTTCCTATTTATCTACTCGTGCCATTTTTACAGTGTCATTTCTTCCGGTGGTATTTTTACCTAAATTCATTATTATGATATGTAGATTTTAGTTTTACTGGTAGTTTAAAAACAGTAAATTTTTATCATTAGTACTACAAGGGGAAATTAAGTTTTAAACAAACAAAAAACAATTAAAAGAATCGTTTTTGGAATCATAAATGAAGCTCAAATTTTTCCAATGACTATACCTATTCTAATACCCTCAAAAGTTCCGATTTTTACGATTCCCAATTCCGATTCTGATTAATCGTCCCAACACTACTAATAACTGCATAGTGCAACACAGATCCCGACAACTGGACGTTTGTTTATTGATGCCTTAATGAGAGAACTCATTAACTTGAATGATGCACATTGACAATAGTGCAGACCCACTTGCACTTGTTTCTTTAAATTTGCAGACCCACTTGCAAATAACACGCACCAGCAACTATACAAATTCACTTGTATTCATCAATTTCAACAGTGCAAATTCACTTGCATTGTACTCATCAATTTCAACAGTGCAGACTCACTTGCACCACTGATTTTAACCAGAGTGCAGACTCACTTGCACCACTGATTTTAACCACAGTGCAGACTCACTTGCACCACTGATTTTAACCACAGTGCAGAAACACTTGCTCCTTCACTTAAACTACTGGTGGTGATGATACACTTTAAAAACCTCAGCACATCCATTTTGTTACCAACTCCTCCTAACAATGTTTCTAATAGATACACGCAATTATCTACAGAAAGGACCTAGTTATACCCTGTTTGCAGTTTAGTACTTCTAACAAAACTGGATGTTTGATCTATAAACAGCTCGTCTTATGTGGCAGAGATCAGTGCAATTTCGTCTTTCTGCACATATCGTCATTCCGATGATCAATTAGAAGTTGACACCAGTAAAAATGGGACAGGTGGATAAATAGGAAAAAAAATGTCACAAAGCTAGTACATAGAGCAGCGATTCCAAATCTTTTTCTCGGGCGACCCCAATCATGGGTCTCACAAACCAGTAACTATGTTAGACACACAACATATATTAAACACTATTACAAGCAATTGTGGGAAAGTAGAGATGCAAAACAATGATTACAGACTCATATCGCTACACTTTCTTTCTCTGTTCGTTTAGCTACCCTTTCCTTTTCACTGTCAAAGAAAGTAATGATTTCACATACAGTTGCAAAACTCAGCGTTTTTGACGAATGAAAATGATTCCCGCCCATTTGAAACGACTCTTTTAGCAAGCCACTGTGAATATTCAAATCAAAATAAAAGAGAGAACCAACATCTCAGAATGATAGATTGAGTCCAACAACGCCCAAAAGAAAACTAGAACACATCAGACATTATGCTCCCCACCTCTGTTATTTGGCCGGGGGGGGGGGGCGTCGAAAAGAATACTCAATTAAGCAAATGACTACTTACCTACAAAACACACAAGTTTACACATATTCACACATTTAAAAAACAAACATACATACACAAAGTCATACGGCCTATTATTCACACACATATATTCACGCTAACAAACATATAGACATACACACTTCTAACCCTCATGTCTTTTTACACGCTGGAGTATTCGTTATCAAACACATAAACCTTTCTGAAACAAGCAATTACTCACTCAAAATAACTTTGTAAAAGTATAAATATTTAAAAGCTTTGTTATGTAATTTTGTTTTGCTCAATCTTTTATTTCAAACATCCTGTCGGTAAACTTAACAGTTGCAAAATGGTGACACTTTTATTCTAAACTCAATCATCCTTTCATTTTCATAATATGCATGGTTTTATCCATTTTTCTCTTTCGCCATTTTATAGCAATTGTCAGCATGGTTCTTGGCACATTCTAAAGACACGACCGCCATCTATACCCTAGCCAAGTCAGGAGGCATGCTACACAATCATGGACCGTTGCCATAAAAGTGAGAACTTTCTTCAATTGTAGATATAATTTTCTTTTTAATTTGACAAACTTTTAAAATGTTTTCTCTTAATCTATTGCATCGTAGATTTTAATAAAATTATTGTGAGATTTTCCCTATATTTTTCTAAGTGCCATTTTTTTCCTATTTATCTACTTGTGCCATTTTTATTAGACTATTTTTTTTTTTTACTTGTGCCATTATTACCATGGATGCTGAACTATATAAGCACCAAATAATTAAATTACATCTGATGCTTCCAGTAACGATATACAGGGTAATTCATAAGTCACTTAGCTATTTATTTTTGAAATTCTAAAGTTAAAAACTACGGTAATACAAAACAGAAAGTTTATTCAACAAATTCATTTATGGGAGTTTAAAATTATAGCAAATTTTCAAAATTTCCACCTTCGTTCTGCATGCATTCTTTTTTTGCAAGGAATTTACGACTCTTTGTAGCATATTTGATTGATTATGAAATAAATATATATAGAAACAAATATATAAACGAACAAATTAAAAATAACAAATAGCAGTAATTAGAGAGTAAGATAACAATTATCAAAAGTTCATAGTATGTTTGTGCTTCATATGGTAATCATTTTAAATAGCTAAGTGAAGTGACTTATGAATCACCCTGTACATACACCAAACTATTTACTTTTACTTTGGTTTCAACAATCAAATGAAATAAAAGAGAATTAAATGCGAAACGACGACTAAGAAATAAAAGCCAGATATTCTTTGTATCGAATTATTGGCCTTGATCGAATCGGATCAAATTTGTTAATCTTTGTAAGCAAGTTAAATCTTAGGCGTTTAATCTCCTCCTCGCTTGGTTAAATATGGTACAAGGCCAGGTTCGAAATGCGTACATGCGGTCGTCTCAGCTTGAACTTATTTTTTAGAAGATCATTAGAGTATTCCCCATTTAGTTGCCTCCCCACGAGGGTAAAGTTAGTCACAAGGTCAGCTCTTAATGTGTGGAAAATCCACCTCCTCAAAAAGAGTCCCTTTGGATTGGGACAAAAATAAAAATGCCCTCAGTCTAAAAGGATTCCCCCCCCCCTCTGACTGAGAACAGAACAGCTACCACACTTTGATCCTAGCCCAAGCTATGATTGACAAGTAAAAAATGCAGGCATTCTTCAGACAATTTATTTTTGCTTAAAATATAATTTTGAGATACTTTTGAACTTTCTTGACTTAGTTTCGGTTATATTTTTAGAATTATTTTTAAAAACTTTTATACACCCTAAACAAGACATATTGCCACCGAAATATAAAGGGTTTCTATGATAGGGGCCAGATTTATAGTGGTCATCCTGAGTGGGGAAGTGGGCAGCGAGATGTTTGTTCACATTACATTTAAATTTCTGCATGTTGGTACAATCGAGGAGCAGGGAGGGAATTCCAAAGGCATCTAGGGACCTATACAGTGACGGGGTGGGATTTTGCTGCTAGCTGGTTGGGGGCGAAGGTATTTTTGTTGAGGGGGGGGGTACAAGTGCAGTAATTTAATCAGAGCACATTCCATAGAAGTTCACAAAGAACTTTGCACCAAATTTCACCCTTTGTGGTCAGGGTCGCCTAACTTCTGAATTTCCCCCTCTGACTCCAAACTTATCAAGAAACTTGATGTCAACAAGCCAACTGGTCATGACAACATTCTAATCATAGTGTTTAAAAAGCTGCAACCGGAACTAGCTCCTATTCTTACAAAATTGTACAATCATTGCTTAAAGGAGAAATGCTTCCCCTCACCTTGGAAAACTTTGTCAGTCTGCCCAGTATTTAAAAATACTGGAGATCGTTCGTCTGCATATCAGAACTGACCAATCAGACTTCTGTGCGTCATGAGTAAGTTGTTTGAATCTGTGACAAATGAAGAAGTTTTCAACATTCTCAGCAAAAATAATCTACTCAGTGACAATCAATATGTATTTCGTCTCGCAAGATCAACAGCTGACGTGCTGACTGTAATATCACACAGGATCAGTGAATCCATTGATGGAGGCTTTGTTTCTGGAGCAATAGCTTTTGACACATCAAAGACTTTTGATAGGATTTGGCACTAAGGTCTGCTTAACAAGCTTTCTAGCTATATAATATCTGATAATGTCTTCTCAACCATCAAATCCTTCCTCTCTGATAGGTTTATAAAAGTAGTCATTGACAGACAGAAGTCCAAAGCACGTAGTATTAATTCTGGCGTGCTCCAAGGATCCATTCTGGGTCCAGTCCCTTTCCTGATATTCATTAATAATCTCCCAAATCACATATAAACATCATTCGTTGACATCTATGCAGATGATACAACCAACTATGGCAGCACTCCGAAGAGCATTACTAATCAATATCTTTCTGATTCTCCAACCTGGAGCCCATGGTGCGATGGGGAAAGAAGTAGATCGTTACTTTTAATACATCTAAGACCAAGCTTCTCTCCTTCCACCACCAACACTCGGATTCTCAGTTTGCCCCAGTTGAAATGAATAACGTTCTCCTTGAGGAAGCCTCTTGCTTTGATGAGCTTCTAGTGCTGACTTTCACGTCAGACCTGAAATGGAAGACTTACATCAAATCTGCTGCCAAGGTCACTGAAAAAATGGTTGGATCATTCTACTGCTCCAGAAAGTATCTCACGCCCGACGCCATCCTCTACCTGTACAAGAGTCAAATACGACCCAAGATGGAGTATTGCTGCCACATATGGGGAGGTGCCTCTCAGAGCACCCTTTCCTACCATAAGTCAAACACAGATTTCAAAATCTAGAAAGGGATGACCTCTTGTCTTTCCTAGTCACTCTCTCACAGAAAAGATGTTGCTAGTCTTTCTTTGCTCTCCAGTTATTTTCATGACAGGTGCTCGACTGATCTCAAAATTATGCCCCCCCCCCCTTGTAAAACATTCACGACTAGAACCCGTCTAGCTACAACCACTATCAATGATTTTCCCTTTCTCCTTCTACGTGCCAGATACGTCCTAAAATGGAATACTGTTGCCACGTCTAGGGAAATGCTGTGCAGAGAGCTTTTTAATGCTTTGACAAAACGACTTCGAAATCTAGTGGAGAATGTCCTCTTCTTTTCCTAACAGCCTCTTTCTCACAGAAGAGATGTTACTAGTCTTTTTGTACTCTATTGTTATTTTTATAGTAAGTGTTTGACTGAGTTCCAATCTCTGGTTCCCGCTGTAAAACATTCACAGCAAAAACTCGTCTAGCTACAACCACTGCAAATAATTTTCCTTTTTTGTTTTAGTGTGGGATGTCCTCTTCTCTTCTTTACAGCCTCTTTCCCACAGAAGATATGTTGCTAGTCTTTCTCTACTCTGTCGTTATTTTCATGGTAGGTGCTCGACTGAGCTTTAATCTCTGCCCCCCCCCCCACTGTAAAACATTGTCTAACTAAAAGCTTGTCTCACTACAACCACTGTAAATGATTTTCCTTTCTCTCTCAGTGTTACTGGAGCAGAGTTTATTTCCAGAAACTATCCGTCTGTGGGATGATGCTTCTTCCCTGCTGACTACAACATGGTCGTTTTCAAGTCTAATGTTAACAAATTCTTGTTGAGCCGTCCTCTTAAATAATCAAATTCTGCCCAGTTTCAACCATCGTCTCCAATCAAAGGGGTGCGTCTCACCGTCCACCTGACAAACTCAATAACCCTTATCCTCGAGTGGCCTTTTGGCTTTGATAAGCGGTGACCCATTAGTACAAAAAAAAACAAACAAACAAAAACAAACACAGGGATGCAATACTGTGGAGATTCGACAGGAGCTGGGGCTTGGCAGACCTATTAGGTTAGAGACTAAGAGAGAGAAGCTAGTGGTTGGTGCACCAGCCCAAATGCGGCAACAGTATTCTATGCACAGGCGAATGATTGCTTTGTAGAGATATAGGATATTGGCAGGCGTGAAAAGTTTTCTAACCCGATAGAGTCATCTTAATTGCAGCAGACTTGGCAGCATTAGTACGGTGTTACGTTATTTTTTTTACCGTAAAAAATAAAGCCATAACAAGAAAGATTTTTTGGATTTTTTTAAGAAGATCCCCGCCACTAAATATAGCCCCGCTATTCAAGGGAGACAACTTTTCAGCCACTTTTGCTTAAAAAATTAACAAAATAAGAATGTATAAGGCATGTTTTTTTTTTATTGAGTGGGATAAAATTGTGTTAAATCAGTTATGATTTGCGCGAATAGGTCAGTTCCCCGGTATTGTTGCCTCCACACGAACTCGCAGAGGTAGCTGTCAACAAGCGTGCGATGGGTGCCAATCTAGGGTCGTTGGGGCAGACATGGACAGCTCCTCAGAACAGAATTTCATGGATGTAAGATCTTTGGTCCAGCAGTAAATAAATAGAACCACTGTTTTTAATTCTACCTTTGACCACTCCAGCCACGTTCCCTTTTGGAGAGCAAATTCTGTGTGAAAAGGGTTAACGCGTAAAGAATTTAGCAAGCCGAAAAGTTGTCTCCCTTTTGCAGCGGGGTTATTCTTAGAGGCCGACTAATTGATTCCTTAAACAAAAAGAAGCGATTTTACTTTTTTTAGTGAATTATGTGTGAATACCCTAAAATACTTGGCAGAAAGAAGAAAAAAAAACAACAAAAAATACAAAACAATTATTTTAAAATTTAGAGTGGGTGATCCGTTTCGTATTATAAACTTAAAGTAAAACGATAATCCAATTCTGCGCCATTGTAGCTTTTTAGGGCAGTTAACTAAATATTTTTACCACTAACCATAAGTCCGAGTAGCAAGGTCGTACAATCCCACTGTGAGAATTTCTCCTCACATAGACGATAGCTAAAGATCACGAATCGCAATGCTAGGAAATTCACACTTATCTTGATTTCATGGAAGTGACTTCTTTTCAAATTGCAGAACGTTGCGAGATTTGCGTGATCAGCCTGAAAGTTGTGATCATCACTTAGAATTTAAAAAAATAATATTTAGGTTACATATAGCTCGGTCTTTTAATGTTCAAAGAGTTTCTGAATATCCAGAGTTGGCACGTGGTTTAGATGTAGCAGACTGAAATAGGATCTATTTCTTCTCGTCCCCTGTGAGCAAATTGGTCATACACTGACCAATCGGCTTGCAGGGCGTATTGATATCAACTGTCCCCTCATGGACTATTTTCTACCACCTGGTCAGTTGAAGAATTCAGCAGAGAGAAATCGACCAGCAATGAAGAAACATATCTGTCCTGCCTTTCCCCTGCATCGTTCCAGCAGCAGCCATCTCCACTTGGAATATATTTGCTGACGACCCGGCAGCCTCTTTTCTTCACTGGGACACAGTTCCAACCCTCTGTTAAATAAACCCTTTTTTGTTGCCTGTTACTCGGTTGTTGTTCGTTCAATTTATTTCGTGCGATAAATGTAAGGAAGGGACCAACACCCCCTTCAATTACAAATACCTCGCAACACACAACACTAGAGAACATGCTTAAAGATCCTTGGAGTTGGCACGAGGTTCATAGTAGCCTTGCAAAATCTCAATTGCTTGAAAAAAGGGATTTTTAAAAACCATGTGCTTAGCAAAGGCGTGAAAAAAAACTTACGGTCAAAGCCAAAGATCACCTCCTCCCTCTCGTAAGAGAGGTCAGCAAGTGTGAACGGCCCAACACTGCAATTTCTAACACCACATAATCACCTTAAATGTAGACCACCCTTCACATTGACATCTCCATATATCCCTATTGTCAGACAATTTTAAGACTATTTGATTTCCAACCTCATAAAGTCAAACGACCCAAAAAAAAATCACACTTTGCTTTCATTAAATTTTTAAAAAACAACAAAATAAAACAACAAACAAAAAAAACAACAAAAAAACAAAAACAACAAAACAATCGAAAAACAAAACTAACAATTCTTTTCTAAATTTAAAAAAAAAAAATAACCCAAAGTGATTGTGGAAAGAATGTTTGAAAAATAATTGAATAGCTTCAGATTTTTCGCTAACATGTTCATTCAGTGCAAACATTATTCGGGGTGGGTGGGGGGTGGGGTGGGCAGGTTAAAAATATCGGATACAAAAACAGAATAATCGAAATGAAATTGATCCAGTCAAGAAAGTTTAGTTTATAAGATGTATTTCGTATTTGAAATAAGGAGGCTATAAAGTAATTTAAGAGACCTAAAAAGGGCACTTGTGCAGTTTAGTAAACAGGGGCAGATAATCTACAGAAAGTAACGACCAATAGATAAAACATTTTAATAAAGTTATTTATTTAACTAGTGGGACCCCGTGGAAATTCCACAGTGTTTTCTACATCAATCTGTATAATTTACTGTTAATAATATTATCCGGTGTCTAGAAATATTTTACTCACCAAAATTTTGCGAGACTGGATGGAAGTATATATATTTATTTATATTACTCGGTTGCCGGGGCAAAAGCTGTCTCTTCAGAAGTCACCATCGGTCGCGACTCCCCTCTAACTCGCACCCTCCCTCCCCTCTCTCTACCGCCCTCCCCCGTTGTCAGGGGCAAATCTTAAATAGGAGTGTCAGATCGTGATACACAAAATAAATAACACACACTCTATCGTATTAATATATAAATAAGAAGAAGAAGAAGAAATTTTAAATATTAAAAAGAATAAATAATAAATAAATATCGTAAGCCTGAAACCGGCCCATTTGGTAAGCGTTTCCGCGTCTCCTCCGCCTTTCACAATGCCCGCCTCCTTCCACGCTGAAGCGAGAGAGAGCAGGGTCAGTTAATAGTTTAATTAAGTAAATTTTGATCTATTTAACAACTCCATTTAGTTAGGTCAGTGGTAAAGGCGCCGCTTTTAAACTAGATGTTACGGTTTCGATTCCAAGTCTCTCCATTCAATTTATTTGTTGTTTATTTATTGCATTTCTTTAGGAGCGTGACACACGAACACACACGCTATCGTATTAATATATAGATAAAATATAGTTTCTGACCCCCCTCCCCCCAAATAAAAACAACAACATTGTAATAAAATTAAGTTTATTTTCTATAACATAACATAACATATATTTGGGAAAAAGGCTTTTGCCTGTAACTCCCGTTCCTTTCCTTCTTGTCCACTATATCAGTTCGTGCACAGGTCTGACTGAATATTGTCTGTGAAGCCAATGTTTGTCCAACTTGCACTTGAAGTCGGTTATGTCTGTTGCGTCGATGACCCAGTCTGGCAGAGAATTCCAATTGTTCACAACCCGTATCCCAAATGAATACTTTCTGATGTTTAGCCTACTATGCGTCTTTTCCAGTTTCAGGTTGTGACCTCTTGTCCTGGTGATCTTGCTGAGGGGTAGCAGTCTCTCATATCCATGTTGTCTTTGCCTGTGAGGATCTTGAATGTCTGGATCATATCTCCACGTTCCCTTCTATAGTACATGGACGCGAGCTTCATGTGTCTGAGCCTATCTTCGTATGGCAGGTCCACAAGTGTAGGGCACAATTTGGTTGCTCGACGCTGGACTTTTTCAACCTTGTCAATATCACCGACAAACTGATGGACTCGTGGTGCATTTCCATACTACAGGATGGGTCTAACCATTGAGGTGTAGAGCTTCTTGATCACGGTCTTAAAAGTAACATTTTGGCCAAAACATTGTAATAAAATATAGTTTTATTATTATGTTCGTTTTATAAAATTTTAAATTATTAAAAAAAATCACTGTCAATTTCAGAAACTATATTTTATTACAATCTTTTGTCCAAAATCTTACTTTATTGAAAATAAACTTTATTTTATTACAATGTTTTTCTTTTAGAAACTATATTTTATTAAATAAAAAAAAATTAAAATGTTTACTTTCTGTGGAGTATCTGCCGCTGTTTACTAAACTGCACAAGTGATCCTAAAAAGTCTATTGTTTTTTTGTTGTTTTTTTTCCATAATTGCATAACGCGTGAGAATTGCCACTTCCGGCTAATAATGTCTTCAGCAGAAAGCGGTGAAGTGCGAAATTCAGTCCCCTGTGTATTTTACTCATACGAAAATCTAGGTCAACACATAAGAAATTGTGAAAGGTGATTTCTTTCATTGGAAATTTTTATTTTTATTTTTAATACACATTTATGAATTATAATCGGAATGTTTTCTTTTTTTTTTTTACAAAAGAAATATTTTTAACAAAGCCACCTCCTTCCTCCCCATGTTAAGAATGGCTTTCTAAATAATAATGTTATTATTTAGAAAGCCATTCTTAACATGGGGATGGGGGCTTTGTTAACTAATAAGAATAGTCAACAGCGTAATATAGCGGGGACTGATTTTCGCACTTCATCGCTTTCTGCTGAACACATTCTTAGCCGGAAGTGGCAATTTTGGGGCGTTATGCCGTTATACCTGTTTTTGTTGTTGTTGTTTTTTTTTTGTTAATAACATAAATCGTTTATGTTAAAATTAATACGTAAATAAATACTTAAATTTTAGTTCAGATCGGATAATTCTCTGATTTTTGGTGGATTATTCTTACAATTAGGATTATTCATTTTTGGTTAGAAATAAAATGACTTTCACTTTCATTTCCCGCCCCTATGTATACTTTAGGTTTTATCAATGAATAAGAGACGAACAAACATGGGAACAAAATGCCCGCTTTCCAATTTTAGCAAGGTTAGGCATAAAGTCAGTTTAATGTGGGGTTTAAAACCAGCTCCTCCGAGGGGACCTTTGGAAAGGTACAAAATCAGCCGAGAACGAACCCGTCGGCATTTTCCGGTTGGGGCGCTTCAGGCGATCGGCAATACGCTTTTCCCGAAGGAGGTAATGCCTGAGAAGACGCATCTCTTAGGACCGAGCCAAGCCATATTTCATTACGACACAAAAAAAAGATCTAACTATCAGCGAGGTTGCCAGAATGATGCCACGGCGAACCTCGATTGGCATGACATCTGGATAGAACTGATCAAACAACTTTTATTTCAACCGAGATTCTTACATTCAAAGGGGCGTAACTCGACATGTTTACTTTAGGAGTTATCGACAATTTTTGGTTGTTCGGAAAATAATGGCTGATTTTCGAGTCACTTTTAGTTTATTTTTTTATTTAAGTTTGTATTTTTGCAGTGTTTTATACAAAATTTTACTGATTAAATAATTAATGTGTACTTTTTAATAAATGTCTAATAATGTATTTCAGAATACAATTTTGAAGCTTCATAACCCGTACAAACAGCCTTTACTTATTTTTAAAAAATAAAAATAAAGAAAGAAAAGTTATCTCCCTTATAATTTTATACTTATCCCCCTTGATACCTATTCGAAAAAATCAAGAATCGATATTAGAATTTTTTTTATTTAAGGGTTATTTAATTTTTAAAAAATTCTTTTTTTTTTACTAAAACTTGATTTTAAGTAAAACAAGTTTATGGAAGTAACGTCGAAACCCATTTCACTGTAAATAATTCTTAACCATTAACTAGTAGATTACCTACTTTTCTATTAACTTGTTCAGAAAATACTGGCGATTTTTCAAACTCACTTAATAAAATTGACTTCGGTTGCTATTCCTGCAATTTGCGTACAGCATTTTACATGCTTAACACTTGATGTCTACTCCTTAATACATTTCCAATAATTTCATTCAGAATGCAACTTTGAAAGATATAAGCCGTCGACGTAAATACACTAGACCAACTCGACAATCAGCTAAATCCCATCCTTTCACTGTGGAGGTCCCCAGATGCCGGAGAGCCTTCTACTCTGATAGCTTTATTCCGAGTTCTGCCGGCCTCTGGAACTCCCTCCCTGCTCCCCCGACATGCAGAGGTTTAAAACTAATGTAAACAGACATCTCGCTACACTGCTCCCAACTTAGGATGACACCCAAAACCTACACCCTAATTCTCAGAACCTCTTTGTAATGTTATCGGCTGGGTTAAATGAGTAGTAAGACGGAGAGACGTATAGGGTAAATAACAAGGTTTATTGGCGGTCAAAATACATTCTAACTGAGTCATCGCCAGGGGCCGTAACTCGTCCTCTCACCGGTGAATCGTCGGTGCAGTAACACTACATCCCCCTTTCGGTTGTAAAGTTCTTTACAAGGACAGTCTTTTAGGTGGTCGAACTTGTCGACCGCTTCTTGTATATTTCCCTTGTCAGGACCTCTGGAACTCTCTAGTTGGATGTTTCTTTGGTTACTGGGAAGATCTGTTGAGTCATCATCACAGCTATACATATATCCATATCGAGGGGAACGTGGTAAGGTGTTTGCTTCCTGTGGTGTAGCCACCTGAGAGAAGCTGGTTTCTCCGTTCCTGAGGCGCAGATTACTTTTGTTGCGTCGGTGTAGTCCTGAATCTGTCTTAACTAGGACTGACCTTGGTGACAGAGTTTTACTTACTACAGCTGTACTGGTCTTAGGTATCTTGACCCAGACTGGTTGTCTTTTTTCAAAGGCAGGACGATCTTTAGCCCGATGACGTTTGTCATAGTTTTGCTTTTGTCTGGCTTTGAGCCGGATGTCTGCCCTTCTATGTTCCTCAATGTTTTGCTGATCAAATGAATTTCTTTGAGGAATGGTAGGGATCCGTGTTCTTAGTTTTCTATTCATTAACAGCTCTGCAGGACTCTTGCCGTGTTGCAGAGGAGTGCTGCGATAATTTAGCAGTGCTATGTATGGGTCACTTGCTTTCTTCAATAAGTTTTTTTATTATCTGGACTGCACGTTCAGCTTCTCCGTTTCCTTGCGGATGATGGGGGCTACTTGTGAGGTGCAGGAAGTCAAAAACATTTGAAAAGTTCCTGAATTCACTAGAACTGAATTGGGGACCGTTGTCAGATATGATTGTCTCTGGGATCCCATGCCTAGCGAATATTGATTTGCAATGCTCTATTACGCTGGCTGAGGTGGTTGTCCGTAAATGGGCTATTTCAATCCACCTGGAAAAATAATCGACAATCAGAAGATATTGGTGTCCCATGAATTCGAACAGATCCATTCCTATTTTCTGCCATGGATATGCAGGTAATTTGGTGGGTTGTAGTGGTTCTGGTGGATATTTTCGTTCTTTTTCACAGATACCGCATTTCCCAACTTTGTCTGCAATTTGTTTAGAGAGGCCAGACCACCACACACTTTCGCGAGCTAGTGCTCGGCATTTGACAATACCTTGGTGTCCCTCATGTAGACGCTCTAGTATGTCTTTTTGAAGTACATTAGGAATGACAAGTCGGCTCTGGTACATTAGAAGTCCCTGGTAAACTGTTAGGTCCTGGTTGACAAACCAGTACTGTTTTAGTTCAGGGTCCCGCCTTGCTCTTTCTGGTCCATCTCATAATATTTGATTACCTGACTGCTGACCTGGTCAGTATTTTGTTTTAGTCGGATATTCTCCAATCGTTTATCGCTCGCTGAGATATTTCCTATGACTGAGCGGATAAATGAGTCGGTCTCTATCTCCTGCTGGATATCCTGTATAACGGGACTACTCCCAGGTGCTCGGGACAAAGCGTCTGCTGTTGTGAGGTCTTTTCCCGCTGTGTATATGATCTCATAGGAGAATCTCATTAACCTCATGCGGAAACGTTGAATTCTTGGAGTCAATTCGTCGAGTTGCTTCGACTTCAACAGTGCCAACAGTGGTTTGTGGTCTGTTTCGTCTGTGAATTTTGGCATTCCGACCAAGTAGTCCGCAAATTTTTCACAACACCAAGTGACTGCTAGTGCCTCCTTCTCAACCTGTGCATATCTCTGCTCTGTTTCTGTCAGAGATCGTGAAGCATAAAATACCGGTCTCCAGTCATTTTCTTGCTTCTGTAGTAGTACACCGCCTAGGCCATAGCTAGATGAATCTGCTGATACCCTTGTCGGCTTGTTGGAATTGTAATGAGTCAGTACTGGTGCAGAACTCAGTTGCTTCTTCAGGGTTTGGAATGCTGCTTTCTGAGGCTCATCCCAGATCCATTCTGACTCTTTCCTAAGAAGCTCTCGGAGTGGTTTGGTGGTTTTGGCTAGATTTCTAGCAAATTTTCTGACCTGGTTTGCCATGCCCAGTAAGCGTCGTAATTCGGACACATTCTCAGGTTTGGGCAAGTCCATAATTGCTGCTACTTTTTCGGGATCTATTTGTATTCCCCCTTTTGATATAATGTGACCCAGAAACTTTATGTTTCTGACAGAAAATACACATTTATCGTTGAGTGTAGCTCCTGCAGCCTTCATTTTCTGCAATACTGCTTTTAGTCGCTGGTCGTGCTCCTGCTGGTTTCTTCCACTTATTAGGACGTCATCTATATCACAGATGACTCCTGGTATTCCGGACAAAATGTGTGTCATCTCCCTATGAAAGATTTCTGGCCCAGAACTTATCCCGAATGGAAGTCGTTTGAAACAGTACCTCCCATAAGGTGTTATAAATGTGGTAAGGACGATTTGGTAGAAACCGTTGTTGCAGTCGAGTTTGCTAAACACTGTGGCTCCATCGAGCTCGGCCAGTAATTGGTCTATGGTGGGTAAAGGAAATTTTTCTTGTTTCACGCTCTCGTTTAGCTTGGTAAAGTCGACGCATAACCTAACTTTACCGTTAGCTTTTTGGACGGCGACTTTTGGGGCACACCAATCAGTTGGTGATTTGACTGGACGGATTATGTCCTCGTTCTCCAGACGTTTCAGTTCTTCCTGAACCTTCTGTTTCATAGGCAACGGCAATCTTCTAGGGGTAGCAATGGAAAAGGGCTGAGCTCCTGCATCCAAACGTATCTGGTACACATGTTCCAGTTTCCCTAGGCCTGTGAACAGTTCTGGGAACTCTTTCTTATACTGGTGCCCTTCGCTTGTCACTCTATTAACTGCTTTCAGCAGGTTGAGGGCTTTGATTGCTGGTCCTCCCAGTAGAGGTTCTTGCAGACTCTCTATAACATAAAGGTCTTGTTGCGAGTTTACTTTTTCTGTGGCCAGTTTGGCCTTCACACATCCTATGAGGTTTATCTTATGATGACCCTGTCCGTACAGTCTTTTGTTTGTGGGTTGGATGAGTGGGGAATTTTTCCTGAAGAACCGGTTCGGAATTACGGTCACATCTGCACCTGTATCCAGCCTAAAATTTATAATTTTGGTACAGGTCTTAGTGGTGACCTTGATTTGAGCCTGCCAATTTGTATTATCTTCAGTGGTAATTGTACCTATATTGTCGAGAGTGACAGAACCTAAAAAATGATTTTCTTCTTCTACTCTTATTTCTCTAACCTTCGCCTTATCGGTTCTGAAAAATTTTGCATAATGCCCTTTCTGCGAACAAATTCTGCAGCGTGCATCTTTTGCTGGGCAGTCATTTCTATTGTGGAATGGAAATTTCCCGCAGTGTGTGCATTTGCTAGGCATTTTCGATTTCGGATGTGGTTGTTTGGTGAAGTTTGTCTTGTAGGTTCACTTCGTAACCCGGTTGATTTGAGGATCCGCTGCATCGGCACCGGAGGAAATGGTCTGCGTCTGTTGTTTCGAAGTTTCGTAGGCTCTACCTATTTGTAGGCACTTGTCTAGAGTAAGCTGTTTATCAGGCAGTAACTTTTCTCTGACGGTATCGCTTTGAACTCCGACAACGACTTGGTCTCGAATAAGGCTATCCTGTAGCTGTCCGAAATTACAGTTCTTTGCAAGTTGTCGAAGAGCAGCTATATAGGTCTCGATACCTTCCGATACTTCTTGCTTGCGAAGATGGAATGTATAGGATTCGTAAGCTTCGTGTGTTTCACCCACGAAAAAATCATCAAACTTCTTCATCACCTTCTCTAGGTCCGTCTTTTCTTCCTCAGAGTTAAACTTCAACCCTTCATATATATCGTAACTATCCTCCCCGATAGTTGCTAAAAATACCGATGTCTGATATGAAGTATCTGCTTCTTTAGACAATCTACTAGCGATCGAATAATTGAGAAAATTTCGTTTAAATTTTCGCCAGTTATTAGCAACATTTCCAACGAGAGTCATTCGTTCGGGGATGGTATATTAGCAGAATATTGCTTTATGTCCATGTGAGGCATTTTTCAAAAGTATACGATATATATGAGAAAAACAAATTTCTGTACTCACTGTTCTCTCTTTTCTTACTTTTTTTTTGTTTGTTTGTGGGACCGTTTTCCGTAAGTCGTTTGTTTATTGATAGTAGAATTTTCTTTCTCTTAGAAATCCTTTGTTTTTCTTACTACGATATCCAGGTTTTTTTTCTTTTTGGTCTCCACAAATTTTATCCTACTTCTGACACCATGTAATGTTATCGGCTGGGTTAAATAAGTAGTAAGACGGAGAGAAGTATAGGATAAATAACAAGGTTTATTGGCGGTCAAAATACATTCTAACTGAGTCATCGCCAGGGGCCGTAACTCGTCCCCTTACCGGTGAATCCGGTGCAGTAACACTACACTCTTACGTCTACAGTGACGGCCTGCCTTGTTTGGGGTGAAATATGTTAAAAATAAATAATAATGAAGCTATTATTTATTTATCTCCTTGCCAGGAGTTTAGGCAGAATGCCAGGTGTGAATTTTGAGAAACCAGCGCACTAGGATGAGTGCACTTTGGCCTACAAAAAATGCCTGAGCAGCCCATCAGCATTCTGCGACAGGACCGTTTGAGGTGATTAGCAATAAACTTGTAGTGAACGAGACGCAATCCGGACGAACACTAAAAAGAAAATAGCGTGAATTACTACTCTCTTTCTTTCTTTACTTCGTTAGGGATACGCTTTCCTGTTCACGCGCAAAACAAACAAAGGATTTATCGCAGAAACGTGTAATCTACGTATTTTCTAGTTGTTTTCTGGAATATAGAACTATATTCAGGAAGAAAGTTGAAATTTTGAAAAATCGCAAAGTCTGCTGTACACGTGCCTTGCAGATTTGGTCGATTTCAGCAAGTTTGATTTATCTGCGATTTTCCTCGTTTTCTTTGACATAGAAAGTTACAAAACCTGTTGGCAACGTATTTTCTAGTTGTTTTCCGGAATATAGACCAAAATTCAGGAAGAAAATTCAAGGAACAGAGCTGTTTTGGATGCCGTGCAGCTAACGTTGTGTGTCGTTGGCAACATTATTTTCGCTTTGGGCTGCCACTTAGTTGAATTCGGGCGAGTACCGCTGATGCTGCTGCTGCTACTAAGAACGTCTTTTGTTGGTGAAGAGAAGAAGAAAGAAAATAATCTGGACCAGAGAAAGGGGAATATACTGAGAGCTGGCAATGTGTGTGTTTTTTCAACTGTAAATAATTTACGTGACTGAAATAGGAATTAATTAACCAAATATATCTTTCAGTTATTGTTAGTTATTATCGCCTGAAAACTGTTACTTAGAACTGATTGTTAATCAATGACTTTTTGCATCACGAGTCCATGGCCGACGAAACAAGAACAATCTAGTCTGTGGATTGAATAACGGTTTCAGTTCGAAATTCTGTATAGATTTCCGAGTTTGACATTAAGATTCTTACGTTCGAAAAGATGCACCTGAAGAATTTCGGAGGTTACAATGGCCGAAACGTTGTGAAAATAACAACCAAGATGAGAATAGCAGTACGAGTAATCTAAATAATTCAGGTTTACATTTTATTTAAGATTTTCAGATTTTCGTCCGCATGAAACATTGAAAATTGCCATCTTTGTAAAAACATGACTCCATTTTTTTTCTTTTACTTTTTATTTCCTCTCCCCCATATTGCCACTGAAACGTTAGGGGCTATTGTGATTAGGGGACAGATTTATAAGGGGCATCCTAAGTGTGGAGTTGTGCAGTGAGTGGTTTGTTCACATTATATTTAAATTTCTGCATGTTGATACAGTAGGGGGAAACAGGGAGCATGGAAGGAAATCCAAAGGCAAGCAGTCCAGGAAAAGAAGCTATTAGAGTAGAAAGTTTTCCGGCATCTGGGAACCTCTACAGTGAAGGGGTGGGATTTTGCTGCTAGTCAGGTTTGTCGAGGGTATTTATGTTGAGGGAATAAAAGTGCAGTTACTTGGTCAGAGCATATTTCGTGGAAGTACTTGTAAAACAAGCAGAGGGGTGCAAAATTGTGGCGATGAGACAGGGGCTGGAGCTTAGTAGACAGTGTAGGACTTATTAGGCTAGAGACATTTTTTTTTGCATCCGAAAAATACTAGTGTTAGTGCACCAGCCCAGATGTGGCAACAATACTCCATGCATGGACCAGTGGTGGCTTTATAGAGACATAGGATACTCGCAAGTGTGAGAAGTTTTCTAGCCCGGTAGAGGGAGCCTACCTTCTTTGCAGCAGACTTGGCAGTATCTTCTATGTACTTATTCCAATTCGTGTTGCATACGAATGCTAGGCCGCCGACTTTGAACGTTGGACTCTCGAGAAGTATGCTATCAGCCATAGCAATCGGTGGTTCAAAAGGTTTCTTAAAATTGTTAATACGTCTTATCGTGATGAGATCGACTCAAGAACTGCACAGTCGTGTCCTCACGCTTACGCAGTTATATAAGTCTAGACGCTACTGCGCATGTACCAAGCCTAATCACAACTCACATAACGCAAGGTATTGTGCATACATAGAAACAAAATAGATCCGTCATGAAACTTCCACAAAGTGTTGATAACGTTTCTTGTTTCAGAAGCTGTAAAGTTATTTATAGAATTATTTGTGTGGAAGAAAAATACGATCTTTAAGTCACGTGGAGGAACACATATAAAAACATGTGTTTCCAGTACGGACTTATTACTCAAACTGAAACAAAAAAGGAAACTCACATTTCACGCTAAAATGGCTGCTACTGCTGATTTTCAAACAACAAACTGAAGCTCACAATATACATATATACATAGACATGAAATAAGCATATACATTTATTTCGCATTAATGTCATATGCAGTTTTTGCTGATATTTTTAAACTAGCGCCACTGCTTCTTTCAACGTCTTATGTACACATTGTATGAACATCAACCCATAGTTGTAGCAAAAATAATAAACATGATAATCGATTGAAGGGAAGACAGTATTAAAACGTATTATGTATCTACCACACAAGACTGACCCGCATACATCTGCTTGGAAGAGAATATGAACCTCGTAACTCTCGCAATCAAGGACTAACAATAGAACATATATTAATAAAATGAAAATAATATACACATATACACAGCAAATATTACACAGCAACCAATATGAAAACATTATGTGAAAATATAGCCTTTTCCCAAATAATAGGGTTTCTTAAAGAAACTAATTTGTACAAACATATTTAATTTAAAAATACATCCATGATAAACAAAATAACATCAATACGAATTAACCTGCATAGAAATGTTAATAATCTCGTTACCAAGCAAACAATTTGAAAAACTCTCTTCAAAAGAATGGCCCAAATAATATCTTAAACAACATACAAAAATCACTCACAGATTTTACATAGTCAAATTCCACACTCTAAAAACATCTTCACAAAAATGAAACATTGTGAAAATTGTCTGATTGTGAAACACAACTCCAAAAAAACGTTTCACCGGGGATGGCGTTATAAGATAATGAAAAGTGGCAAAACTGAATCGTGGACGAGTCCATTGTCGATGAGACGTCGAGAAAGAAAGAAAGCGACTTGATAACTGTTAAAAAGGAGAAGGTTCCGCAGTGCAAGCGAGACTTGAAAGGCGGCGGTTTCAGAAACCTGAAGAGCCAGAGCGCTTGGTGATCAGAGTATCGAAGTACTAGAAGAATGGGAGTTTACCGATGTTTATGGCACTGATGAAGTTTTATTGGCTATGGCACCCAAGCCCGTCTTGCTGTTAGGCTTTCGTGTCCGCTGACTAAAAATGTGACTGATAAGCAAGGTACAGTGAAGGAATCCCCTGACTTGTATTTCATCAAACAGACAATTGGAAGTGCTTGTGGAACAATTGCTTCAGTTCACGAGTGGATAGACAATGTAGAGCAAATTGCTTTCCAATCGAATGTATATATGAACGGGTTTCTAGCAGAAACCAAGTCTGTGACCTCAGCAAGAAAAAAGACTTTCATGAGACAAAAGTATGTTAAAAGATTTTAATAAGCCCGGTTGAAATTCTTTAAATTTTTATCCTGTGGATGTTTACTTTACCTGGATTACTATATATGTAACCGTTGTATTTTTCGATCTGCTTTTCGTATTTCCCTTACTCGCAATGTTAATAAAATACACAAGATATAGGATATATAAAAAAAAACTATACTCCTGGACGATTCTCCACATTTGTTGATTGTTCATCAGGTACCTCCACCCAACAGAGACGCATAATAAACTCATATATCTATCCGGACATAAATGATATCTTTAATGATAACATACATCAATGCAAAACTTTAACGATATATCGTTTATTATATAAAAAAATCAATATTCCAAGAGTTTATTACTAATGTAAATCTATAAAGAGGAATATTCGGTATTTCAACTTCATCGTTTAAGCTGGCCACGTGTTCGTGATGTTTATTTTATGTGCACGTGATAACTATTATTCGTGGATATTATCGTTAATAACGAGTGTGTGTCGGAAGAGAAAACAGTTCGTTACAATAACATTTAATTTATTTACAGATTGTTGTGGACGGAAACAGGGGTTAAGATACATGTAATACATAAACAGTACATAAAGAAATGACTGAGAAGTAAGTACGAAACAAAGAATAGAATTGTTCCCATTGCAATAAGAAACCCCACGTATTGTCGAAGCAGAACATGAGAATATGTGTGACACCATGGAATATGTAAAGTTTACTTACATTGAAGTCTCTCCGTTGATAGCATACCGCTCAGAGAAATATGTGCGACAAAATCGTTTGGTCGATTGACTCAATCAGCAGACAACTGTTAGGGTTTTAGAAAACATATTCAGAGAAAGAGGAAGGGAGAGAGAGGGAGCTTTGAAAATACTTAATAGACAATGCTCTTTGGCTTTTTAAAAGCCATTCTCAGACGGAGTACTTTGAACAGATGTCCGTGCGCTTTGGAGGACGAGCCTACAAATTAAGTATTTCGTTTTGAATTTGCCACCGCGTGGATAGAACGCTATTACACACTTTTGAGCCAGAAGCGTCTTCTTATGTTAGTACCGAAAATATATATTCAAGGGAGATAACTTGTGTTCAACAGTACTAACGTCCACAAATAAGACTATTACAAAAAAAAAAAGAAGAAAAAAAGAACAGCGTTTTTTTTTTACAGCGGTATGATTGTAAAGAATCATCGTTTTTTTAGTCGATATCTTTATTAGCAAGCAATATAAATATCTTCGGTCATATTTTGCTCATATCAGTCTTGTGTAAACATCTCTCTACTGGCGGCACGATGGGCGCTTAGTTTATGGCTAACTATAAATAGATAAGTATACGTATTTTAAGTGATGCCCATCTTATCATTGATATTTATGCGATCGTACGACAAGCTGTGATTATTCAAATCAATGTACGCGCAACATAAAAATGAGAGAGCTAAGAAAACAAAATGGCAGACAAGACAGTGCTGACCCCTATCGACCAAACAGCTGACATTCATCGCGGAAACGAGAAACGCAAAATGCGAGATTTTAACAGAAATTGATAGGCCTTTCTTATCTCACTTGCAGCAGTATCTCTCTCTTTCCCTATATAATATAAATAGGTATATATATATATATATATATATATATATATATATATATATATATATATATATATATATATATATATATATAATTAACTTGTTATAAATATCCAGGGGGTATTGAGATCATGACAGCACAGACACGTGAAAAACCTCCCACGTAATAATTTGAAACACGACTTGTTGGGGTCCTCCCCCCTCCCCTCTCATGTCCCATGTCGCCGTTATAGACAAAGCCCCAACTCTGTCCCCCTCCCCCTCCCCCTCCAATGTATTTTCAATTTTCAATCTCCCGTTAAAGTGAAGTTAAAATTTTATGCCATTTGAATTCCTTTCGCCGGCCCGATGAGTTGGTCGCTATTAGCACCAATGAAACAAAACTTGTTTTGTCGCAACTAATGGAATAAAATCAATATATATATATATATATATATATATATATATATATATATATATATATATATATATATATATATATATATATATGTTAAGGAGAATATTTAAAAAAAAAATTTTGAAACCTGAACAACGCAGATATTTGTTTTTTAAAATAAATTATTTATTTACTTAAAAATTTTTTTTTTATAAACTTGAGTACTTTCGGTAATAGATACCCTTGTCAGAAGTATAAGCATATTTCTTCTTTTTTCTCCCTGACTGAGACATTTCTATCGCAGTCAAGTTGAAATTCGTCCTGTTGTTATCGACGACAAAGTTGAAATGTTCTTGTGTGTAGCACGCGGTTACGTGAATAAAGTAGTTTGAAAAATCACACATCGAAACGTTGGCAATGTTTCAAAATATTAAAAAAAAATATTCTCCTTATTATTGCCATTTCATCAACGTTTCGATGTGTGATTTAACAAACTACTTTATTCACGTAACCGCGTGCTACACACAATAACATTTCAACTTTGGTCGTCTATAACATCAGGACGAATTTCAACTTGACTGCGATAGAAATGTCTCAGTCAGGGAGAAAAAAGAAGAAAAAAAAGAAATATGCTCATACTTCTGACAAGAGTATTTATTACCGAAAGTACTCAAGTTTATAAAAAAAAGAAGTTTTTAAAGTAAATAAATAATTTATTTAAAAAAAACAAATATCTGCGTTGTTCAGGTTTCAAAATATTTGAAAAAAATATTCTCCTTATTATTGCCATTTCATCAACGTTTCAATGTGTGATTTTTCAAACTACATTATATATATAAGTTATAGAAAATATATTTATGGCAATTAAGCTACACAAAGGCGCCCGCGTTTCATACCCGAGGGTTATCTTCAGGCTAAAATGCATTGCTACCTAGCTCTACTTACATATCGAGCACTGTTGAAGTAAATAGTGAAAATTTATACATAAAAAATGATATCTCCTTATAAAAATTCATGTGGATACATGAAATATATATATATATATATATATATATATGAGAGAGAGAGAGAGAGAGAAAGAGAGTGAGATATATACGAACACACGTTTATCTTTGCAATAAACGAACACACACATATATCTTTTATGCATACACATCTCTCTCTCTCTCTCTCTCTATATATATATATATATATATATATATACATATATATATATATATATATATATATATGTATATATATATTGTTTCGAAGAATTCTGGCCCACGATAGGCTGTGGCATGTAAGCCCTAAATATTAACACATGCTTTCAAAATTCAAATATTCCCAATTTGCGTGAAATTACACACATTTAGTAATACGTAGTATTAACATACGTGGGAATAACGTGAGTGAAAGTCGAGGGGCGACATGACGATTATCAGGTGCGATTTTGGGTCATAATCCTTTAGGGACGCTGTAGTAATATTAAACGTGAAGTGTATTAGATGACGTAGAAAATTACATTTCATAAGAAATTAGACTAAGAGTAAGAATAGAAAATTTCCGCTAAAAGTTAAGGTTGAGAATTTAAGTTGATGTGCTCGGGAAATGACGTCTCGAATGACACAAGCCGAGAGAGATCAGACTAATCTATTTTGTCACGCTGACTTCCCGTTGGAGACGTTATTTCCAGAACAAGTCAACTTAAATTCTCAACCTTAACTTTTAGCGGAAATTTTCTATTCTTACTCAGTCTAATTTCTTATGAAATGTAATTTTCTACGTCATCTAATACACCTCACGTTTAATATTACTGCTGTAGTAATATAAAGTCCCTAAAGGATTCTGACCCCAAATCGCACCTGATAATCGTCATGTCGCCTCTTACTTCTGTTTCTTCGACTTTCACTCACGTTATTCCCACGTATGTTAAATTTGATCCGTCATTTTTTAATCATTGCCACCAAATAGTGACACATACAAAGATGATAGGCAAAAAAGAGCGGGCGAAAGTGACGAGACGACAATGCTGCTCATGGACAACACTTTTCGGAAATTCTACCACACCTACAAACTCCCTAACCCTAACCCTAACCACACCTACAAACTCCCTAGTCATGATTTTTTGGGTCGTTTTTAATGTTTACCTTCAAAAGATCGTCGTCCAACTGTGAAAGTCTTCCAGAGTGACTTACTTGTTCTAAACTGAAATCCCAGCGTTTGAATTTTTAAAACCATCTTTGAATTGTTGATTCACTTACTGTAACATTAATAAACCATTTGTAACATTGATAAACCATTTGTTAACATTAATAAACCATTTGTAACATTAATAAACCATTTGTAACATTCGACGGCGGGGGAGGCTTCTTTTGATCTCATCAAATGGCCAGTCGGCATCTCGTTGGTATAAAACAACTGTAAATATCGTTGACACGTTATAAGTAGTTTCTAAATTGATAGTGACGTCTCTCTTTCCTTTTCTCTTCTTTCCCATTGTTGTTAACCCGTCGTCATAGTCGGAGTGAATGAAGATATAACAACGGAAATTTTCTCATTCCTTTCGTTTCTGTAATAAGGTAACAGTTAAGAGACAAAAAAAAACAACACAAAAAACACCACGAACATAATTGCTTAATAGTTCACGTTTTTTGTTGGTTTATTCCTTTACAACATTACAAAGTTACACATAAGCTAAGCCTTCCACCACCCGTTCTTTGGATGGGGGTGGTGACGGACGAAGACAGAACTGCAAAAAAGCCGACCGAATCTTTTCAGTTACCGAGCAACGAGAAAGATGCCTCTCTCTTCTTCGTCACGTCTCATTTCTGATAACGTCACATTCTGTAACGTAGTTCTAACTTTAACTGAACGTCTAACGGAAAATTCCATCTTCTTGCTTAAACTACCCTCACGGGGAAGTTTCCACTTTTAACCTTATTCTTACATACCAAGTATCTGATTTTGCGACGTTACAGATACATCGGCATCGTTTTAGCAAATGGTTTTACACGTTTCTAAAACCATTTTCACCGTTCCTTTTAAGAAATAATGCATTGTTGTGTATTGAGGGGTAGATGTAAGAAGAGATTCAATGGCCACGTGTGGCTGTGGTGTCACGTGGCGAGAACTGAAACAAACTCATTCTCCCTTTGCCGGCTCGACTTCAGACGAATTCGTGAGCGTTAGCTGTTTGTTTATTACTATAGACTTTTGTAAAAAAAAATTTTTTTTTGTTGGTATGTTGGGTTGTTTGGGCTGGAGAGATAGGTTTTCCTATATTAGCATTTAAGGTCATTCGTTGGCTTCTCTGTGTAAATCTTCCATGAAATATTCCTAAATTTTACGTGCGGAAGGTTCCTCAGCTCAGTGTCAGGCCTTGATTTTGTATGGTTTGTAGTTTATTTACTTCCTCTCCAGGAGGTTAGACAAAAGGTCGGTGTGGTTTTGAAAAGCCAGCGCACTAGGAATGAGCGCGCTCTGGTCTACAAAAAATGCATGAGCATCCTTGTCGGCATTCCCTGGTAAGGGCGCCTCAGGTGATTAGCATTGAACTAACCTCTTCTTAAAAAGAAGGTAAAGCCTGTGATGGTGGACTTCCTGGGACTGAACAGAACCATACCTCAGCCCGACACCAAAAAAGTCACTGTTGGAATGATTGTCGAGAACGTATCCCCGACTGGTAAGAACCCACCTACTCAGCCTTGTGCCAGGTAACTTTGTATACTTTGTACTTTATTTGGCTAGGATTAGCGTGTGGCAGAACATCCATAGTCAGGTTTTGGTGTGATGTGCAATCTGTATATTCTAAGTCTCATCTTGTGTTTCATATACTCACTCCACGTTTTATACTCTTTTTACGATAAAAAATAAGCTTTTTGGAATCAGGTGATTGGTTTGTCGAGTACTATTCTCAAGTATTTAGTTTGTTGAACTATGGGTATTATGTGTTTGTTTATTTTTAATTCGCGGGTCAAGGTGATATAATCGTTACCTCTGTAATGTTACGTTTTTGGTCGAGTTTGTTTGTTTGTTTTTAGATAGCCAAGTATCCACATAGTTTGATCAATCATTACCAAGCTTGGTACTCTTATAGCTGACGCACCATGTTTCCGTGACTTAGCGTCGTCAACGTTCGGGCTGGTTACGGAAGCGCCCGAGAGTTAACGAAACTATTAACCAAGAAACATTTGCTTATAAACAGTTTGTTTTCGTTAAAATAAGAAAACAAAAAAATTCTTAAAAACAGTTGTTGCAGTGTTTATGTTAACAAGAAAAAAAATGATAAAAAATGTAAAAAAAACATTAAAATTGTTTTTAAAAACAATTATATTTGCTTAACAAATTAAACAAAATAATCATTTGAAACTTTCTGGTGCACAAACAAAATAACATTTTATTTAAAAACATTTGATTAACAATGGTTCCTTTGACAAAAAAAACAACAAAAAATGAACATCTAATTACTAACAGTTGTTTAGCTATGGTTTGTTCGTTCTTTATTTTATATATATATATATATTTGTTTGGTTTCCTTCGTCGTTATTTATCGGCTGCCAGTCTTCAATTTAGCGTTTAGCAGTTTTCGCCTCGTATACTCTCGGGCGATTCCGTAATCTGCCAGAACGTTGACGATGTGAAGTCACAGAAAAATAGTGCGTCAGCTATAAGAGTACCCCAAACGTAATTAAAATATCGGTAAGGGTATTAGGACGGCACTGCACAAATCTGCTGGGTACACTACGTGCTGACCTCAAGCAGGCGGGACTAGGACCACTACATACAGCGAAACAACTTCATTGTCTACGACAACTTGCGCATGACAAGGCCAGATGGCCTGGGACTAACATGGAGGACTGATTGCAGCTACGGGATGTCATTTGACTACCGTAGCCGCAGAACACAGTTTTAATAAAAATAATAAGGGTCTTAATTAGAAATGATTAAATTTTGTGATATCGAGGTCAAAGATCACGGTCAACATCACGTAAATGTGACACTAATACTTTTACTTGTAACTTCGATTCTGTTCATCATAGAGATTCGCTACTTGGCCCATATTGTAACCAATGATGCCCCGCATCTCATTCGACCGTAATATTGCCCTTTTACGTTGAAAATTTGGTCATGGTCGAAATTTGGACAGAATTTCAACGTCCAATTTTTTTTTCAAATTTAATGTATGGATCTAACGCCTTTTGATAACAGTAGACATCATGCAGAATTTCAGCCTGATCAGATAAATGTTTTTTTGAGTTATCAAGGTTTCCATGGTATAACTTCGGTGATACTTCATACAATATGTAGAAGTAAGGCCCTCATACTACTTTGACCCATTTTTATGTTGTTCACGACTGACTTATGTTATTGTTTTTGATATGCATACAGGCTGTTTTTGTTTTTTGAACTGGAAACCATTTTCATTTGCCCATCTTTGTATTTTATTCAAGCTGTTTCGCATATGTATTTCTAGTGATGGCATGTTTGGCGATGAATAGGTTATTGAGAGGTCATCTACAATCAGGGATTTTTTCGATTTATGTGCTCATAATTTTTATAATACTATTAATTCTGAAGATGAATAATGTTATAGACATGTTACCGCATTGATGTACTCTTGCTTCTTGTCTGTGTTTCTGATGTGGTGTTTCAATGTGGTACTCTAAAAGTTCGATGTGATAGGACACTTTTTGGTGTATATGGTCATATTTCCATTAATAACTATTTTGTTGAGGACTCTTTTTTGCCCCGACAGAACACAACACCGACTTCGTAATCTAATAGGGGATGATCTCTTCTCTTTTACATCTCCCCTTTCACATAGAAAAGACACTGCTAGCCTCTTTCCACTGTATTGTTATGTTCAGGGCAAGTGCCCGACGGAGCTCAAACCCCTGCCTCCTTGTAAAACATTCACAGTAAGAAATCGCATACTTATAATCACAACAATTTTCCGTTTCTCTATCTTTTTCTGTCTCTGTACCAAAAACCAAACCGAACTGCCATGAACAAAGTTTCTTTCCAAGAGCATTTTATCTGTGGTAGAAAATATCGTGAGGCTGCTTCCCAACCGACTATAATATGGTATTCTTACTTGTTAAACCGTTATCCTGGAGAATCAATTCCTCTTAAGTAATCTTCTGCCCATTCCATTTATTGTTTCAAATCCTGTCATGGTGGCGATCATTGTCCAATCAACACTCTCTTTTCAAGTGACTCATTAGTAAAAATTGGTCTTTTAAGATTCTATATGTACATGGAATATCAAATTCTTTTTCGAGGTAAAAAAACAACTTAAAATCACGTAATGGCCTTGAACTAAGTCCTAACGTATTCAAGGTACATATATTTGTACCTTGGTTTTGCCGTAAATCCGATTTTATGTCTGGATAAGATATTATGCTTCTTCAGATACCATATGTCGCTCATTAGCCATTCTTTCCATAATTTTGAATCTGCGGTTTGTTAGAACAATGGCGTGTTAGTTTGACAGGTTAGAATAGTCTTTGCGAGGTTTGGGAATTAGGGTTATAATAGATTCGGGCCATGATTTATTAAAATTTGTTCGTGCATCATAAATCATTAAATATGTGTAGAAGTATTTTGAGAGATATTTTGGTATTTTTTCAGGAACTGGCAGTGATTTTCATCCGATGAGAAAACCGTTTCTTGGCATTAAGTTAAAGCTGTTAATACAACAGCTTTAAATCGGCGTCAAAACGCGGTTGTCTCACAAAGACACAACTGTCGAAATCGACCAGGAGTTTCGGAGAAAACTCCAAATTTCTAGAACTGATGATCGGCCGGAAAATAAGCACATTTACTTTCACAGAACGGATGTGGAAGCTGCACAATAGTTAATTGTTTGAAGTATGAGCTGAACATGCCGGTTTCCGGGGCTTTCAGGGATGTTGAATCATTTACTCTTTTGCCCCTCTCTCTGCTTTTGACTAAGTAGTGGGTTTCGTTAGATTATCAAGCCGAGTGACAAACTAAGAACCATTTTACGAATATATATTATTATACTAAAGCTGAGTTAATCAATAAAAAAGAGTTATATATATAGGGTGGGCAAAAATAAGGGTCCTATTTTTAAAAATTCATAACTTTTTTATTTATTGATTTTTTTTTTTTTTTTTTAGAATAAGTAAAGGACCCTTTCCGAAGCAAGCATGAGCCGTATTAGCCCTAAGGAACGTACCCTCATTTAGAAAACATTATTTTTGCTTAAAAAACTCAAAACAGTGTAAAAAACAATACTTTAGTTTTTGTAAGTTTTAAGAAGTGTTTTTCGGCTAAAATTTGTTTTGTTTATTTCAAAAAATCTCGGAAGGGTCAGTCTACACACACATAAAGTTTGGTGAGTTTAACTTTCATTTTGTGGAAGTTATTCAAATTCAAGTTATTCAAATTTAAAGATAGGACCCTTATTTTGGCCCACCCTGTATATATATATATATATATATATATATATATATATATATATATATATATATATATATATATATATATATATACTTTCGCTCCCGTTGAAATGTACAGACTGCTGCTGATAACAGACTAGTATAAATCGCGGTTTTCATTTATTGCTTGTCCTCATCCATAGCCATGCCGACATTTTGACAATTTCTGGCAAATCAAAATTATTAACTGTACGATTTTTCTGCATTTTTTTCACCCCGAGGAAGTCCACAATAAAGACGAAACGTTGATGAATACATAAATAATGTAGTTTTTGGCTTTCCATTATTTTATTTTCCATTACGTCGGATCATTTTATTCACATTTTTATTCATATATATATATATATATATATATATATATATATATATATATATATATATATATATATATATATATATATATATATATTAATTGAATGACATAATTAAAATTCAATGACTTGGATGAACTGTATAAGTTTAACAAAAAAGTATGTTTTTTGGCAAATGTATTTGATGTTTTATGTATTTTAAAAATATTTTTTATATATTTTCAAAGCTTAATTTTACTACCTGCAGTAATGTTATTGCGGTAATGGTCCTCTGAGGAGAAGATTTTCTTTGAAAACTCATGAGTATCACTCCTTGTTTTTGAACTTTAATGAAATTCAATTAATTTCTCATTTTATTATGTCATTCAATTAATATTATTGCTCTATACACTATATTGAGCTATTTTTTTATCCTGGTAGTCTACTGGTTAAATATATTATTCATATCTTTAAAGTATTATCTTTGTCTGTCTGTCTGTCTGTCTGTCTCTCTCTCTATCTATCTATCTATCTATCTATCTATCTATCTATCTATCTATCTATATATATATATACATATAATGTATAATTATTTATAAATAATATTTTCAAATGAATCCATATACACATGTGTTTTATGCCAAACCTGCCATCATCAGTATTGGAGGAGACAATCCCTGCCGGTCACACGGTTCGAACCTCAATACGAAAATCATATTTGACTCGGTAGCCGGACCGCGTACCAACGTGTCCACCATGCATTGCCGTAGAAATGGGAGAGGAAATGAACATTTAAATGGCAAATTTAGCGGCCATATCAACAAGCCATCATGCATGCAAAGATATCTGTCAGTTTTGGGATTGAGTTATGTTTGAAAAACAAGCCCCCATTTTAATTGTTCTAATTAGTTGTAATTTGCAATTAATTCACCAAGTGACCTATCTCTTACTAACATTCGATCTATCACTTTAACTCTCTCTCTCTCAGTGTATGTTGTTAGATCCCCATGGTCTTATCTTATACTTTATCTATCACTCTCGCCTCTGTCGCACACACTCTCTCTTTTTATTAACAGTCGAAGGTAATACAAAAAGAACAGAATGAGAAGGATTGGAATAGTCCATTATAAACTAAAGGGAATATCACAAGTTATAGTAATATTATTTAAACGGTAGAGAGAGAGAGAGAGAGCGAGAGAGAGAGAGAGAGAGAGAGAGCGAACAGAAAGAGACGCATTTTGTATTTTGTTTTTGCTTCTTATTTTTTATATTTAACTGGCTTTTCAAACTCACTTTTTCCTGATTCAAACAATCTAACCTGAGCTAAATAGGTGATCTAAGGCAGAGGTTCACAACCTTTTTCCCGTAAAGTACCCCCTGAGTTATACAACCATCTTCCCGAACATTATGGTAATTTATTGACTAACTCATTCTACTACAATACTTCTACAAAGGATATTATAAAATTATTAAAATTTTGATGACCTTATTCAGAAGAAACATCAGTATTACAAATATTTTACAATGATGTTACACAAGTAGGAGTGAAGCAATATTTTATTAAGTATCAATCAATTATGAATTTTAGTGTAAGGGCTGTGCCTGTCTGTTACAAGCAAGTTCCTCAATTCGAGGAACAGTATTAGACAGACACACTCATAGGTCATTGTTAGGACATCTAACGAAAACGAATTACGTCCCTTGAACTAATTCGGGAGTTAAGAGTTATCGCCCTTGGAAATGGAGTCCTGGTCAGAGAGTAGATAAACACATATCACGTTTTCAGACTGCCAATATCACAATCGCGTACAGCGGCAAAATATCTCATTATTTCATTCTGTGTTCAGTTTTAATAAATCTGTTAAACGGTTATCTTGATAGTTCATCCATTTTATTTACAAGTTATTAATTATTATAACCTAAATTACGAGGTTATAAGAGTCATGCTCGACATTCAGTCGTGATCATTGTTTAGTTTT